>OZ010693.1:16556309-17154498 GCA_963932265.1 Thymelicus lineola | reverse complement strand
AGCTCACCCTAATAAACGGGCTACTAAGGCCCAAGGGTCCCGGTTGCAAGTTGCAAGTGCAGGACATTCGAATTCAACGCTCGACCACGGTAAAGATATCATTATCGTGGATGACGTAAACTAATGCATGAAGACGATTGCGAAGCTAATTCAGAAAGATGGTTCAACTCGCTGCAATTTTGTACTACAATAAATAGCGAAAATGGTCAGAGGAGTCTCGGGGCCGAATGCTTCCCAAAATTTGATCCTTGTTAGCGACACTATCGAATGGTGTAGTGATATAGGTGTGTGTTTTTTTTTTTAAATCAACGGGTTCGATTCCTGGCTAGAAATATAGATTTTTTCAAAAATGTAATGATGCAGGGATGTTGACTAATTTTAGGATTCAATTTTATTTTATAGATATGACCTTAATATTCACGAAATAAATATTATAAAAATAATAATCTTTAATTTAAAAACAAAAATTGATAAATAAAAATCATTATCAAATTTCCTACCAAAAACGTCACGTGACGTCACTAAACGATATTCAATACTATCTGTCTGCTAAGTTAGTTGAATTTCCATATAAAATTGTTCCAATGACGTCATATTCTCAAAATGGCGTTTGAGGTCACGTGTCAGTGAGTACAATTTTTAACATTTTAAATTAATGATATTTAATTTATTGTGATTGATTTCAATAAAAGAATCATATTTTAGACCTTTAAATGTTACCACTAATATTTTAGACATAAATTTATATGAATTTATAATTAGTGTCAACATCCCAATTTTAGTTTTCGTCAAAATCAGCCCCGAGAATCCTTTGAGCATTTTTCGCTATTCCTCGTAGTTTCGGATTTGGCCCTCCACGCACACTTGGAAAATTCATCTGTATATTTATCATCGTTTTGTAATAGATCCCTATTAAGTCAGCTACGACCTTTAGAGTGCTAGAAAGCTGTAATTTTTTTGGCATGGATATATGGATAATACATATTTATTAAAACTCCAAAATCATATAGTAAAATATTGAAAACATTTTTTTCAAGGTAGTTACCTCCCCTAATAAGTAACGTGAGGATGAAATTTTTATTCTTCGCGTACTCTATGGTGTCGTTTATCGTTGAAAAGGTCTTTCAAATAAATTATGGGTCTTGTAATTTTTGGATTTAGGGATCCGTTTGCGAAATATTATTTGGCCAATTTTGGTTAGAGTGAAGTGTCCTCTCCTCTGTCGCTGTCCCTTTAAAATTAAAACGCTTATACGTCTGTTAGTTGAATTAAATTTATATTAGGTACATAAGTATATAATATTATAATATAACTACAATAGTTTGCTAGTTGGGTTATTAGTGTTAGAGGTCAGCAGTTGTGCCGATGACGAACGACTGAATCAATATAGAAGTCCTTCGGCCAATTGCATGTCGGTTGCCAAACCTCCGCCACGAGCCGAGCAATTGATTGTAGTCAATAGGAGATCATTTGGACATTTAATCGGTCACCGAGAGGGCAAGTTGCGCTGCCTCCCCGCCCTCTCGCCCCCGCCGACTCAATTGGGGACTTAAGAAGCAATGAGAAGTAATTACAGAGGCGGCCACGGCCGCTGTTTCCTCCGCATTTGGGCGCGGCGTATTAAACCAATAAAGTAGTCCTTTTTAATAAAGCTTAGTAATGGCCATTATTTAACATCCTCTGTCATTCGGCTGGTAGGCAGCGCCAGGATCCTCCACTTGGAGCTCGCACCACGAGGTACCACTAAACCTAACGGAGCCAGTTCCACCCTTCTTTTTAAAGTAAACTGAGAAATGTTTTTGTAAATTGCATCAGGAGGCAGAATAGTCCGGACCTCCTGCTTCCTTTTGGGTCTACAACGCGTGCCTTTGGTATAATATAATATGGCTTCAACCCATTAATGGCCCACTACTGGGCACGGGTCTCTCCTCTTGAGGAGGCCTAGAGCATACCACCACGCCACCACGCTGCTCCAGTGCGGATTGGTAGCGGTTAGTGGCCAACCCATGTCGGAAGTTTTCAAACCGCCCGATGGCCTCCGACATGGCTTAACGACTGTTATCTAATGATAACAACCGGGACCGACGGCTTTACGTGCCCTCCGAAGCACGGAAACGCTCAATAATTGTTTGCCACTAGCGGTCACCCATCCAACTACCGACCGCGCCCACTGTTGCTTAACTTCGCCGATCGCCCTGATCGCTTCAATACAATATACCTATATATATATCTTAATATATATTATTATAAATTACGTGTAACGTTGTTTGTCCGCGATGGACTCCTAAACTACGTGCAGTTTGATCCAACTTGAAAGATAGGATAATTTACATCTCAATTTATAGTCGCAATTCGCAATACCTAATAGACATAATTACCGCGTGCGAAGCTGCGGGCAACAGCTAGTAATTTTATTATTAATTATTATTTTTGGTCAAATGGTGCCTTTTCTTCTCGGTTTTTAGCCGGTGAATTTTTATGAGGCCAAGTACGGGCGTTAGCCAAGTAACATGGTTCTCATACGAACTTAGTTATTTATTAAAGGTGATAGGTTTAAAAAGCGCCGAGTTATGGAAGCGGTATCTAATACACTAGATTTTTGTAACTGAAAAAAGATGAGATTTTTGCAATTTTATTATTATTATTATTTATTAATAGACGAGCAGCTAAGCTGATGTGTCTGTATCAATTGTGCTGAAAAATCATTTTTGCTGTAGCAATAGCTTCTCTGTTTTCAACCAGCTATCGAGTCGGTTTTTGAAAGCATTGATTGAAGGAGAGGAAACAATTTCTTCAGGCAACTTGTGCCAATTCCAAACCACTCTATTGCTTAAGAAGTTATGTGCAGCTTTTTTACAGGTCGGTGCTCATCAATTAATACAATTTTATTAATTAATTTATGTTTTGTATATCAGGTAAATCATAGTAATGGTTGAGAATTTTTTATGTTTCAATCAGATCACCACGTAAGCGTCTTTCTTCAAGGGTTGTGAGATGTACGGCATGGAGTCGGTCCTGGTACGACTTACGGCGTAGAACATATGGCATCTTAGTGGCTCTTCTTTGTACATTTTCAAGCAAGTTAATGTCTTTTTGGTAGTAGGGGTTCCAAATTTGAAAGGCATATTCCAGTAAGGGTCTTATGTGTCTTATGTCATCATTTGAAAAGACCGAGTTTGCTTTCTTTACTATCATAGATATGTGCTTTTCCCATTTCAAATCAGATGTGATAAATACACCGAGGTCTCTCTGCACACTGACTGATTCAATGATCTTCCCGTCTAATATAATAGATTTTGCCCTCTTTTACTTATAATATCATTGGACTTTGCCTATAATATAATATACATAATAGATTTTACTTAAACATAGTTAAAAGTGTTAAATGAAATTATTAACTATCCAATTTTGAGAAGAGTGAGGAAGTGTGATATCTGACATCAACTTCTATAACTTCTTTGGTAGGGGAAAAGATGGTTACGTGATATTACTGGGAACTCGGGGCATTACGGTTGTGTTATGATAATCAATGTTTCTTCTGATATAAGTTACAGCATCTGCACTAGGTAATATGTCGCATTAGGAGCAACTTATAGGAAAATCAGCGGGCGGCGGCGCGGCGGGGCGGTACTCGGCACTGACCACATTACAGCTGACTCTCGCGTAATCTCGCGTCTCGTAACTCGTGTCATGTCGTGTTGCACGTTTGCGTCATTATATTCAAATGCACTTTGATGCATTTTCAACGACATGTCCAATGTATGCAGCGCGGAGGTCGCTAGTCGCGGCGGTAACTTGTGCAACGCATGGATTGAGTTCAACGCAAGTTGCAACGAGCCCGTCAGCTGCTGCATCATAATGGCTGCATACAAATAAAATTTAAAATAGCGACCCATGCCTACAATAGTAAAATAGACAAACACGGAAATAATTTCAGTACCTAGTCTAGTACCTACCTACTTACTTATCTCGATTTTCGCGTACCTTATCAATAATATTATGATTATATTGTAAAAAGCTCGTTTGTCGGGTATATCCATAAACAAAAAACCAGCTGACCCGATAGACGTTGTCCAGCAACATATTTAATGTTCTAACTATCCTTAAGTAGCCATCATAGGTAGTCAATGAGTAATAACAAATAGTCAATGAACTTACAACTAAGGAATTCTAATTGCACGGCCGTCGGGCTATGTCACCCGGACGGGCCATATTATTATTATCAGCGGAATGGTGGAGTGGGTGGAATCGATACTGCCAGCGCCATCTAGCGAATTGTTTGTTAATTATTATACGTACCAAAACTGTACCCATAATTATTTATACAAAGACGAATTATAATTATCATTTCCGTTTGGCGAATCGCGGGCAATATTTTATACTTGTGATAAGTAACGTGTTTAATAATGAATATATCGGATCTATTTAATTTATTGTTTAGAATATGTGATAAGTAAAAACTTCTTTTATACGTGTACTAGCTGACCCGGCGAACTTTGTATCGCCTAACAATGAATGTATCGTTACTTTTTATTAAACTTTTATAGTTTTGGTAGGTGCAGCAAATGAGAGATCATTAAAATCCCTCTCCATTGTTACGGACCATGAGCTAATCTATAATACTGTAACGTTTAATATTTCCCTTGAGTCAATACATACCCATTAACATTATTTGCTTGATTAAAGCTGTTTATCGGGTAACGCGGCGCGTGCTCGTTACGCAGAGCGGGCTGTACTTTAATTAGTCACTTGTTACCCCTTAATCAGCTTTAAGTCCACTATTACCTCTTATACTGCTATTAAATGCTGTTATTCTGCTACTGTGCAGCTATTGTGATCTTAAGGCTGTAATTTGTGCCCAAATCAGTCGTCTAAGGGCTTGTAAAGCGTGCTCTACAGCTCTTATATACAGCTGACTTTTACCGCTTGTAGGTCACATGTGAACCATTAGTTAGACAGACCGTATAGAGCCCCGAATGGGGTAATGTTTTACATTTACAACTTTAAAAGTTTCATCCCCTACATTAACCCTTTAGGGGATGATTTTCCAAATAAACTTGTCATTATTATCTTTTGTTTTTTATCCATAATAAGCTAATATACAAAATGACACATTTCTAACTTTGAAATTGACGAAGTTCTATATAAATTTCTTCCCCTAATTTTACCATTTAAATGATCATTTTTCAAAAAAATATATTGCAGTTAACTTTTTAGTCTACTAACCATCAGTTAATAATCTAAAATTTTAACAAAAAAAATCTACTTCAAATGAAGTAAATCCTTTCCAATAACAATAAAAAAGAATCATCGAAATCGGTTGGCGTGATATTGAGTTATTCGTCCATTTATCGCGTACATACTTAATTAAAATTTAAGACTTATATTGTTTTCTCATGGATGCCATTATCAGATCTCGATAAAATTTAAGTGGGACCACACGACAAGCACCAGCTTTCGTTAAAAAAAAGAATCATCAAAATCATCACCCAGTCGAAAGTTCTGAGGTAACAAACATAAAAAAAATACAGACGAATTGAGAACCTCCTCCTTTTTTTGAAGTCGGTTAAAAAGTGAATAGGGACAGAAATCTTAAGACTCGACGTAACTGTAGGGGTAATAGAAGCGAGACCAATGCCTCTTTTTTACATTATAATATTGAAAGAGACAAGATTCGCGGCTCGCCCGAAAAGGGAACCATTCGAATTTTCATATTTCCTTAGTCTGACGTCATCTTAGCATAAACTCTATCTCCCTGCCAAACGGTAGTTTCGGAGATTTTTGTTTAATCAGTGGTGTGTCATTTTTTTATTTTATACATACGGATAGCCGCAAACTAGCAGAAAAGCCACCTCCCGTGGTCACCGTCGCCGCGTCGCCCACGTGGATCAAGCCGGAGCACCTGTATACTGTACGAGTATAGTGGCTGTCCGCCGCCGCGCCGGCTGAAATACTCTACCAACATTCTTGCGTTACTTGCATGCACTGTGGAGTGTGGCCACGCAATGATTTACATTGAACTGAATGATACCTTACATTAATAACGACCCGCGGCCGTGTGGCGTACTGGTTACTCTGCCGGACCGCCGCCGCGCCTGGGGTCCTGGGTTCTATTTGCAGCGAGGTTTAATTTTTGATCATGGTCAGTGGTCAGAGAATGTGATTGTTGTCCATGGCACCCATGACCTATGAGCGTGAAGCGTTATTTTATTTTGAAATGATCTCAAACAGGATGGAGCTGGGCGAGCTGGCGGCCAACGCTGTCGCCTCGTCCGGTGTGCAGCAGAGTGAACGGTGCTCTGCTGTTCGATGTGAACTCGAGATGGCTGCAGATCCTTCAACCCTCAAAAATTACATTTAAACTTGAGAGCTCCTTCGCACTAGCGTTCGTCCAGCGTTCGATGAACGTATGCGCAGCTCAGACGCCGCGTCAACACTTAAAAAATGATTCAAAATATTTATATTCTTACTTTAGAATGTCGAAATCCATATTTGATGAATTGTTGCAAATAATGTAACACCTTATACTCATGTCTCACAGCAGAGTTCGAATGCTGGACAACCGCTGGTGTGAAGGAGCTCTTATACTCGTATCTGTATCCGACAGCCGACAGCCGACATGAGCTGACATGCACATTTAAAAGGATGTTCGTGAAATAAGGTACCAGTCAAGTTAATGAATACATTTATTAGTGTTAAAAATTTGTGACAAACATCTGGTTTACATTGGGCGTGGCGCGCGGCCGGTAACACACTAACGCCCCAACTCACTCTAACGGTTACTTTAATCGCTCTTTAGTAAAGAATCACCATACAAATTCTGTATTCTGTACTAAGGAGCGATTTAATAGTTGGGGCGTTAGAATAGTATGGTGTCAACAGTCAACACTGACAACGAAGCTTTAGGGCTCAACCAAGGAAACAACTTCCCTTTTATGGTTTAGGAAACAACAGGAGCTTGTGATAAATGTGATACGAGTGGCGCCCTCTCAGCGTGCTCGTGTAACTGTAGGCGGGCGGCATATTTGTATATACCCGACGCCCTCGTAAATACCCGACGTGTCGTGACGGCGCGTCTGTTATTTACCACACGCCTATTAGAATCATTTGTTACGCAAAGTTTCGTTCAGATTAGATTGAAATACTATTTTATTGACAATTTGACAACTCACATTATATTTAAAAAATTTCTTAGAGGTATTGTATTTAAATTGACTAAGTCATAAAATAAAATCATTCAATCTAACCTAACCGATTTCATTTCAGTTTAGACGTTTTGGTAATGGTGGAGGGTTGTGCCATTTGTATTTTCTATTATTATAGTTCCATTATTATGTTAACAAGATAAGTGACGCGTTAGCCTTTTTACAAGGAACTTCGGGGTCTTGTTAATAGCAGACGTGTCCGGCTGACGCAGCAACGTCGAGTGATTGAAGCGTCGGGTATTTACAAATATGTAGCTGAGCGCTCGCTGCAGCCCCCTCCCCCCCACCGGCCACACATCTACAGTTTACTAGCTCCACGGCCGCCCCCCGCCCCCCGCCGCCCCGTCTCGTATCGCGCCACTCATCAACTACTACATACATATACTATCATCGTGCTATGCTAATAAATAAAAATTCAGAACTAAATCTTAAAGTAATTAAATGCATGTTATGTAAATGAATTACATATCGTAGGGTGGGTATGGCAGAATACTATGGCTCCCAAAAGAATACCGTGTCGAGGAGGGCGGCCGGCGCTCAACTTATACTATACTTAACTTAAAATAAAATCAGTCAAAATAAAGCATCGAAACAATTAACGCAACAATAAAACTAAAAAAGCAAAACAACACAAGTCTTAAATATTTGTACTGGGGCTCGGCTCGGCCGGCGGGGAGGGGGGGGGGGGGGGAGGGGATGATGTATTCTAACCTATTAAATGCAGGTACTGGAATGCGATTCCGTTCATAGTCGAAAGGAACCAAACTGGTGATGGGTGTGACGCGCCCCCCCCCCCCCCCGCGCCCCCCCCCCCCCCCCGCCGGCCGCGAGCCGACAACGTAACGCTAACAATGTAAACTGGAGAGATACAGATACAGTAAATCAGTCTCAACTTAAACCTATCGTCACAGTTCATGTGGCTCACTCTCTCCACACAGCTTATTGTATCATACGAGAGCGAGATTACAATCTTGGTGAAGGTGGCCACTTTTATTATATTTAAGTACGCGTACTACAGCCTACATGGTGGGATGGGCCCATGAAAACGCCCGTTTAAAATAATTCAATCTTTGCCACAATCAAACAATCAAGAAAAACTCAGAATTACATTAATACTCACAAACATAAATATACTTGTTATCTCTAAGATCAGTAGTGCTCCGTACACCAATATAAAAGGGAGGCAAAGTGGAGCTACACAAGTACATCGCTATGAAATATAAAGGTCCAGTACGCACTCACTAACACTACATTTGGTTACCGTTACGTGGCTAACGTTAGTACCGCTCCTATCGACCGCCCTTACAATGTTAGCTTCCTATCAAAATGTTAAACCACATCAAAAACTTACACGTACATACACATAATAATATATCTAATTTTACTTTAATAATATCATTCTCTCATTGTTCAGAACGAACGGTAAAGTTACGTCATAACTAAGTAATCTCTCGACGAGATATTGATTACCTGACGCACGGTACATCGGCAGTGCTGCCCTTGTCCATGGAGTATAGAAGGTAGAAGGAGGGCCATCTCTGTGTATGAAAAGTGTCCGTAAAAACGCGTCCAATTACGGGTGGCGCTTCTGTGCGGTCTACAACAGCTATGTTAGAATATCTATTTCTCCATCTATCTATCTATTGGCCTTTATTGGAACCTCTATTTTCAGTAAACAGATGAGACACTTTTCAACTTTCCCCTCATATGAGATGGCCCTCCTTGTACTCTATCCTCCATGCCGCCGCATGTTGCCGTAGTAAATCAGATCCAGGCGGTGGCGGGTGGCGGGGGGCATTACATCATATTAACTATTAAGACACTTTATGTTAACGATCATAATTATGTACTACATCTTGTATATTGTATATAAAACTCTTCACGTTTGACTAGCCTCTATTTGTGTGAATTAATCAATAAGTATTACAATCGAGTCCTTAATTATTACGTTACAATTGGAAAATCATATTATTTATCATTTTACTTATCGCCTCACCTCCTACAATATGTTAAGAGAAAAATGTGAAACCGTTAAAGTTCATCAAAATATGGCAGTGGCATTTCTTATTAGCTTAAATTGTAACCGTTTTACAAAATAGTGAACATTGAACTTAGACAACCACATTTTAGAATAACTGTCATCGTGCACCTCGCTCGTCCCCTGGGCCCCTGGGGCACCGGGCTCGCGGGAACATGGATATGGACGTGGACTATAGGGCATCCAGCTCTCATCGGGGGACAATACTATGGGATGAAGCTACTGGACTTACACCTAGTAGCTTTTGCATGAATTCTGATTGCAATCTTGGAACATTTTGTTACAGCTGTTAATATCTACGCAACATAAATACATGCAGCGCATTTAGTGTGCGCGGTGACACATCGGTACGTCACCTACGGCGGACTGAAGCTGGCACCGTCTAGTGCTACACAAAAACGTTTTCTACATCGGATCTACTGCGGGCGAGCGTTAGGAGGTGCAAACTGAGGAGGAAACCGTTTCATCTCGGAGCGCCTAGGCCTTGTACCGGCGCGTGGGGTGCGCGCGCAGACAGAGCGCCAGCGCGAGCAGCAGCGCCAGCGCGTGCGCGGCCAGCAGCGCGGCACCCAGCGCCAGCGGGGCGCGCGCCGCCGCCCCCAGCGCCTCCAGCACGCGCCCCGCGCAGCCCGCCGCGTGCAGCCCCGGCGCGCCGCCCGCCGCCACCGGCACGCGCCGCGCCGCCTCGCACTCCGTCGGCTCCTCCGTCTGGACCGAAAACATCACGCTCACATCTCAACCTCGCTCACTACATCTCCTCGGCATAAATATAAACAAGGAACGTTCGTGACTCACGGCGCAACAGGAGGTCGGCACCCAGTAGTACTCGGGCGGCGCGCCGACGGAGAGGTCGAGCGCTGCGGGGCGGTCGGGGCGGTCGGGGCGGGGCGGGCGGCGCGGGTCGCTCGGGTCGCTGGGGTCGCGCCAGGCCGCGTCGCGCCAGTCGCGCACGCCGTCCGCGCCGCAGCAGCGCAGCCCCTGCTGGATGGCGTCGAGCACGTGGCTGCGCGCCGCGAGCGCCCCGTACTCGTGCGTGACGGTGCGCCGCAGCCGGTCGCCGAGCGCGACGCGCAGCGCGGGCAGGTGCGCGGCGCCCCACCACGCCGCCGCGCCCTCCGCCACCGCGCTCAGCGCCAGCAGCGCGAACGCCGCCGCCAGCAGCGACGCCGAGCCCCGGATCGCACCTGAAATAACAAACATGGAAGGATTTTATACTGATAACAGTACCCGTTTAAAATAATTGATTTAATGTGCTTATAGTTATTTACATGATATTAAAACACAAACAAACTTTTTTAATGTTTTTTTGTCTTGTTGGTTAAGGCTTTGGTTGTCTTGTTGGCTCTGAAACGGCTGAACCGATTTCAATGGGATTTTCACTGGAACATAATTATAGCCAACATATAAACTAATTTTTATCCCGAAATTTTCACATAATCAGGATCATACGTGAACGATGTCGCAGGCACAGATAGTATACTTATACTCCATTTTTTATAGGAGTCTTATTTGGTACACAATGTTGACACTACTTTTCTGTTTAAAGCAATAAAGAATTATTGCTATAATAACTTCGAGTGTGTTGCGTAAATACTTCAAGTTTCACAAAATTATGTATGAATAATTCCTCATAAAAAATTGTAAAAATAAGTCTGCTAGAGCAAGCTCAAGTGGGATGGGCCACGAGTGTGTTATGTAGGTACAGCAAGGGCGATGGCGATGGCGATGGGGAGTGGGGAGTGGTGAGTGGGGACTGACCGGCGATGGCGGCGAGCGCGGCCACGGCCAGCACGGCGGCCCAGGCGGCCAGCGCGCACAGCCCCGCGCGCCCCGCGCCGGTCTCGCTGCCGCGCCCGTCCCACAGCGCCCAGCCCGCGAACGCGCCCGCCCCCACGCCCACGCACTGCAATACACATTGCAACAATGACACTCATAAACACCTAAATTAAATAAAAAATTAATAATTAATTAATTAATTTGAAGTAAAATTTTTAAGTCGCTTTCTAATCATTCTCATTAGCTAGGCTTTAAAAGGAATATGATGAAAGAAAAATAATTTAAAAAATCTACACTGGATAATTTATACAAAGTACGGGGATAAATCGTAAAATGTCAAGATTATCATAGACTATAACCTAAATCTTTATTAATAAACTATTAGCTTATATACGAATAGAATAATAATTACCAGGAAGATTATGTTGAATATTATCAACAAACATTTCATCAGGGAATAACACCGAGACATGCCCATGGCTGATTTCAGAATGGATCCAACACTTTATGATATCTTATGACAGAGCATTACAACACGAAACTTTTTTATGATGTAAATGAACACTTTAACATGATTTTCATTCACAAATCAACATTTATTTACATTTTATGTATTCCTAGTTCTGCCCAATGAGAGTCACCATTTTGTATTTTCAATTTTGATTTGATGTATTATTGTATTCTTCAAAGATAATATAGAACCCGTGTTTATATTTTATATACTCTGTGGTATTGATTTTGTAATTAATATTTTAAAACGTATTTTTATTAAACTTGGATTATTTTAAAACAACAATATATTTTTTATTCAATTTCTGATTTGCGACACTTGACGACAAAATGTAAAGATTAAAAAATGAATTCCATAAACAAGCGCATAATTCGTCAAATACAGATAATGCTATGCTAATGAAACTCGGACCGAACAGGCGAGCCGCGAGCGCAGATTTGACAGCGAACATGGTACATTTCCCTCGAAAACATAAATAAATGGCCACCGTTTTTGTTACGTTCTTCCTAATCACACAATTTTATGTTTATGAAATGGACGCCGACTATACGAAGAGGCGGAGGTAATCATTGAATAGTTTTAGTGATGTGTTGATATAAATATTTCGCAAACAGCAATTCGCAAATCAAAATTGCACATATGACAGAAAGTTTCGCGCCACTCACTAGTAACATAGCGGCGGTGTTGTGCATTGTACCCGCGGCTCCTTTTCAGTGATGTTATCAATGGGACCACGCTATTTTCAGGGAGTCAGAAAAGTCTCTTCGAGAGAAGCGGTGGAGTATGAATTCTCAGAGACTAGAAGAAATAGTGGCGGAGCTGATGAAACCCATCAGCGACGTCCGCCGCAGTTTCGACACCGACCTCAGCGCGGTAAGTGCACAGCGCGTCCCTGCTTGCTTGCTACAGTGCACCGCTTTCTACGAGTTTGCCGCCTTTACTGAATCAGTAAATTCATGTGGTTTGTTTAGGTTTCATGTGCTCGTATGGGACAAGGGACAAGCAACTAATCTGAGTTCCATGTATGTTTTAGTATCAAAATAATGTATATAATTAAAGATACTAAAGGATTCTAACCAAAATTGAATCCATCAGGTACTTGGTAAACAATATTGAGCCATTTACATCATTCAACCTCACATTTTGGTAACGGTTGAAATTTACTATCAAATTACTTTAATAATTGTGGCCCCAGGCCCAAGAACACTTAGCATTCATTACCTGCTACCTGTATATGTTCTTAAATGAAATGCACTACACATGTGTTTGTTTATAGAAAACCAAATAATGAAAGTAGTGTAACGACTGCAACTTGGCTTGAACATATCTATTTTGGTTAATATTAGGCTTTCATTTTCTTTGACAAAAGCTTTGCTTATTAGAAAGATAAATATTATTAATATTAATGATTAATATATAATCTAATAATATAGTATTGCGAGTTAACAAAATATAAGATCAACAAAGTTTTTATTGTGTCATGTGTAATACATAATAATAAATATAATGAAATGTAATAGTTGACACCGATGTGTCCAGCATGCAGTGTGGCTCACTCCCCTTACGTTTGACATGAAACACATTTTACATTTATCCACTGGATTGCAGTTCCGGTACTACATTGTCAAAAAACATTTCCTTGAGAACTTCTTGTCACTTCCTACAAGCATATCTCAAGGTTACATATCACGCCGAGCTTGTATATTCTTTAATTTATTTGTGTTTTTTGACTGACTGTGGAAACTAAAGCCTTGTTGGAATTGCTTTTCCTATTTAAAGTTACTTTACAATACAATATTTCTATGTTGTTATTGATCTATTTGACTGATTGTCTACTTAATTATTATAGCCATTACAAGTCTGTACAAAAGAAATAGACTGCATGCATTTAAATTTTTTAATGTTGTCATACACAAAATTGTATATAGTTAAGTTGCAATCTTCAGTCTGATTGGTACAGCTAGTTGTATGAAATAAAAGTTTTTACAGCATAGTAAGGTACAGTCAGAATATTAATCCTCGTTGGTGTTGTGTGCATTTTGGCCACAGCATATTGTTAGAATTAGATGATTGGTGGGCGGCGGGTGCTTCTATCTGTTTCAATTACTAAACAATTGGTGTCCGTAGTTGCAATGTGTGCCATGTTATATGGATTATATGTATTAACACCACAAATAAATGTTAACAATGTAATTATCATTTTGATTTTGCTAATGCAAATCATATTCTACTTGTGGTTGGTGGAAAAGCAATAATTTATATTTAGTAAAAAAAAGGTCTCATTCAGATTCAAAATTATGTAGATCTTATCCCTAATACAGTGATAAAATTAGAGAAAATTAAAGTTTTAACTCTCTAAAAATAAAGTATATCCTGATATAATAATATGTGGATAAAAGTAACACATGTGCTCCAAATTTCATAAACACAGCTCAAACGGTTATTTAGATATTAACGTCCAAAAATCGTCATGTATACAAAGGAAAAAGTCTTAAAACTGAAAATTATTGATAAATTAGTAAAAGTAGTGCGGGTTCACTGTATAGATTAATTTTAGAAGTTACAATAGGTGTATATGCATTTTTTATAAACACATGTAATTTCTAGACAGAAAGTAATGATATCTCATCAAAAACATAAATGTAAATGAGAGCCAAGAATTGAGATCCAAATGGGTGCTAAGTTCTGTGTAGAAGAGCCTAAAATTTTAGTCACAAAACTTGGCTCTCATTTCACATTTATGTTTTTGATGAGATGGTCTTGACAATATTTTACATATTGGTGGAATTTCACTTCTTTTTGTAAGTTGCTTATCTTTTGACACTTATGTATATACGTATACATTATTATGTGCATACATACGTATGCTTTTGACACTTGACTCTAACCAAAATTAGCACTTTACAGACAGATATTTCGCAAACGGACCCCTAATTCCAAAAATGGTCTTAGACCCATAATATTTTTGAAATACCTTTTCAACGATACCCCACACTAGGGTACGCGACAAATAAAAAAATCATCCTCAGGATACCTGGAAAGGAGGTACCCTGAAAAAAAATGTTTTTCATTATTTTATTCTACGATTCTGGACTTTTAATAAATATGTATGTGTATCCAAGCCAAATTACAACTTTCTAGCACTAAGTAAAGAATCTATTCCAGGTTCCGAATTTACTTCGAAACCCTAAAAAGGTGTATAATGTCATTATTTTTATATGATAAGCAGGGATCAGATTACAATTATCCCATTGTTTCAGTAAAACGATAAATTAATCTTTTGCTGATGAAGATAATACAAGCAACTTATAGATAATTTTACTTTACGAAGGGGCATTCTGTGTGATCAGTTGTTGGAGGAATACCTGACGGAGGCGGGGCTGCGCGCGCTCGAGGAGGGCGAAGAGGACGGCGAGGGTGGGGGAGGGGGGGATCCGGCGCCCAACTTCGCGGAGCTGGCGCTGCTGCTGCAGCAGTCGGCCTGCATCTACAGTCGCAAGGTGGACTACCTGTACCAGCACGTGCTCGACGTCAGCGACTCGCTGCACACCAGCACGCAGTGAGTTACCCCAAACATTCATTTGACGAGACTACACCAGTAGACGTGATGACACTTCACGTTTGGTTTGGCCTTTAACACACATACAACAACAATACAACACAATATCATTATGTAGTTTTTGTGGGCCTTTGGGGGCACCCACGCGACGCTTTGTAGAACATGCAGGGCTTGGATAGAAATGAAAGTACCCGAACTGGGAGCTCCAGATGTAGGGTTACCAGATGAAAAAATCAAAAGTCCAGAGAAAAGGCCTGATTTCCACTGAAAAATCCTGAGATTTTTACAGTTTGAGAATTTGCTCCGAAACCGACTAATGGTGTATTCAGTTCGAGCTATACTTTTAATTCAATATAATTTGAAGCGTTTAACATGTGGGGCATTTTATAAATCAATAATTAAAGAAAAAACCTTACTTAAAAAGGTATCTTCACATATTACGTATGATAAAACTGATTAAGTACTTACTTGGAGAAATAAGTATTGATTTTAATTGTGCAATGAGTATCAAAGGAAGATATTTTTAATTCCTTTAACTGTTTACTAAAGAAAACTTTAAAATGTAAGCTGTATTTTATTGAAAATTCTAAAAATCCTGAGATTTCATGAGATTTGCAAATTCCAGCCGCAATCCTGAGAAGAGTCCAAAAACCCTCAGATCTCAGGACAAATCCTGAGATATGATTACCCTATCCGCCCTACCCAGATAACCAAGCGTATAGAAATAAAAATGTTTTATGCTGAGCACGAGTTGGCGTAGCGGTAAGAGCTCGGACTCGAAATTCGATGGTCGTGGTTTTGATTCCCAGTGTGTAGACTTTTTTTATCTCAATTTTTATATTATTCAATTTTTATATATTTCCAGTGCAAAGAATTTAATAATTTATTTTATTTATTTATCCATATGCAAAAGGCATATAGGACGTAATTTTTTAAGTATCGTATTTTAAATTCTTTTTTCCTTTATAGGAAAAAAATGAAATTTATGTTTTAACCCGTCGCGTCGGGAAAGATCACAACTCCCAAATTTTTTACAATTAAAATTAGTATAATTAAAACTCCGGCGGGTGAACGCGAACTTATCGTCGCAGGTGGTTTTAACACTCGCTGCAGCAGCTGAGGCTGGCTAGCGAAGTCAGCCAGCAAGCCGAAGCCGAGTGTTTTAACCCCTGCTCCTCAGCTTGCGGCACGCCTCGCCCTTCCGCGCCTACGCGGGCTCATTGCTCTCTAGGGGTAGGGCAGACAAGACTACGTGGAGTCGGTTTTGCAGCGATTCGTATTCTCATTACAACATATATGGACTTTTTAAGACTTTATTTTAAGTTACTTTTAATGTAATTGTATACAAATGGTAATATGCCTAGTAAAATATTCAAATAAAAATCTGCCATCTTCATAGTATGTCAAGTGAAATAATACCAATAAATTATGCGGAACGAAATTCGCATTCGCCCCACTGGCTCTACAAAAAAAAAGTATTAGACATAAAAAGTCAGTCTCCTTATGGGCTACAATTTTTATTGGAAACATTTTTCTGTAAAATCTAAATTTTGCCAAATAAACGTGAAAAATTAAAAACTGTTTTTTCAAGGTGACCTTGAAAATAAAATATGCGGGTATTTTGCCTATGATATTCGTTTTCAGCGCGTCGAAATACATTAGTAGGTATACCAAAATTCAGATCAATCGGAGGTATGCGCTAAAAGTACACCCTTTGTTCCTGTGTTCCTTGTATGCTTTTAGAACCGACTTCGAACGTTTTTGTTATGAGTCGACCACGACGTACGCGTATAACAATAAAAATTTTACAATTACGAAATTGAAGATAAAAATTAAAAGACGGCAATTCATGGACAATGAACTGTTTAATGTCGCGTTGAATATTTATGAGCCTCTACCGACTGTCGATTGCCGATTGCCGCGGTAGCAGCGGACGGAATATACCTACCTACACTTGGATGTCACTTCTGATGCGGCTCTTGTCGCAAGGCGCAGTAGGTATTATTATTTAGGTATCATTTCGGCAAATCGTAACTCATCCTCACTTCCTTTCGACAATCATAATACGTTATATAAGTATTATCCGATAGGTAAGTAATCACTAATCAGTCATCCTACAGGCAGGATGCGAAACAGTAAGCAACTGCAACATTTCGACAAACATTAAAATTTTCTCAGTTACTCGGACATCAGCGGACTTCAAGTGTGATGCGGTATAGCGCGAAAAATACACCTGTTTAAAAATAATCTGAGCAAACATTTGAACAGCGACGTACGTTAGAGGCGTACATTGCACCATACTTAGTATCAGTATCATTGTCTACATAGAGATACATACATAAAATTATTACACTAACTTGGCGAAATGAAAGTAACTAAAGGTTGTTCACTAATTGAGGAGAACATCACGTCACAACATTGGCATCTTTTAATGTGCGCTGATTTCAACTGCACCCATTGGCTGCATCCTTGCATCCAGTCTGTGAACCCAAGTACAAGTAGTCCACTATGCAGCTGGACCAAGTTTTGATTGTCATGTTCGATTCAGTCGATTCCGGCCTAGGGTTGCCACATGGGAAGAATAAAATATCTAGACAAAACTTAAAAAGTCGGGATTTTGGGATTGTTGTCGGGACAAATAAAAATACGATTGAAAAAAAATGTGTGTGTAAGCTCCGACCCACACTGGACTTTACTCGTTACGAACGATTACAAAATATATAGATAAGTAAATGAGGATAAATGAACGCATTTTTTATATTACTGAAAGCATGCTTCACACATTTATTAAAATTGATTATTTATTTTAACATGACGTTATCGTCAAATCAGTAGCGACGCCATCTAGATTGTTGGTTCCGTCTCGACAGGGAAGCGGCGGAGGGCGCGGGGGAGCCGCAGACGCCGTCCGGGCGGCGCAAGCGCAAGAGCTCGGCGGGGGGCGCGGGGGCGGCGGGTGAGTTTCGCGACATCGAGCTGGCGGCGTGGGGCGGCGCGCGGCGGGAGGGGGGCGCGCGGCCGCCGCCCACGCTCCCGCGCGGCTACCTGGAGCTGGAGCCGCGCGTGCTGACGGCGGCCGACGCGCCGCTGCTGGACTACGCGGGCGAGCCTATCGGACTCATCACCGACTTCCAGGTCACCTGGCGCCTGCAGGTACCGCGCTAACAAAACTTAATCAGTTATTGCAATATCTTAACAAAAAATACTAGTGAGAAACTACTACTCATTGAATTATTATTTTTTTACAAATCTCGCAGGAACCTTGAACTTTTACGGGATAAAAAGTAGCCTATGTGTTAATCCAGGGTATAGGCTATCTCCATTCCAAATTTCAGCCAAATCGGTTTTGTAGTTGTGACGTGATTGAGGAACAAGCATGCAAATATCTTCACAAACTTTCACATTTATATTATTAAAACTTCCCAATGTTAGAGGGAGTACTGGACCGGTGGACAACGTACAACGTCAAAACGATACGTTCCCATCCCTAGCGGGCTGGACAGCTCTGTTGCCGTGTATTCGATACATAATAATGTTGTGGCTGATGAATTAGAAATTATAATAAAATTGCTTTTTACCAAGGACGGGCTGCTAGTGGACGAGCTGCAGGTGGCGGAGGGTGCGGGGGCGGAGGGCGGGGGGCGGCTGCGCGCCGTGCCGCTGGCCGAGCTGCAGGCCGCCATCGCGGCCGCCGCGCCGCCCGACCTGCCGCCGCCGCCCCACTCGCCCCCGCCCCACTCGCCCCATTCGCTCCACTCACCCCACTCGCCCCACTCACCGCACTCGCCCCAGCCGGCGCCCGACTTGCAACAGGTGCACATAATACAATATGTTTTCCATAATATCTCTAACCAACTACCCCCTACTCTAGTATATGGTTGGAGATGGTGTGTTATTTTTTTCTATAATATAAAAAGTAATTTACTGCAGCTCAGCTTCATAATAGTCTACAATAAACTAATCTTGTTGCTTCTACGTAAGCTCAGAGTTTTTCTTAACAGCGTGTGGCAACATTACACATTGCGACGTCACGCACGACCCGAATCACGCTATCGAAGTATTCCTCGTCACTAACATCAACTATACTGAGGCGTTTCAATATGAGGTCTCTCCTATAACTATAAGGTTCCCGTCAAACGTAGATGGGATGGGTGAGAAGTGAGAAGGTTGATGATGTCCATTTGACGCGAAGTGTCCGGTCCGCAGCTGGAGGGCCCGCTGGAGAGCAGCACGCCGCTGCCGCCGGCCAAGCGCGAGCGCAAGCGGCGCAGCGAGGTGCGCCTCGAGGAGCTCGCGGGCGCCGGCAAGATGCTCATCACTGCAGGTAATACAGCGCCCCGGATACCACTAAGTTACTTACATATTATGTCCAGCAGGAGACATTTACGCCGTTATTGCTTCAATAGGAATGTTGACACTTACTGTAAATTAATATAATTAAGTTCAACAAAATTTAGTAGACCGATGGTATTAAATATGGGTTAGTGACGTCACGTGACGTTTTTGTTGAGAAATTTGATTATGAGTTTTATTTATAAACATTTGTTTTTTAATTGAAGGATATTATTTTTATATTTTTTCATGAATATTAAAGTTCTATCTATAAAATAGAATTGAACCCTAAAATTTGTCATCATCCCTATTGTAGCGAATGCTCCATTCGTGTCCTAACGAGTGTGGCCAACAGTTAGCGCGATAAAGTGGCGCTAATGCCATCATTCATTAAGGGGTTTATTCGACACATCAAGGGACTTTAATTCAGTTGGCCACATCTGCGACGTAGCGCGCTAATAAGCCTACATTATCAGTAACGCAGATGGAGCAGAAGCATTATAGGAGATATTTTAGCGATTCCCTTCGCGTCGACAGCTACATGTAGAGAGTAGAACCAGTATGATGATGGTGGTGATGGTGGTGGTGGTTGTGTCAGAGGTGCGGCGGCGGCTGGGCGAGCGGCGGGAGTTCAGCTTGCCGCGGCAGTGGGTGGCGCGCGTGGTGGCGGCGCGCAAGCAGCGCGTGCTGGCCGCGCGCCGCCGGCTGCGGCTCCTGTACCGCCCCGACACGCTCGCAGGTACACCCCCCACACCCCCCCCCCCCCCACACACACACACACACACACAGACACACGGCTACATAACACCTTTTATTGGTTGTTAGTTCGGAACTCCATCATTTATTAACCGATTTGATATTTGTTCCATTTGAAATTTGCTTGGTAAAATTGTGATGACAACAACGAGCGAAATTTGATGACCTGCTTGTTAGGATGTGCTACGAATATTGATAACCGTGAAGGATGTATTGTGGGCTCCTACAAGTACTAACTCCGCTGTAGGCTTCGTGGAAAAATTTCCATGTACATTTCAAAAGAGATGTTGGTTTTTAGCAACACTATTCCAAGATCTTCAATAAGATAAGTGATATATAAGTTCAAATAAATAGGTATACTTACAGTAGCTTGTCAGTATATCTTTAGTTATTTAGTTTTTATACGGAAAATATAAGCGCTAATAAACAAAATTGTGATATTCATAGTGGCCAAACAAGAATAATCCACCAATTAGTTACATCTTCGTTTCGCCTCTTTAAAGTGCAGCGATCGTTTATAGGGCTTCGTTTATATTTCTATAATAAAACCCAAAATTAATAGGTGACTTACCAGTATAATCAAGTTCAAGAAACGTGTAAAAGCATAAGGCAAGGGTCATTATAGTGTAGATGCATAGGTATTTAAATGACCAAGACGCAAGGAAATGACCAGATCTTCAACCAGTTCCGCTCAGATTAGCGAATACTTAATAATAAATATATGTATTTCTTTTTAAAAGATGTGCTCAGTAATTTCTTTCGCCATTTCTTCTCCATGACAAAGAACCTTTCCTAAATGGTGGTAGATTAAAAAAATTACGTGCATAAGTGTAGCAGTGATACCTACATGAATAAACGATTTTGAAATTAAAAATAACAACAACAATTCCAATAAAAAATGAACATGAACAACAAATTAAAAATATTAGAAACCATAAAGTTTTAAGCGCGCAACGCAAACTGTAAGCTATCGTTGCTGATCGGTCACCTGACACCTCTTCACGTGACTTTGTTTCTGAATAAATTAACTCAACCAATTTATTCTTTTGACTGCTGAGTTGTAATAGGTCATTTTTCACTGGAACATTAGCATCGAATGGCTCCTGCTCAATAGTATATATCGAATGGCTCCTGCTCAATAGTAATATAGTTGGATAGGGACGGGACGGTGGGATGGTGGGACGGTGGGGCGCCCCACAACGGTTCGGGTCCCCGGTGCTATAACCGTCGTTTGTTGCAGACTTCCGCGGCTTCGACGAAACTGACTCCACGGACATCGGAGGTCAGTGCGGACTCCGCCGTACCACTGTTGTACGGCGCTCTCGGTTTTACTTCAATCATTATTGCATATTATTTCAATGTACCCTTACGTATGGTTTAGTTTGCATTGTTGATGCACACCGGCTTCTCCGACGGCATGTTTTAGCTTTTAGTTGTAGATTATTGTATACATTATTGATTATACCATCGCAGCTCTCATAATATAAGATAGTTTTATAGCCACGTATGAACCTGAACGTATAAATGGTTACATTATAAAATATTTCCGCTATCGAACTCGGAGCCCTAACAATCTCGTCCTCGCTACATCAGCCACCGAGGACGAGAATACTGTGAGGCGCGGGCGGGGAGCCTTTACTTATAAACCAGTCGTTTTTATACTGAACTGAGTTGCGTCGCTCGCTAGCATATAAGAGTAAATCTTTTCTTCTTAACGTAGAGACACCGCTGGCATGTTAGATCCGTATGTAGCACAATAGCATGATGTAAGGCGGACGTAATAATGTAGGGCGTGTAAAGAACCCCGACCGATCATTAAAACTGTGTGCGTACGTTGAATCGGCAGGGTTCGCGGGCTGGAGCGCTAGCGAGGCGGAGTGCGCGGCGGGCGCGGCCGGAGCGCTGGTGCGGCGCGCGCGGGCCGACAGCGACGACGACGGCTTCTTCGACCAGTCCTCCACCGGCGACTCCGACGACTCCACCGCCGCCCTCACCGCGCTCACCACCCTCCCCGCCGCCCCGGTGAGTACCGCCTCCATCTTGACAAAATTGATATTATGATAATGTTTCAAGTTGATTCCATCGACACCAGTTCGTTCCACCGGCCATCTGCTAAATATTCCAAGCACTCTCGTGTTTTGCTGCATGATCAATAATAAAATTTTCGTCCATTCCTGTTGAAATGTTTGGCTTAAAAGTGCAAAAAAAGTATTTGCGAACCTTGTACCTTTTTTCACTAATTTTAATTACATTTCAACATTCGTCCAACAAGCGTTCAACGTTCAGTTGGAAGTGAGTTAATGTAACGTGTACACGTGTGTTCCGTCCAGCCGGCGGCGAGTGCGGCGATGGTGGAGGCGGAGTGGGCGGCGTGGCGGGAGGGCGTGGTGGCGCGCGCGGCGGCGGCGGCGGCGCGCGGCGTGGACGTGCGCGCGGCGGGCGCGGCCGTGCTGGGCGCCGCGGCGCTGCTGCCGTGCCCCGCGCCCGCCGCCGCGCTGCTGGCCGCCACCGCGCGCGAGCCCGCCGACGTGGCGCGCATGTTCCTCGCCACCTTGTTCCTGGTCAGTGCATTACCTCCCCGACGAACGATTGCAGGAGCAGGAATTTGAATATATTAAATATGTGTGTGTGTGTGTCCAGGCGAATGCGGGCAAGCTGGAGATAGTGCCGGGCGCGCCGCTCACGCTGAACTCGTTCTCGGTGCGGCTGCTGGCGCCCCCCGGCGACTGTAGCGACCTGCCGCCCACCCCCGCGCCGCCCCCGCCGCCCCCGCCGCCGCGGTAACCCGACGCCGCCCTCCCCGAGGTGAACTAATGACACGAGTGATATGTGATGTACTCTAGTGATAGAAGCGCACCGAGACCAAAATGTCACCTTCGAAATAATTATGTTAAGGGACTTTAATACACTCGGCAGGTTCTTGTCCGCGGCGCACCTCCGAGCACCTCCGAGCTGCCAGTGCCGAGTGTATGTTGTAAAATAATGATAGTCGAATGGAATATTTATTAGGTAATCGTGACGGTTTCTCCGCGGGATCGATCCGACGACGTCCAGTGTTGTGTTGTATATTATATTGTGTCCGATAAAATCTAACTCCATATTAAAAAGACATCGGTGGCGGCGAACGTCAAATTCGGATCCATCCCGTCCGAATACTTTTATTTTTGTAATTTTTATATACAGATTGACACAAAATTATGTATTTACTATAATAATATAAGCATAGATCGTTGTCGTGAACTATTTTAGTATTAAATATATAGGAAGGGTATTAACTTAGTATTGGAGAGATATTGCACTGACGCAATATTATGATGGTTGCATGTATTGTCCAAGTGATTGAAGGGCTTGATCTCAGCCGCGGCGGGAGACTCGGTGTGAGTTGATTAAATTAAATAAATTGTTCACGAATGTATATACCGGTGAACTTAACGGCGGGGTCTTAACTGAATATGGCGGTCGGAGCCGGGGCGGCGACGAGACCTGCTCTCGGCTGCGGCACGGTGCTAACACCATACAGTTGTAAACCTGTAAAATTTCAGATTGACATTAAAGTGACGGTTGTGGCCTGAAGGCTCGGTAGGGGAGAAGCTTGTACTGCATAGTTCTCTCGCTAGAATCAGCCAGCCCCTCCAGGGTCACGTGTCTCGCCCGTTCCCATCTCAATTGCAGTTTTTTTTTTCCTTAATAGGAATTTTCCTACATCAACCCATCGTCACTGAGTGTAATTTCGACCCCGCCTTGGGTTTTTTTAATCGACATTAACCCCTTAAGCTGTAACTTAAAAGACAACAACGATAGTAAACTTTTATCCCACTAAGTAGGATGTATTTTAATAAATCTAATTTTAAATTGACTACGATTTACAGTTTTCACTAAACGAGCTTAACACTTGGTGTCCGACAACGCGGGCTACTGGACACCTCACACCATTGAGCGGTCACTCCGCGTCCACTCCTCGTGCAATATTCCTCTACTAAAAAAGTAGTGACCGTCTTTTACCTTCAATAGTGCAGTCATTGAAGCGAAAAATACGGTGTTACCTCCGAATTTTTTTACTGTGAACCGATTTGCATGAAATTTTGGAATTAGGCTTATCTAACCCTTAACTTCAAAAGTGAAAATAATCTGAACTCCGCAAATTATTTTTAAGGGGTGTAAACAACCCCTTAATGGAAAAATTAACATTGAGCCATTTTATCGCTAGAAAACATGTGTAATAGTAAGTTTTGAAATTGTAAAGTGTTTTCTAACACAATTACCTCATATTAAAATCATTTTCAACCCCTTGAAATTCTTACAACCCTTGCTAACAACCCCTAAATTAAAAAAACTCACAAAAAATTACTTTGGTATGACATAAAAAGATGTAAGTATAGAGTAAGTATTATTTTGTTCTCTATAATAATAGTCAAATTTTTAACCCCCTTCCAACCCTTAAAAACAACCCCTTGATAAAAAATTGTTAAAATTTTTTTTTTGATTAAATGAAAAGGATTTAAATATTATTCTACACTCTCGAAAGTGATTATCATAATCTTCAACTTTGCTACCCTTAAAACTACCCCTAAATTAAAACAGTAAATATATATGATTACATATTTAAAAACTTACTGGTCATATTAAAACGAATAAACGGAGCACGCACAGCTGATCACCTGGCTTTTTCGTTGGCCCCTTCACTCAAATGTGTTATATATACATGTAAGAACGTTGGTATGTATTCATGCCTACGTTTCCAAAATATATGATGATTTTCTTTTCTTTTAATCTTGATTTTTTTTAAATATGTGTCCTGAAGCAGCCAAACTGATACAATCTATCAAACTCTTCATAATAAAGTTATTTCTAGGCGGAATACGATTAATTTTAATTTTGGCGGAAATGGCACTTATGAAACCCATTGATTTAAAAGAAAAAATATTAAATGGTCTTCTTATTTTCAATACAGCTCACTTATTTTACGTGCAAAAGACCTTTAACAGTGCTCATTTTAAAGCTTATTTCAAGCACTACAAAAACTTTCTTTATGGCAGAATGCATAAAATGCATCTGTTTGCCGCTAGATGGCATTGAACACATAGATTAAATTTCAGACAAAATAAAAAACGGCTTTGATCTTCAATATCTAGCTTAATATTGCACTTAGAATGATTTAAAAAAAACTTAATTGTTCGTTTTTTTATCTGCTACAATTTTGGTTCTTATAAAATTTTCGATAAAACATATATTTTTGGAGATATTTGCAAAAGACCGATGAAAAACGTGAAAAAATTGCGATTTTTCAATTGCCAATAACTTGAAAACTATTGGATTTTTCGAAAAACTTTATAGGTGATTTTTTGCTTAAAATTAGCCCTTCTATCGATATCCGAGGTTATTTTGAAAAAAAAAATGTCCACCCCCGAGAAGGGGTGGCAACCACCCCCAGGGTGAGTGCGGAGTTTAAATCATTTTCACTTTTGAAGTTAAGGGTAAGATGAACCTAATTCCAAAATTTCACGCAAATCGGTTCACAGTAAAAAAATTCGGAGCAATAATGCTTCAATGACTGCACTACAAGTAGGATTTTAGTTCAGCATTTTAACTTGCACAAGCGAAGTGCGCGCACCTGTACTCCATTTCTTTAGACGAGTTATATTCGGTAAACGATCTTACGGTGGCTTTTCTAACGTAATAAGTAATTTCAAAATAAGGCTGACACAACATGGGAAGAATTTAAGACAGACATTTAATGCCAAAACTATATTTATTCTATGGGATTTTGTGGGTCTAAATAGAGTCAGGTCGAGACAGCAGAGGAGATTTCTTCCAACCTGTAAATTAGCTTGATTCAGTTTAAAACTAATTTACATTATTATTTAAATAAGAAGTAGCACTACTTTTTTATTGTTTACCAAATAAGATTCGTCTAAATAACTTGTGACTAACGCCGCATACGAATCACCTTGTCAAATTTTATGGCAAAAACTAGACAATTGCTATCTCTTTTAGTCTAATTATTCCAAAATGACTGTCATGCTATTCTGCGAGGTCGTGCGGTGTGTGTGTGTGTGTGTGTGTGTGTGTGTGTGTCGGGTGCACCCCGCGCGGTGTTCTGTAGCGCGTAGCTCAGTCGGTGCCGTCAATTTTCATGTACAAACTATCTGTAGACTGTAAGATAGCCAGGTCGCTTGTATCACTTGTATCTACGTTCAATACGTGTTTAGAGGCTAGTCTGAGCCGTCCTATCGTAGGAATTAAGGAATTGTTGAGACGCTACTTGGGTTGAGACTGCGCCTGCGCATTGTACGCAGCATCGTTCCACAAGACACAGAGAGCACGGAAGGTAACTTCATGCATGCTCGAGCAACGCACTCAAACACAACTGTGAGTGTGCGAGTTGCAGTTCGTGCAGGAACACAACAAATTAATGTTTCTATAACAATAATAGCTACTAATGCTGTTAATGGGTGTACGTGTGGGTAGTTGACGCTATTGGATTGCCAAATAAATAAAAGGACAAATAAAAGGACCCCTAAGGCGAATACTGCTACCTAAGTATAACAAAGCTATAAAATATGGAGCTTCCTCCAACTCCAACCTATTGTATGTGTACCCTCCTACCGAAGGCTGGATC
Organism: Thymelicus lineola; assembly: GCA_963932265.1. Taxonomy (NCBI): domain Eukaryota; kingdom Metazoa; phylum Arthropoda; class Insecta; order Lepidoptera; family Hesperiidae; genus Thymelicus; species Thymelicus lineola. The sequence continues at coordinate 17,127,702 of OZ010693.1, read as the reverse complement.
CGCCCGAGGTCAGTGGCCGCCGCACGTCTGTATAAAAATACAGTTAACTTCTTTGCTCTCTCGGTGTCTTGTTCTCGCCCGTACTAATTCTATAACAATACGAATGTAAAAGGTGTGTGCGTTTGTATGTTTGTGTGAAGTGCAGCGCTGCCCTGCTCACTGATTATTTTGCTGTGAATGTCCGCTCTTAGCGATGTAAGATTCACCAGTGTACGTGTATGTATATCGACAATCACCAATTTTTGATAGTCTTCGTCACTGGTGTTTGCTAACATTCATTGGTGAATGACCGAAATCATCATGAGAATAATAAATGACAGATACCAGAGCTTTTTAAGTACATTTCACTTCGGACATTCACAACATAACATGTACAGCATCCAGTCCGCATCGGAAGTAGAGGAGACAAATCATAGTCACTGGCAGTAAACAACCATCCAAAAGAGGTGACATCCATAGAGGTGAAAATTTTGACTGCATTTTTGTGGTTCTAGCTACACCATAATAATTGTTCTAGAGTTTCTAGACCTAATATTAAACCTATTTCTAAACTTATTTCTGACGCTTAATCAAAGCTGTTGCACTGTTATATAATACTAGGAAATTGCCCTCGCTTCGCTTCGAAAAAAAATAGTAAAAAAAAATATAATATAGCCTATGTCACTCCGGGATAGTGTAGCTTCCCAACAGTGAAAGAATTTTTCAAATCGGTTCAGTAGTTTCGGAGCCTATTCAATGCAAACAATCAAATCTTTCCTCTTTATAATATTAGTATAGATGTTCCAATGAATGCAATGTAAAATTATCATAATAAATTATTTACTTAAAATTTTAGATACTAAAATCTCAAAAGACTGTCAGGAAATAAGTTTTTTCCATAGTAATATGCAAAATATACAGAAAATAAAAAAAAACCGATTCGTCGCCGGACTTCTGGCAGAGAAGTGAAACATCGAAACTATTTTTCATATAAAATAAAAGCACGAGGGAATGGTTTAATAAAGGAAATAAGTATAGAATTAAGGAAGTAAGGAAACAGTATTAATTTCGATAATCATCGATGTTGAAGAGTTGCGTTATTTTAAAAATAAAATTTGATTACAGCATTATGTAGGTAGACACTCGATGCTCGTTTTGATCCTCTACTTCCGATGGTGGCCGCAGCGAACGGTAGCGAACATGTGGTGGCCAGATCGTACAGTTGAGTTTCATGGAATGACTTTCATAAACTGATGGTTCCGTAGATAATATTTTGGAATTTAACTCCTTTAGAATCGATTTTCATATATAAGCCAGGGGTATGAAAATTTGTCGGGAGTAAAATCAATCTTTCTCCGTTCGTTACGCGTTAGGTTTAATTCGTAACATAGACTATAGGAATGGCGATTGGCGACTGATTTGACGATCGCAAACTAGATGGCGTTGTTACTGATTTGACGATAACGTCATGTTAAAATAAATAATCAATTTAAATAAATGTATGAAGCATGCTTTCAGTAATATAAAAAACGCGTTCATTCACCCTCATTTACTTATCTTTATATTGTATTTTATAATGGTCCTTACGAGCGAAAAAGTTAACTCCTTAGTAAACTCCAGCCGAGCGACAGAGCTGACACACATTATTTTATAGTAATAAAGTTCATTGAAACACTATAAAGATTGACGATTTTTTTATGAGATGATTAATAAGAGACGTGGTCTCCATTATAGCACCTCTCTATGATAAGATAAATGCACCGAGCCAATTATGATAATTATGTTACTATGTATTTCCAATGTTTATTTTATAAAATTCAATTATTTTGTAATTATGTAAATCAAATCAATTTAAATAAAGTTTATTTCTGATGTTCGTATTATTGATAAAACTTTTGTAAGTGACTGGTACCACAGACAAGTTTACTATCTATGTCTGTGACTGGTACCTTCAAGTGACAAATGCTAGTTCCATGAAACGTGTTATGTCCATTTTCATTGCCGAGAGCTTCCATTTTTTTATACAGATGAACCTACTCACATCAATTCTACGATCACACAAGGACATACGTTTTAATGAAGCGGCAATTTATTTTTTTAAGTATTTAAAATGTATACATCGATTATTTTGCTTGGAAGTTCGAACCTTAGCGTAAGAGAAGAGAGTCGAGGGGACCGGCCGATATATATTTGATAGATACTATTATTTTAATCACGTAAAATATCTAGCAGCCGCAGAGTACTGTAGTACCGGCCGACTCCCGAGCTCACACCGACTACTTGTTTTATAATATTGACTTCATATTCATGTTACATAGCTGAAGTGTTCCCAGATCCAATAACTGGATTACGGTAGATTGTAATAAAATACGGTAGATTGTATTTAAGGTTTTTTTCTACTAAAATCAGTTTTTTGTGTGTGTCAAAGTACGGTATAATGTACTAAAAATCGTTACGGTACATCTATCGTAGTTATACGGTACCTGGCAACATGATAGCTCGGAACTTGTAACTTCGTACCTCTTGACGCTTACATATTATGATATCGAAGGGACTATCCGACTCTTATACAGTTTGTAAAATAATAAATCATGTGAAGTGCGCAGTGCACCAATTCAGTGGATTATTAGCATGTAGTTATATGTTGTAATTGTAATATACATACAAATTAAACTTGTAAATATAATTAAAGGACACGATAATATTATGACTGTATATAATAATATATTGTTTCTATCAAATGAATACTATTATATTTGTATACGATGTTTGAAGTGAACTGTATATACTGTATTCCCATCATATCTTTCGACGTTTTAAAACTTTCGACTTACTTGAGTATCCAACCTGTGCCTTATTCCAAATTATTAATGTAATGTACGGTGCACTGAACACGAATGTAAATATAATGTAAGTAGTGGCAGTAAGGGATGCTATGAGCTGTAATTTATCATCTTGAGAATTACAATAAATGTATCTTAATTGTATATTGTGATTGTTGTTGACCTTGTTGTGATTATAAAACAAAGTGTGTAACAAAATGCAGGAACAATTGCCAAAATAAAGGAATTTGTTACTCAAACATGGAACCGTATCGTGATGTTTCTTTTGTCTCCTCTACGGTGAAACAAGCAGGCTCGGAAGAGCCTGTAGTGTCTATGCATAGCGGGCACTCTGTGGCTAGCTGTGAGCGAGTGCCCGCTATGCATAGACACTACATCCCTTCTTTATTGTATAAAATTCAAAATTCAAATATTTTTATTCCTCGTCGCCACTTGTAGTGTTCGGAGGGTCAATAATACACACGCTTTACTCTGTAATAGGTGAGGTATGAATACGCAGAGCGCACAGAGTGCCCGCTATGCATAGACACTACAGAGCCAATAGCGCTAGATAGCTGTAATTTGGTATGAACATACATATTTATTCAAATATACTTTAAAATTATTACACGGGTTTCTAGAGGGGGGAGAGTTCCAGGGGCAAGGCAACAGACTCCTTTGATCCATTGTTCTGTTATCCCACCAAAAACATAAATGTAAAAAAGGAGAGCCAAGTTCAATACAAAAATTATGCTTGGCTGTGGGCTTCGCCGCAAAAAGAATGGAGATCTAAATGAGTGCCAAGTTCTATGCAAAATCTAAATATGTATTTATAGGAACAAAATAACATTATGAACAAGTATTAAACTCTATTTCTTTGCTTTATTAGATACCTATAACAATTGCTGTTATTTAAAAAAGTGAGATCTTAAAGTAGGTTACATTTGACTTGGCCAGTTTTTAACAGACTGACTTTTATGACTGATGTAATGAAAACTGGCCAAGTCAATATAGATAGGGCAAGCGGCGCACCGTAATACCGACATGCCTCTTCTTCTGCGACCCCACCAGTGCCGTTTCGGCGGAACGGCCCCGCCAGCTCGCAGGGGGTAGGGGGAGTGGCGCACCGTAATACCAACACGCCTCTCCCCCTGCGACCCCTCCACGGCCGCAGAAGATAGGGAGAACGGTGCACCGTAATACCAGCACTCGTCTTCTTCTGCGGTCCCACCTCCACGCGCGTCCACAGCGAACTTGTTCAGCCCGCTGGGAGCGCCCTCCTCGGGCCAACCGGCGGCCCAAACTCGCCGGCCCTGATTGCCTCTTAGCTTCACCGTGGGTGACCAGTCCACGGTTACTGAGACCATCCGCCACGACAAGGCGGGCATCCCCCGGGGGGGAGCCCACGGCATATGCTGAGTGCGTACCTTTTTTGTTGAGCAGTGCTGCAGCAGGTTATATCGATTTTATAACTTATAATATTTTGTAAATGATTTATTTAGTGTAAATTTTATAACTTGTTGCAGTGCTTAGCAAAATAAATAATTTCTTTCTTTCATATATATATTTGTCACACACCAGCGCCATTTTGAAATGGCCATTATTGAAACCTCTATTTTTTGTAAACAGCTGGAAACTTTTTCAACTTTCCCTTCATATGAGATGGCCCTCGTTCTACCTCAATACTCCATGCGCTGAAGTATGTCATATTGAGCTCCGCGTGCACACAGGCCTTAGTGCGAGTTTTACGTGACATAACGGGCTCACAATGCAAATGCGAGTTGGCTAAGATTTGTATGGGACCGAAGCTTTTCTTTTCACTGCCGCTAGATGGCTCTGCTTCGGTCCCAGACAAATTTTGTATGGGAACACCACTTATTTTTCGACTTTTTTTAATTTTTTGATTTTTTCCTACGCTTACACACAATTCCCGAGCTGGATTCCAAATTTCATCCTTCTAGGTTATCTGGAAGTAGGTTAGATTTAGGTACCTACTATATGTCAGTCAGTCAGTGCTAAAATTTACGACTTTTTGACCTTCATATCTTTGTAACCGTTTGAGCTAGCTTCATGAAATTTGATCTTCTACATGTCCATATGGATATTTCATGTGTTTACATTAAAGAGGTTTTGAGTTATAAAAGGGTCAAAAGTGGCACCAAGTGGTTCGTGTAATATTACACTCGGCGCTGGCTAGCCAGTTCCTTTGCTTGAACTTGGCTTGACACGCTGCCGCGTGTCTAGATCAACAATTGTTACGGAGTAATTTTATACCTCAAATAAAAATAACAGAGAGGAGCAGGAAACAAAAAATATAGATGAAAGGTGGAAGTTAGATACCTAGATGGACGGTTTTTCAAGTCAATGAACCGAAGGGGAAGATGTTTACTGAGTTCTTACGCGTGGTTAAAATTTAACTTAACCTAACCTATTTAAGTTGCACACGTTACATTTTCTACATAATACGATAAATTGGTTTAGATAAAAAAGGTGGGATCGTTAAATAAAATTAAAACATAGCAGCATAAAAATCAGTTAAAACTCCTTAAAGACTAGCAGTAGCAGCACCAATGATATTATAAGTAAAAGAGGAGCAGCACTAAAAATATAATTTTGTTGTCTTTAATATTAGACCCTTTTATTTCTTTAATCTGAGTATTAGACCTATATACTTCACAGGGATAATCTAAGTTTTAACAAAAAATAACCAACTTCAAAGAATAATATTTTTCGAAAGCTAGTAAAATGTATGTGTATTTAAATAGTTAAGGAATTCCCTCAATTCAGCAGGAAAAATGGGACCAATTTGGAAGCATAAAGACCTTTTCGTATAAAAAATATTATAATTTTTTGTAATCGTTTAATAAATGATCGAGTTCTGAGGTAACAAAATCCTCCTTTTTTTGAATTACGTTATAAAATACCTCAGTAAGATTTTTTTCTAATCTTGCATACCTCAGATTAAAGAATTTCTTTAATCTGAGTTGCATACAGTCATCGATCAAAATAATGAAAATCGATCGATCGAATAGTGTATCGAATGAATCGAATCGAATGCAAAGTTGACACAGATTACACCTACCTACGGCACCTACCTAATCTGTGGATGCTGCACTGTATGACTGCACTGGATATGTCAACTGTCAAACTATGCAGTGTGCAAGTCATGGATATATTACTCTAACTGAATACATAACTTTTTAGAAGTACCTGAAGATGGATGACGTCACAACAGAATGACCATTTTTGTATTGTGTCCATGTTGTCTATAGTCCCAGGATATATCAATCGATTGTGTTAAAATAATTTTATAGGTTTTGTGTACTTAAAATAAAAAATGTACCGTAATAAATAATATTGTTTCATTTCATTATAACCTTATACAAAAATAATCCAATAAAAACATCAGTTTTCATGACATAACTTTGAATATTTAAAATGTGTTAATTCAATGTTATAATTTTTTACCACCAGAAAAACATTTTGAAGAACTATATCAAAAAAAATGTGAGCCGTCATGGGGCGGCTGGCAGATGTGAAACATCGAAATTATTTTATACAACTAATAGGCATAAAAGTACAGATTATGACAGGAACTAAATATGGCATGATGAAAAAATACAATATTACGAATTGTCTCCAGAAAATGATGACAGTTTTGTCCTACTGTATGCTACAGCCAATCAAACTAAGTTTATTTATGATTACCCACATTGTGTTATTATATATTTTTGTTCATATTGCCCTAACATAATAATATAGTGCGGCGAAGCGTCGCCACTCACCGCACCAAAAATCAGGTTTACCCCTCGCCTATAGATGTTTCACATCAATAGGTCGTAATTTTTCTAAGGTAGTGTGGAGACCCTAAAATTATAAAGGACAACCTCAATCCAATATGATTGGTCGAATAGTCATTCCATTATGATGTCATCCGTCTTCAAGTACACTCTACGAACTACGAAGTACCTAGGACATACTGAAAATCAGCGCCGTAGTTAATACTACGGCACAATGCTGAGTGTGCTCCTTTTTATAGGCCACTGGACACATGCGAGCGTAATATATAATAGTAATAATTTTGTAAGGAGGTGCATGTTTTTGGAACGAAGTTCCTTATCGCGCGTTGTGAAAGGGGGCTAGACGGAAAATTACGACACTTTTTGATTCTTACGCATGACGACACTTTTTTTGAAGTGATTCAGAGAGTTTTACAGAGATGGCACTGTACTGTACAAAACAATACTTAAATCGAAAGGAACTTCGTTCCATCCGGGTGTCCCTTGACACCTCTCATGTTTTTTTTTATTCTAAGTTATGTATCCAGTTAGAGTAATTTATCCATGGTGCAAGTTGCCGTCTGCCACTGTCACACGACATGAAATGAACGACGGAACGAATTTGCAATAGTTGAGCCAATTGAATTTGATCAATTTGACAATTTGAAATTTTGAATTGTTGTGTGGTTGTGTGTCAAGTCAATTCAATTTGTATTTTGTGCCGAGCGAATTATAAATACGCAGGTACGTTTTTATTAGATTAAATTGGCCTGAACCTACTTAATAATAAGGTTCCGTGTTCTTATATTTATACACGTATCTGCTTTTGGTTGCGATTGAACTATACGACACTACTACTTATTCATTTAATTATTTTACGCTTTGTCATTTCAGCAAATTGTTTTCATGTGCACTGTTTTTTTTGCAGAGATACAGTGACTTGCATTAACAATGGGAAAGTTACTTATATTTTTACTAGCGTTAGCTACAACTTGTGCGGCTGAATTTACAAGGTATGTAGGTAAATAATGTTATGGATATAATAAATTTGGATAAAAAAATAATCAGTCGGCGATATTTATAATCATGATTGGGTTTTGAGATGGTGAGAGGGCCAGGGGGTAAACATTTTGGAATATCTTACAAAACCCCTCGGAACGGGGGCTTCTACACAAATTTTGGCAGGGCTAGGGCAAGCTACGCCAATACAGTAGTGAGGATATAATATCATTGTCAGTTTAATCATATGAGATTGTCAAAAAGGGAAGAGGACCTCAGAGATATCGCTACTGTAAGTTTGTGCTTATGATTATGATAACAAGTGAGGGAGCGTGAATGTCCCCAGGGTGCCGCTGTTCCGCATGCAGTCGGTGCGGCGGCACCTGCACGAGGTGGGCACGGAGCTGCAGCAGGCGCGCGTCAAGTACGCGGCCGGCGGGCCCGCGCCCGAGCCGCTCTCCAACTACCTTGACGTGAGTGCTTCATGTTCTCTCCCACCTTCATTCATCAGGTGACATTCATTTAGTTCTGACAAATTTATGTAGAAGTGCAAGCTAACATGCAATTAGTTTTATGTTTAAGCCAGTATAACTTTATTCTTCTTCATCTAATATTTGGATTTGTCATTTAAAATGGATTATATTACAAAGGCAAATTGAAATGAATCATGGTAATTTTTTTATATAATTTATAATTTAATGCTTGACAACAATCCCACCTGATGGTAAGTGGTGATGTAGTCATGGATGGTAAAATGCTCTAACTTAGTAAATGCTTATTCACTGTTTATTATATTGATTTACTATTTCTTATCTTTATTTTTTATTTTTTTATTTATATAAACTTTTGAACCTAAAAACAATGTAAGAGGTACAAAGGCGGACTTAAAGCTAAAAGCATTTATATTATATTATATTCATTTAGTGCAATTCAATATTAATAGTATTCTAAATATTATTTATATTGATAATTTCTGTTTCATACTTTATTATATTTATTATTTCTCATGGATGTGAAGTACATTAAATTTATCAGCTGAACAAGTACAGTGGACCCCCGGTAATCCGGCCCCTGTCTAATCCGGCACCCCCTGTAATCCGACATGGTCTATTATTTTATTTTTGAATTTTTTTTGACAATCTTCGCTAATGCATGATTGAATAAACTTGTACGCACCACCACTATAATTGTGCTCGACGCGTAGGGTATTGTTTTGATTCTGGTTGCTTGTATGATTGATGTATGAAGTATGATTTGTACTTCAGAGTACATATTATATATAACATATAGAATCTTATCATTGGATTGGATCTGTAATTTGTCGGATTACAAGGTACTCTTTCGTAAAAAATTCCGGATTATAGGGGGTTTTAGGCAGTACTCTATAATCCGACAAATTCGATAGTCCGACACTATCCTGCAAAATGTTTGTCGGATTACCGGGGGTCCACTGTAATTTGTCTGGGCGTTTCAATTGATTTGCTGCAGTAGTACAGCTGCATGATGTGGCTACTTGAGACTTGTGGCAACATAGCCACAAGACAAGAAAGTTATATGTTTCCATATTAAACATTGGAAATGTGAAGATATAAAAGTAATAATGTGCCCTATAAAGTATTCAGTATTTGCCACAGGTGAATGTGAACCACAACAAACAAAGCATATAATATATGAACACTTTTCTGATTTGTATTACACTATTGTTCAGTAATTTATGAACATGAAATCAGCTTCAATGTGAATGATCTAGACACGCGGCAGCGTGTCAAGCCAAGTTCAAGCAAAGGAACTGGCTAACCAGCGCCATTCATTACATCAGTCATTTTATAAAGTTATTCAACATTTTAATTCTGATAAAAACTGGCCAAGTCAAATCTAACCTACTTTAAGATCTCACATTTTAAATAACAGCAATTGTAATAGATATCCAATAAAGCAAAGAAATAGACTTTAATACTTGTTCATAATGTTATTTTGTTCCTATAAATACATATTTCGATTTTGCATAGAACTTGGCACTCATTTAGATCTCCATTCTTTTTGCGGCGAAGCCCACAGCCAAGCATAATTTTTGTATTGAACTTGGCTCTTCTTTTTTACATTTATGTTTTTGGTAGGATAAAATATTATAAATATTTACTTAGTTTGTTTGATTGAGGCAAGCTGGCCATGTTTAGTTTACTGGCTCATGATAACCTCAGCCAGCTGATAAGGCAAGTGCTAATGTCACTGGCCTCACTGTCTCTACAGACCATAACTATGGATAATGTAATGACAACACTATATGTATATGTAATTATAATACCTTGCCTTGTTTTGTAATAAGTAGAACTGGTGTACAATTTTCTATTAGATTTTCAGTCAATTGAAATGGAGTTTTTTGAATAGTTTGTTTTTTAAGTTTTGTTTCATGTAGGACTCATACAGATCCTGTTTGTTTGTGGTGTATCCCAGATGTATTGCTACTCCTTGTTATATGAAGTCTTTTTACGTAATTAGCCAGCAAATAAGCAGACGATCCGCTGATGGTGAGACATCATCGTCGCCCATGATCATCAATAATGCCAAAGGCATCACGCATTGCCGGCTAAAAAAGAAAAAAGCAAAAGAAAGAAGAAGATACTGGCTTCCGAGACGGTCAGAACACGACGAGGTACTCGGCGGCTGACTTCGCCGTGAGGTAGCTAGCCAGCTAGGTCTCATGGAAAGATAACTTACTACTGACTTAATACTTGCGCGAAACGCTGCCACCAAACAGGGGCCGGCTCCTGCCGAGTTTTACGAAACCCAATTGTATGGTTCTGTAGATCATTTAAATGTGAAATAATGAGTGATATGATCGCAGGCGCAATACTACGGGCCGATCTCGATCGGCAACCCGCCGCAGACGTTCAAGGTGGTGTTCGACACGGGCTCCTCCAACCTGTGGGTGCCCTCCAAGCAGTGCCACTACACCAACATCGCCTGCCGTGAGTGTCTCGCACACACACACATACCCACACACACACACCCACACACATAGCGCTTGATAGAAGAGATATCTACCATCCCCAGAAAATGAGATTATTATACACTAATGAACCGATGGGCTACCTCATGCTGAGTGGTCATAGATATTAGTGACACCTAAGCATCACCATTGTGTTACTTACTAAGCAGATAATTGGTTCTCAAGTACCTATTGCACAACAACTAAAACATTTCACAGTTGATTCAGTAGCCGTACACTAGATGGGCCGCAGCGACGAGGTCCCGTTTTCTTTACGGCCACCAAGGCACTGTGTGAACGGCCATCTTGCCCCGATGTCCTCCAACAGGCAACGTCCTAAGCCGAGGTCCGAACCCGACGGGGGGTGCCCTTAGGACGTCACATGCCCCTCCTTCTCGAGGTGTGGAGGTATCACTCCCACGTCTGAGCCTCGAAGAGTCTGAGTAACGAAACAAAGAACTATAATAAAACAAGTATATTTCATTAAATTTCCATATTAAAAACGACATTACAAGATATTACAAATATTAATTTTCTTTCCCCGATATTTGACATCTTTAATTATGAAGAATAAAAAATAATCCCGGGAGTTTCTTGCCGCTTCTTCTCCCGGGACCACTCACGGTAGGGATTTGTTGAAGCGATGGCGTTGAGTGACTTTTCACTTTCGAAAAGTGTTTATAACAAAACTTATTTCATTTCATTATGATGTCTTATTTGTTTTTAACACGCTCGCGGCCAAATAGTCTGGCTGTTTTCAAAATGGATTCGGGCCGCACGAAAGTGCTCAGTGAGCCGTATGATTGTAACAATCCTGCAGCGTATAGTGCGACTGTTTTGTTAATACATCTTCGGCAATAGCGTCCCGCATCATTACATCGCATACATACAGGTATGCGATGTAATGATGTGTGTGTGTGTGTGTGTGTGTTGCAGTGCTGCACAACAAGTACGACAGCCGCAAGTCGAGCTCGTACCGCAAGAACGGCACCGAGTTCGCCATCCACTACGGCTCCGGCAGCCTCTCCGGCTTCCTCTCCACCGACGACGTCGTCGTGAGTATCTCTCTCTCTCTCTCACTCTCTCACACACACACATTGTGTCCATAATGTGCACTCTTTGTGGTATGACACATGTAAATATCGATAAGTTAGTTAAAAGGAGAATGATTTTTTATGGAAGTAGCCGACAATCGAGCTGACGATCTACCTGATGATATTGATAAGTAGCTATCGTTGCCCATGGACATCAGTGACACTAAAGGCGTTGCCGCCTAAGAAAGAGTAAAGAGAGAAGAAGAAGAAGGAAAGAAGTGGTGCGTTAATTTCACAAGGGGACAGGAGCCGGCCGTGGCTGTTGGTGGGTCCAGAAGTGGGCGCCACATGAACCACCAGAATTGGCAGACTTCAACAGTTCAACATTATTTATGGAACATTGTCAATTGCGGCAGGCTCTCACAAATCTGTTTTTATTATACAATAATATTTTACTCCGAGATCACTTAGTTTTATGCCTAGATAATAATATTTACTGTGTGTGTGCGTGTGCGCGTGCAGGTGGGCGGACTGAAGGTGCGCGGGCAGACGTTCGCGGAGGCGCTGTCGGAGCCGGGGCTGGCCTTCGTGGCCGCCAAGTTCGACGGCATCCTCGGCATGGGCTTCAGCAGGTCAGTGCGCCGTACACTACTTCACTTACTGTCCGGGCTGTGCCTGGAGCGCACGGATGATCGTACTCGGACAATAAGTTTGGAGATTACTGTATGATGTAAGCGAAGCTCGAGGTTTGTCTTTGGGCTAATCTCTACGTATTTATTGTAGTTCCAACTATTACAGATAACCCTTAACGTTATGAATAATAGTCATGACCGTAAATGTTATAATTTTTATTATTATCTACCAACGAACAAGCCACTGGTTTACGGAGCCGGACACATGGTGCAATAAAATTGAATTATTTTCATCGTTTTAACAAAAACATGCCGAGTTCATTGAGCGGCTGGCCTGTAGTCCTGTACAGCAATGTCACGAAATATTGAGACACACAAGTTTGACTCATAATTGTACTTTCTTTTTTATGCCTTATTTGTAAAGCGACATGCACACAAGCTCGCCTTGTATGGAGTTATAGTTGTGTGTGTGTATGTAGCGGTAATGTAATGTGACGGTGTGTGTGTGTGCCGCAGCATCGCGGTGGACGGCGTGCCGCCCGTGTTCGACAACATGGTGGCGCAGCGCCTCGTGCAGCCCGTCTTCTCCTTCTACCTCAACAGGTACTCGACAATACACTCACTCCCAGTTCCCAGTTCCTAGCTCCGACCGCATCACCGATGCCGAGCCAATAGCTACCATCCACTTGGTCCTTCTTGGCCGATAACGCGTCGGCAACCAGGCGTTACCTTTGGTTTTACAGATGTCCATGGACGACGGTGGTCACTTATCATCAGTGTGATGTGATCGTCTACTGTTTTGTCACCTGTTTGTATAAAAAGGACATTGAAAGCATTATTTTTCCTATAAGATCGCCACCGACTTTAATCGCGACGGACTCTGGCCGAGATTTTGATTTAAGAAAGTTAAAATTTGTTATTTCGATAGAAACAGAGTGATTTAGAAGTGATTCCATAATTATTCACCAGATGTAAGGCTACTCTTTAGGGAACATACCAAAACCACGTGCCTCATTTAGGGGGGGAGACCCCCCGTCTTCAAAACACCACGATTGGTCACAGAGGGGAGGGGGGGGGGGGTTGAGGTTTTTGTCACGTAGTCAATATTTTAGCAACCATTGCGCCACAAAGTCGTCAAATAAAAGTAAAACTATTATTTTTTAACTCTGTTTTTGCAAAAAAGTATTGAAAACCGTATTTATCAATTACCACGTGAAAACTAGGGGGGAGGGGGGGGGGTCTTCTCATATACTACGGATGGTCACGAAGGGGGGGGGGAGGGGGGTAAAAAGTTGGAAAAAATGGGTTACGTGGTTTTGGTATGTTCCCTTATGTTAGATAGGCCAGATGTTAGGTTCCACCAACACTACCTGGATAGAATAGAATAGAATTCATTTATTGTGAGACTGCTTACATTTTACATGTTGTTATGGATACATGGCGTTCGTCCACAATTCGGTTCTCACGTAATTTTCTACCTCGCACGTGTAAACTGTGAAACAAACTACCTGCACCGGTGTTCCCTCTAAGCTATAACATGGGGTCCTTCAAGAAGCAGGTCTATTGTCATCTTCGTGGCCGGCAACGCGTTGGTAACGCCCCTGGTGTCGCTAATGTCCATGGGCGGCGGTGATCACTTACCATCAGGTGACCCGTCTGTCTGCTCGTTTGCCGCTCAAAGCATAAAAAAAAAACTCTGGTTCGATCAAAATAATCAATTGTAACAATGTAGCGAGTCCGTCGCGGCTCGCATATCGAGGTGTATGTGTGCAGGGACCCGGGCGCGGCGCAGGGCGGCGAGATCATCCTGGGCGGGTCGGACGCGGCGCACTACCGCGGCAACTTCACCTACGTGCCCGTCTCGCGCGCCGCCTACTGGCAGTTCCGCATGGACGCCGTGCACCTGCAGGGACAGACCTTCTGCCAGGACGTACGTCGCTCTCTCACTCACACACACTCGCTCTCCCACTCTCCTCGCATCTCACTACATTGTATTATATGTATTTTAATAATTATTCTCAACTAGCTTTTGCGTTAGTGTTCTCAACCACTGTTTGATTATGTAACTGTAACTTTAATAGACAAATAAAGATTTTTGTATTTTGTATTTTGCCCGTGGCTCACCCGCGATAGAGTGGTTTCGAAACGAAATTTTTTAATTAATTAATTTAGATTTTTAGAACCAATATGGTTCTAAATATGGTATGGTATATTAGATGATGCCCGTGGTTTCACGCACGTGGATATTGACATTTTACACATCCCGTTTGAACTTTTCCGGGATAAAAAATAGCCTATGTGTTAAAAATGACTTCCTCCGTTTTGGGACACTTCATCATTGACGAGTCTCTGGGCTCGCGGGTATCGTGGCACGTCAGCACGAGCCGGCCAGCGCAGGCGATGTATATGTGGTGTTGTGTCAGGGTTGCGAGGCCATCGCGGACACGGGCACCTCCCTGATCGGCGGGCCCGTGGCGGAGGTGGAGCGCCTGAACCGCGCCCTGGGCGCCACGCCGCTCGTGTCGGGCCAGTACGCCGTGGACTGCTCGCTGCTGCCCCACCTGCCGCCCGTCAGCTTCACCATCGCCGGGAACACCTTCACGCTGGAGGGCGCCGACTACATCCTCAGGGTACGACCTACGACCTAGCTGCCCGTTCCATAGCCGCATCAGGGCGGCATATATAGAACGCTCATAACTGATTGATATTAATTTTATTTTGAAATTACTTTAAACTTGAATTTAATTAAAATTGATAAGGAATTTATTTCATATTGTATACCTATCACAGGTAGGACATGGCGACCTGCATTGTATCGACTATTATGTACCTATGGTCCACAAGAAATAACCCCGCAGAATGGGTGTCGTAAGTGGCGACTAGGTCCAGCCCGCTGATGGTAGGGCCTCTCGGAAGGAATACCATACCCTGGTGTCGAGGAGCGGCGATAGCCACTTACCATCAGGTGAATCATCAGCTCACATCGGTTGCAGTCTATTTCCATAAAAAAATCTGCACCGAGCTCATTTCATAGGTCACAAGTTAAGTGAACTTGTTAAAAGTAGTTCCGAAAGTGCTGAGTCAGTGTTCTTTTATAGGCGTGTCTGGCTCCAAACGTTTGTAAATAGTAAGCTAGTCCAATGTTTGTCGGGCAATATGGGCAATAGTGATGTGTGTCGGCAGATCTCCCAGTTCGGCAAGACGGTGTGCCTGTCGGGCTTCATGGGGCTGGACATCCCGCCGCCCAACGGGCCGCTGTGGATCCTGGGCGACGTGTTCATCGGCAAGTACTACACCGAGTTCGACGTCGCCAACAAGCGCCTCGGCTTCGCGCCCGCCGTCTGAACACATCCCCATCCCCATCCTTATGTAGCCAGTAGTACCTAGCATATGACAGCTTTGGACGTTTCAGTCATTTATAACACGCTAAACTATATTCAACTCTCCACTGTTGTATATCTGGCTACATTCACAAGATCTTGTAGTTATTGTAACTATTGATATTGAACTGAACAAATGTTTGACATTACAACGTAGGTTTTAGCATTGGACGGGGGCGCCTGGGCGGCAGCGGTGTGATGCGGGGCGCGCCACCAACTATATTAGCCAAAGATATGCTATACTCTATTCCAATTCGGTTTGGACTCGATGTAAACAAACCATTAAAATTCCCTTGTAGGGTTTTTACCAACTTTATACGTAACTATTACGTGTTATTTTAAACTATTGCAAAATAAATAAAATATAGAATTTGAAAGATTGAATTTATAAAGAGTGGAACGGAACGCGGCTTTCCAGTTTTGCCGGTCTTGCCGGGTGGTCTTATTTTAATATTACCAACCACTTTATTATAACAAAAAGTTTCATGCACCCGTTTGTTTGTGGTTGCTAGCGAGTCCAAACTGAATGTGAGTGGAGTGTAGATGCGTAACTTTAAGTATAAGATTCCATAGTCCAGTCAGACGGGGACCGCCCTCCTAGTGTCCGCTCGCACTGGACGCCCCCCCCCCCCCACTACCCCCGCCCCCTACTGGAGGTAGTTTTATGTAATGTAGCAATAAATGAAAACATCATGTTCATCAAACTTTATGTCAACTATATTATTTAATTTGACTTTGTACAATAATGTGTCGCGGGTACAATCCAACATACAGTGTACATCGTCAGGACATCATACATGCTGCTCATGACAAATCTGTACTCCTTTTATTTCTATTTAATAAACATCTTTTCTAATAATCCTAGTTTCGTTTGCTTCCCTCGCCCATCCTCGGTCGCAGAATGTGCATCTAACTTGATTGAAACTTAACAATAAACTAGGTTTAATACTATAGCAAAAATTGCTCTCTTATGACAAAATAATTATTATTTACAAAATATCAGCCGTTCCGCTAGCGCAGGACTACCGACGACATTGATTAATGATAAATATATGTAAAATCAAGATTAAACTATATTATTTATTTAAATATTTTAAGTAAAATACATTGACCGTACATAAATTATAATTACAATAATCTTATAGAACATGTTGCGAGGAGGTCTTTACGCCAGCCCGAGCTTGTGTTTTTTCCTGAACTTCTTGACGTAGGCCTCCACCAGCGCCTGGATCTTGGTGGGGTTGATCTCCCCCGTCTTGTTGTGACAGATCTGGAACAACATGGACTACGTCAGCGTCATGTGTGTGTGTGTGCGTCTTAATGTAATACTGTTTCAATATAGATTAGTGCACATATCACATCAAATAATAAGATTACAATAAATTTTAATTCCTACATGGATAAAGCAAATTTGCAAGACTGAAAGCGTTGCCGATGCGTTGGCAGTCGAGAAAGGCACTAGATTAGCTCATTAAGCACTCTTCGGCCTCAATTTATTTGTTATTTTGGTGAAATCCTGTTATACTATGAGAGAGAAGATGACATCTTGTAATTAATTTTCTTTTCGATAGAACGCGAGCTCATTCTTTTTGATTTCGACGCATGTCACGATAATGTCGTGTGTGTGTGTGTGTGTGTGTGTGGGTACCTTGGGCACGGCGCGGCGCAGGATGTCCTTGTACTCGTCCTTGGTGACGTGCTTCTTGTTGTAGTGCGGCTTCAGCACCAGCTTCACCTCCTCCACCACGCGCTCCTGCCGGTTCAGCTTCTTCAGGAACTGCAACACCCCCCCGCCCGTCTGCCACTCGCTTAGTTGTACCACCGACCCCCCGGCCGATACCACGGTGGAGGGGTTGGTGGCCTACACTCAACAAATGTTTGCCACTAGCGTTTACCCATCTTCCTACCGACTAACTCGGTCGATCACTTAGGGCTCTGAGCGGTTCCAATGGCTAGTAGGTCCTACTTAATTACGACAACGAGATATCCCAAGGAATGGTTTACCCCATCTTTCCAAACATTTAATACTCATTGCGCGAACCGACAAGCACGTGACTGTCACCGGTCCAACACCCTCCGAATGATGCAACACAGATGGTAATATGATAATATCAGTGGCACACGGCACAGGGCACACTTCTCTCGAGACTGAGATGGAGCGTCCTGCACTCCACCGCCCTGTCATCGCGGATTAGTAGAGAACTGGGATCACCAGGAGGCAGGACGCGGACGGTTCAACGAGCTATCTGACGGTTACAACCCGACCCGACATCTGCAATGCAAGTGTCGTACTAGACCACAGACATATATACCTAGAGTAGATGCCGCATGTTCATACATTTCACGTGTAACAGAAAGGATTTTAAATCCTATTTGAGCGCCGTGTCATTTAGTTGGCGTTTTACTGCTATTGGCAATAGATGTCAACTGAAATAACGAAAAATGCCTAATTGTAACGTTTTAAACTGTAGGAATTCTACAAATACAGTTAGCAGAGGTAAAAGAAATATTTCTTTTTATCGTTAAGTAATTTATTTATAAAATTGTGTAGTAATTTATTTTAAAATAAATTTTTTCATATTTATTGCATTTCTACCACGTTTTACAACGAAAAGCACTAACTTACTGTGTACTGCATACTACTCAATACATTGCTGATTTTGGTAGCAAAATTTATACGGCTTGTTTACTGGAACACGCAATGAAAGTAAAACAATCGTTACTATAAATCGTCGCTTAGCTTCGTAGTACGGTGAATATTGTCGTGTTTCTGTAAAATATAGCATATAGTGTTGTTCATTTACTCGGTGTGGTCTCGATGTTCATCGATTTTGAAAACCAATGAATAATAATATTTACATAGAGACAGTTTTTAACAGGCAAATTATTTTTCATTACAATGTTTCTGTATAGTGATTTTATTCATGATAACATTATAATTAAAGGTTTTCAAGTGACCCCAATATTAAAGCAAAATGAATTATAGCGACGGGGCATAGATATTGGTTTCCAACAAAACATAGCCGTATATGTTCTATTCATTTCAATGATGACTGTTTTACGGATTCGAAAAAGAAACGAAGGCTGATTTCAAGTGTAATACTTACCGAATATTGATGTACTGTTTTTTTATTTTGAATTTTTAATTAGAAAAAAATATTCGTTTAACTTTAGGTAAGTTTAAATGTGTCCATATGATGTTTTGATTTTCATAAAAGAAATGTTTATAAATATTTTTTTAATTTTCATTTATTTAATTTCTTGAAAGCAAATAATAAACAATCATAATATTTATGATCTCTTTATTTATCTTTACATTTTTGAAGCTTGTGTTTATAATTAACAAATAATCAAGTTAAATAAAACACAAAACTATTTATTCGGTCATATTCAAGCACTATACTATATTATTATGTACAACCAACCAAAGGCATTTTTTATATTTTACATATTCTACGCCTACAAACGATCATACGATTTTCTATTTACCTAATTATTATCTGTAATCGATTTTGAGAATCATTAATCGTTGTCGAGAATCGGTAACGAATCAGTTTAGAATTGATATCGCTAGGATGGGGAATTTCAGCACTAAATATTCTTGTGACAGCACAATGTGTCAAAAAAAAGTGACACGCTTGGTTTTCATACAATTCGAGGTACATGCGTCGTCTATTCTTGATATATGTCTGTGTACTATACTCTTGGAAAATATCTGTAGTGTATCACATATTTTTTTAGGCTGGAAATTAAAACAGTGGGGTCACTGACAGTTCAAATTGCCCTTTTTAAAACTCTTAACAGATGTCGTGTATCTGATCTCCCCAAAACCAGTACAAGATAAAGAAGCCGTGTTGATGGTTACCTTGCTCTTGACCTGCATCTCCACGGCCGAGCTGGGCAGGTCGTCCAGGATCTTCAGGTTGTCCTCGTCGATCTTCACGCCCACTTGCGTCTTGCCTGGACACATACAAAACTGTCATAACAAGGCAGTACTGGCTGCTGGGTGTTGGTTGGGGGCAGAGAACAAAATACATGCTCAACTTTAATGTTACTTAAAATAAACAATAATCTATAAATTATGTTGTTGATGCAGTTATGATAGATCATAGTCACTATTTTTTTTTTAAGTGTAAGCTTCTTTAGGCGCGTTGAGGCATTTTTGAGTTGGGATGAAACTATACAATTCGCGAAATGTCCGATTTTAATCGACACCTATCTGTGGTGCCATCTCTGAGAGAAGTACAGAACTATAATTACTTAATTTACAGCTCGTATTAATATCAAGATTGTAGTTTACATATACTTTACGAGGTGTTGGCAGCCATTCACTAAAAATGTAATTAATAAAAAAACACTTTATTTAAAAGTATTTCCTAGACAATAAATATTTCCTGACGATTCAAAAAATACACACTTGTTCAAGTTTTCACTTCTGTCGGCACTCTCGGAGTGCCTTTCATTTTTTTCTGTGGCTCGTAACTAATTTCCGGCATAACAGAAGGGATTAGGTATTGGCTGACAAACAGTGCTACGCAAGGCCAAGGTGTTGGGTTAGCAATGTGCGTGTGGACACAAGGTGGATACTATCCTCAATTACAACAATCTGATACACCCAAAGATATTCCCCACCGTGTGCAACTATTTTTAATCTACAAAAACAAAAAATAATGTATACTAATACGCTATTGGGATAAAACGAGAGAATTGTTCATGGGCTATGGTAAACTATGGACACCTGCCGTTCAGACTGTATGACTACTGAAAAAAATGGCAGGTGGTGACTTGCCGCTCACTAGATGGGCCCCCGTACAGCGCATTGCGCATGCCTGGGGGCAACATTGGCGTGAGCAGCTAGAGGGGTGTAGAGAGGTGCGGCACCGATTTCACCGTCTGGGGGAATTGAACCCCCATGAGCGGGTTTCCTCGTCATTACGCCATTAGACACTTCCACCCCCGAGCGACTCCACTCTGGCCGGCCGGTTAAGGCAAGCACAGAGGTGGGGGCCTGTTCCTCGATCCTCACTTGAAGATAAGGTGGAACCCCCGGAAGCACTCGGGTCCATGGTGTCGCTACTCACCACAGCTTGCCACAAGCTGCCCTGTGTGTTTATTATTATTAATTTTTAAACCAAAAAGGCCGCCTTTACATTAGACCCTGCTCCTCAAACGGCGACCCTATGTCCCCACATCACATTAGTTTGTTTTACTCGCGTAAGTAATTTACATAATTAAATTTGTAAATGTAAAATCTTCTTGTAAGTAGCTTATCTTATTTTTTAATAGTTGTGTATACTTCCGAAACATTACTTAACTTTAACATTAATTAACTTAACATAATTTTTACGAAAACATCTTACAAGTGTGTGTAGTAAGTAACACTATATAATAGGGATGTTGACTAATTTTAGGATTCAATTATATTTTATAGATAGAAACTCAATATTCACGTATTGAATATCTGAAATAAATTATTATTATATTATTAGGCCTTTAAATGTTACCACTAATACTTTAGACATTAATTTATAATTAGTGTCAACATCCCTATTATTGTAATTGTTATTAGAATGTGAATGTAGTATGCAGTGATTGTACTGACCCTTCTTCTTGTTGAGCTTGACGGGCACCTTGGCGGCCGCGGACTTGCCCTTGCGGCGCGGCTTGTCGAACAGCGCGTCGAACACGGACAGCTTGGCGGCCGGCTTGGCGGGCGGCTCGAACAGGTCGCCGAAGTCGCTGGAGCCCGGCGAGTAGGGCGAGTCGCCCTCGGGCTGGCGCGTCTGCTGCATCGGCTTCACCGGGTTCGACTTGATGGGCGACGGCTTGCCCGGGAACAGCTTGGGCGGCGCGCGCGTGGGCGACGGCAGCACGATGCGCGGCGCGGGGGGCGCGGGGTGCGCGGGGTGCGTGGGGTGCGCGGGGGGAGCGGGGTGCGCGGGCGGCGGCTCGGGGCCCGACTCCGGCGGCGGCTCCGGCGACACGTCGCGCGTCGACTGCAGCAGCGCCAGCACCTGACCCACATCGAAATATGTACTTCACATTGTCTGTCCACTTGTCAATGAGATCGTAGCTTTTTAAACGGCGCCACGCCGATGGTTCGCAGCTGACCGTGTAGTGTATAGACTATTATTCATTTGTGCCAGTGCTCCACGCTATTTGTTTGTTTTTAAAGAAAGAAAGAAAGAAAGAAAACATTTATTTTGCTAAGCACTGCACAGCAACAAGTTACAAAATTTACACTAAATATACCATTTACAAAATATTATAAGTTATTTTTAACAGTGTTTAATGTAAATGTTGCTATTTTTTTGCTTTTGATAAACAACGACACCGCTAGTGAGTGCGAAAAACTGATCAACGAGGATGATGCCATTTTAATACCCTAAATCGAATACTTTTCCAAAATTTTTTAGTTAAATGTCTACAATGCGAAAAAAAGTTTCACTCATACCGTGGTTTCGTAAAACCACACAATCATTTTTTTTAAGTTATACTTCACGCCCTAGCGTTTGGAAAAAATATCATTAAATTTTTTACGCCGTGAAGGCCAAAAAAAGCGACATGAAGGTGCGTGATACTAGGCGCATAGCAGTCTCTAGTTGTTTTGGATTACTAGCGCCGAGTGAGCGAGAAAAGAAAAAAAAAGAAAGAAAGAAATACTTTATTCCAAGTTACAAGCAGATATGGGTATAAAAAAAAAACTAAAACAATAAGATTATAATTAAGCTGCTGTAAGCACTATGGAAAAGGATCGCACTCAGTAATTGCTGTGGAGAACCACAGCACTGATATTCTGTGCGAACCAGTTTTGGGTACTTATAAATAAGAAAATAGTATAACTTCTTACGTGCGTACATAAGGACACACACACGTTTTTTTTCACTTTGCTTATAGAGTATTTTCTGAAATTCAGTAATGAATACCAATCTCGGATCAAGTGATACCTTTTCCATGGGAGAGAGCGGGCGGCGGTCTAGCACCTCGTCCGCTGACATGTTGGTCTTCTGCGCCGCCTCCAGCGTCATGAGGGCGCGCGGGGGGCTGGGCGCGGGCGGCGGGGAGTGCGGGGAGCGCGGGGAGCCGGGGGACGCACTGGCCGAGCGCGTCGGTTCGAACGGGTCGTACGCGTCCGGCGAGCGGGGCTCGGGCGCCGGCGGCTCGGCCGGGGGCTCCGCGCGCGCCGGCTCGGGCGGCGTCTTTGGGCCCACGGGCGGGTGCTCCGGCGCCGGCTCAGGCGCGGGCTCGGGCGCGGGCGGCACGTCGGGCTCCCCGCGGTCGCTGTCGCTGAGCACGATAACGTTCTCGGGCTCCGGCGTGAGCTCGCGGAAGGGCGAGCGATCGAGGTCAATAATGGCGACGGGCTTGGCGGCGGTCTCGACCGGCGGGGGCGCCCGGCGTCGCCTGCGCGCGCGCTTGCCGTCCCGCCGGCGACGCCGCTCACCCTCCTCACGCTCGCGCTCCTCAAAACTGACGCTCACGAGGATATTGTCCCCGGACGCGAACACCTCCTTGGACGGGCCGGGCGCGTCGCGGCCGCGCTTGCGGCGCTCCGGATCGCGGCGGCGGCGCTCCCGGCGCTCCTCCTCGGGCGGTGGCCGGCGCTCCGGCGAGGGCTCCGGCGGCGGCGTGCGCGGGGACAGCAGGCGCGAGTCCACCGAGGGCGGCGTCCAGTCGGCGCGCGGCGGGGACGCGCGGGGCGAAAGCCGCGGGGAGCGGCTGGCGGGTCGCCGCCGGCGCTTCGGAGTCTTCTGTCGTCGGCGGGAGGGAGGTCGCTCGGAGCGCGCGCGCTTCTTCTTCTTGGCCGGCTTCGGCTTCGGGCTTCGGGAGGCGGAGCGACGGCGTTTCCGACCGCGCGATGCGGAGCGGCGGCGGCGCAGGGCAGAGCGGCGGCGAGGGGACGCCGAGCGCCGCCGCTTTTTGACGGGAGACCGACGCTTGGGGCTCGCGGAACGGCGCGGCGAGGCATGAGGCGTGGCGGAGCGCGGGGAGGGGGACGGGCGCGAGCGCGGGAACGGCGAGGGCGGGCCGCGGGAGAGCGTGCGGCGGCGCGGGGGGGAGCGCGCGGGGCGCGGGGGCGTGCCGGATCGCGACAGGGGCGGAGGCGAGCGCGATAGCGACGGCGACCGTGCGCGCGGCGAGATGTCGCGCCCGAAGGGATCCTTGGGTTTCTTTCTTTTCTCGGTGACCACGGAGCGCACGTCATACCGGGCCAGGTCCTTCCGCTTCTCTCGGCGGCGGCGCTGGCGCTCCTCGGCGCTCTCCCCGGAGTCTCGCCTCTCCTTTTTGCTTCTCTTCTCGTCCTTATCTCTCTCCCTGTAGTTGCGCTCCTTCCCGCTCTTGCTGAGCTTCTTGAACGCGATGTCCCCTTTCTTTTTACTTTTAACCTTGTCCTTGCCTTCTTTCTTGGAGTCCTTCTTCTTTTTCTTCTTGCCCTCCTCCCGCGCAGGTTTCTTGCCCTCCTCTTTAGTCTTCTTGTCGACTATCTCGCCCTCCTCGCTGTCCGCTGCGGGCCTCGGCGGGGAGACGCGGGGTGCGGGGGAAGGTGGTCTCTCGTTCTCGGAGAACATCTCGTTGCCCTCGTCCTCTGATATCATTTCGGTATCGAGTCCTTGGATTCCCTTCTCCTTTTCGGTCTCGAATGAGGTGTCCTTAGATTTGTTTTCATCCAAGCAAGGCGTGTAGCTACGTTCGTCTTCAGTTTCGCTAATGGATTCTGTCATTTTTTCAACGTTGTCTTTTTCATCATCGTCATCTTTCTTGGGGGACTTCAATGCCAGCTCGCTTTCAGACTGATCGTCATTTTCCACCTCTGAATGTTCCTCCTCAGGTTTATCCTCGGATTCCGATGCTTCATTATAATCTTTATCTACAACTGAATTGTCGCTGGCTTCTACATTTTCTTCTATAGTTTCTTTTGTTTCTTTTTTCTCATTGTCATATTCTTTCTCTTTTGACGTATCATTTATAATTTGTTCTTTAAACTCAGACGTATCCTTTAAATCCGTCTCTTCTTTACTACTTTCCTCTTTCATATTATTTTCCAAATCTTCTCTCAGGTTATCATTCTCTTTCTCTTGTTGTACAGAGGTATCAATCTTTTCCTCTACAGGCGTTATACTGTAATGTTTTCTGACTGGGCTTGGAGTTCGTGCCCTCGACTTATCTTCTTGAATAGGAGGTTCAGATTTTTCAGTCGCTTCGACATCGTCATTTATGTCGTCATCATCATACAACGATACAGATCTCTTCATCAAAGACGGGGTGTTAAGTTTTATTTTAATCGGATTCCGTGTATTCGTAGTAATGGGACACCGTTTGGAAACTTTTTCTTTGTATTCTTCTTCAGTTTTCTTTTTAATATCAGATAAAGGTTTGTTATAAACCACTTCCTTTTTATCTTCATATGTTTGAATATTATTATCGGTGCTTACTGAATCACTAGGTGATGCTACTTCGGGTGGGGGTGTCTCGTCATCCTCCTGTACCAAATCTTCGAGATTATCTTCAAGCGGTGGCTTACTTACTTCTTCTGTTAAGCTATTGGAATTATTCGCTATGTGAACGCTGGTTGCAGAGTAAATGGAAAAGTTGGGACAGTCACCGTCGGATTCCTCGTCGCTCTTATCTTGACGTGAATCCGAATTGGTGGGCACCATTAAATTTCTATGTTCTTGTAATACTTGTCTAACTGCGCTATCTAGTATATTATGTGGCACATTCATTGTACTGGTGTCAATCCCGGCCAGAATACTTTGAACCGCTGCGTGCGGTGGTGAGCCGGGGGGCAACGTGGGCTGCGGCAAGGCGGGCGGAGGCTCGGAGGCTCTGGGGACGGCCACCATCTTGTCTTCGTCACCGCTGTCGTCGTCGTTGGTCGGTTCGGTCGGGTCGTATTTTTCTGTATCGATCACCAAGCCCGAATCGCTGCGCTCGTCCTCTGATTTATCGAGCTCACCCATTTTATCGAAGTTGAAAGTGGGTGGCTCGGGGAGGGGCGCATATGCCTGAGGTTGAGGTTTCTCTTGTCGCGGCGCTTGCATCCCCGAATACATATCTACAGCGTTGGAACTGGCAATGACCGGAGGCGCTTGTCCCATCCTCATGTCCAGTGGGTTTTCGAAGCCACCGAACGAATGTCTGCCCTGAGATGGCAACACGTCACCCCGGGAGCTCGGGGCACCTGTCGCATAAGGCTGCCACGATGGACCCAAACTGTATCGACCCTGATTCTGATCGTTCATCCTTGGAAGGTTGGGGTTGGCATAATTCGGACCTCTGTTATTGTCTACGGTTATCGGCCTTCTAGATCTATCGTAATTATCATCATTTTGTGAATACTGGTGTGGTCTTCGTGTGTAGGTTCCGAAAGATTCCGGCTCATCGCGTCGCATGCTGTTGTTTTGATAGCCATACGGGTGTCCTTGACTCTGCCGGCCCTGATAGCCGCCTCCGCCGTTCCCCGCACCTCCCGCGCTGTAGTTGTCATAGTTCCCGCCTCTATTGAAGTCATTCGAAGTTTGATCTCGATGGTAGTTTCCCCGGTAGCCACCGCCCCAGCCGCCCCCGCGAGACTGCCCGGGATAAGACGGAGCCTTCCTAGACGTATCTTCTGCTTTATTCAAATCCAGCCGGCCCTCCTTCGAACTTTTCTCATTTTTGTCATTTCCTTGATCGCCAGACTTATTTGGTTGACCGCGTTTGGAGTTTTGTAATTTAATATTGACGTTACCGTCGACCGAAATCGACACAATAGAATTTTTTGAGTGTAAAAGAGTTTGACTCTCTAAAATATTCGAGAGGATGTCGGGCGCAGAGGCGGCGTGCGGCGGTGATGCTATGCTAACAAGCTTTCTTCTGGCCTGAAAATGAGGAAAGTATTTTAATACTACATACCTTACACCTTGTAACTTATGAAATTTGCGGAATTTACACAGACCTGTCTGTAAGCATCGAGTATACTGGAGGTAGGCCTGGCAGCCACCGCAGCGGTGGCGCCTTCCGAGATATCATTTTCATCATCCGAGAAGTAGTCAAGCTGATGGGGGTCGCCGAAGAGGTCGAGGGAGGGGATGCCGGCGCGCTGGCGGCGCACGGCGAGCTCCCGCAGGCCGGCGGGCCGCGCGCCCCCCACGCCCCCCGCCGACCCCGCGCCTGACCCCACGCCCGCCTCGCCTCGTTGGCTGGCCAGCTTGGCACGCACGCTGGCGCGTACGTGGGACCGCCGAGCGACCGTGCGAGGCCGCTTCTTCATCTATTTCAATAATGTTTAATGTACTACCGAACAGGACAAGTGTGGATTGCATTGCCATGGTCATTACTCATTATTGGCATATCAGTAAAAGCATGATCAAGATGCTTGAGTTTGTTTTTGTTTTTTCAAAGAATACAAATACATAGACGTTGGATATTTAGGAACCCCACTAACTAACTGACTATCTTTAACCACTTTTCAATTTGCTACTGTCAGTCATTACAAAAGCCATATAATCAAATGTCAAATACATAAAATCACAATAAACAATTATTCAATAATGCAATATGTTACTATATTATCGAAAACACATATAAAAGATACCTTTCTCCGTTTGACCTTCCTCTTGACTCTTTTTGTAACTGGAAACTTTCCATTTTCTTTTACTTCATACTCTATTACAACTGTGCGAGTTTGCCTTCTCCTCGTTCTCCTTCTCTGAGTGCCGCGCGCTCTCCCGCGCACGCTGCTCGCGGTGCCGGCAGTTCTGTGAGAAGACCTCGAGCCTCGGGATGAGCTTGACATTTCATTAGTATTCCTCATAGACCCACGGCGCCCGCTCGAAGTAGACGGTTCGTTCTCTAAACCTTGATCCCTCATTATTCCAATGAAAATCCTTCCAGGTCCACGCTCCATGAGCATTCTCTCGAGATTCGTAAGTGGTACCTCCCCCACATCACCCACCTCCACACTATTAGAGGGACTTGTACAACCCGGACAAAACCACTGATTGACTGGGATCTGGAATAAAAAATATTGATGTCCATTTGGCATTCTATTGAATGCTAACATCAGAAATACATAAAGTGCTATGAGATGTACCTCAGTGAGTGCGGGCGTGAGGCAGTGCATGTGGTAGCCGAGGTCGCAGCCGTCGCACAGCAGCATTACCTCCTCGTTGCTGGTGCTCCTGCAGATCTGATGACACAAACATTTGCACATCACTTTATGCTTATATTGTCACATTATCATGAGGCATAAGCTTGTGAAGTTAAATTAACTGTAAACTTTCTAAACTAGTTTTAAGAAGTATGTTAACATACTTGATGATGTAGTTTTGTCTAGCAGTACTTAAATTTACCTCACAAGGAGTGGGGTCCTCGATGACGAGACCTTCTACTGAGGGAGGGCGTTCCACCACCGTGACGGGTTCCGTCCGCAGAACCCTGCCACCTAGGCACGCCCGTACTATGATAGATTTGAAGGTGGCACGGTCCACTGGACATGTATTCACGTTTCTTGACCATTCAGTGATGCAATCCAGACAGAACACATGTTCGCAGTTCTCTGGAGTGCCGATCTGCTGATCTGTAAATCGCAGAAGACAAATGGAACATTTGTCTGAATTTCCCTCCGAGCTATCGGACGCGAAGCCCGAAGCGGGCCTCGTAGCAGCGGCGGGCGCGCGGACGTGGGCGGAGCCGTCGGAGCCCGAAGCTGAGGAGTCACTCTCGGCCTCCGAGTCACGCAACTTGGGCAGCTTGCGGCGGCGTCGCGCCGCTACCGAGCTCCCGCTGCTGCTGTCGCTGCTGTAGCTGTCGCTCATTACCTGCAAACCGGTCCGTTGAGTTACAACACTGACAACTGGACAATAGTTCACTTTAATAACATCTCACACCACTATTCACCCTCAATCTCTTCCTGCGTGACACTACTCCGGAGACGCTCTCGTCGCTATCGGACCCCGAGCTCGAGCTGAGGATCACTGTGGGTCTGCTTCTCGGCTTCGGTCGCGGAGGAGCATCCTCGCCGCAGTCGCTGCCCTCCTCGCTCATGATGAGAAGTTTATCGACGTGCGACGGGCCCTCAATACACACGACACGAAGCGATTTGCAAAGGTGTAAATGACCTTTGCAGATGTAGAATTATAACATCTATGACGAACTTGATTAACTCATTCACATTTAAAATATGTACGATGATATAAATTCATATAATTATTAATAAATATGGCATGCGCATTAACTTATCAATAATTTTTTTTTATTTTGACAGCAAGCCGCTTTCGATGGTCAGTCAGCCATTTTCATTTATTTTCATAGACAAACAAAATATATGATCTTACTTTCTGCGTGTAGTAGACAGTAGACTAGTCGCCAAGGATATATTATTCTATCTGGATTGCTGACCTTGTAGAGGTATTATCCGCGCGCGACGAGAATGGTATGGGACCTTGTCAAAGTAAATCGAAAACGACAGTTCTCAAGTAGCGTTAGCAAAAAAGTGCTGAACAAATGACATAATTATTTTTTTAGTAATATGTAGTATTAATTATAAATTAATTATTTCTGCGATATCATAGGCTTATAAAAATACTTAAAAAGATTTCATGGTTGTAATGAATTTAATAAAATGTTTAGGTACACTATTTTACAGTTATTCCAACTCTTCAATGCCACTCATATTTGCTTCATGGGAATCATCATCAGAGCTTTTGTCATCTTCAAATTTCGTTCGAAGTGTATACATTGTGAGATTCAGTTTCAACTTTCGACTCAATCACCCAAAGGAAGCCGTCAAATGTCTTAGTAAAAACGCTACACCTGACTAAATTCAACTGCCTCAATTTCAGCACAGTATCATTGTTGCCGACGCTACGCCTGGCCGACGAAACGTGCGCGCTTCAGTTCCAAAAGGTCGCATCCCATTCTTATCGCGCGCGGATTATACCTGAAGATCGATGACGTCATATACGAAGGACTATTCGACCAATCACAGGCCGGATTGAGATTGTCCTTCACAATTATTGTAGGGTGTCCACACTTACTTAGAAAAATTGTGTCCTATTTTGGTATGATTCGTAAAATTTATTCTATTGATAATTTTCTGGTGGTAAGAATTATAATGTTGAAATAATACATTTTATTAGAATTTCTACAAAATTAGCGAATTTAATTTATTGCATTAAAAGTTAATTGAAAATTAAGGAACACAATTACGGTACATCTATATTATAATAATATTTTATATTAATCTTAGATGTTTTTATATCACTATAAAAAATCACAATTGAATGATATATCCTGAGACAATACAAAAATGGTCCTTCTAATATGACGTCATCGATCTTCAGGTACCTCTACAAAGTCAGTGATCCAGATAGAATAATATATCCAAGTATTACTATATCTTGATCACTAAATATGTCGAGGTACCTGTGTACGGATGACGTCATATCGTAAGGACTATTCGACCAATCACAGTCCGGATTGAGGTTGTCACTGATAATTGTAGGGTGTCCACACTTACTTACAAAAAAATATGTCCTATTTTGATATGGTTTTTAAAATGTTTTCTATTAGTACTAGTTGTTTTCTATTGTGGTAAAAATTATAATATTGAAACTCTACAAGGTCAGTGATCCAGATAGAATAGTATATCCATGTCTACAGTGACATTCTGTCATCTGCATGGATGTATTACTCTAACTGGATAAGTAATTTTGTAGAGGTACCTGAGGATGGATGACGTCATAATCGAAGGACCATTTTTCTATTGTGTCCGTATTATCTATAGTCCCAGGATATATCATTTGATTATGATTTTTTAAAATGATATAAAAACATCTTGAATATGAAGATTATAAGTACCGTAATTGTGTGGTAGTTTGCAACACTGCGCCAAAAAGTTAATGCAAGTGACGATTACGGTCATCGGGGATTTGTGAAGATAGTAGTCGTCGTTTTTGTTTGTGTTGCTTGAAATGTTATGTTGTACTGTTGTCACAACTGTTGTACGCGCGCACACAGACACGACACGCACGCACGCAAATATACTTAGCGACGGTTAATGTAAGTATCTAATATTTAAAATGTAAATCCTTAATTGGCTTTCTTAATATGTAATTCGTAAGTTTAATACGTGTAAACAAATTAAGCTGTGGATTTTGTAAAAAAAAAATAAGTAAATAAAATTATCAGTGACAAAATTACAATATTTTAAATTCAGTAATGTTGAAGGAATTTTAATAAAATGCTTTATTTTGTAGTAGCATAAATAAATGTCGTTGCCCCCTGTTTATGCAACGTTCGATTAAGGTAACTGAACACGCAAAAATTAATTATATTATTAGGTACAAATCACAAATAAAAGGAGTATGAAATCAAATCTCGTGCGCGTCATTCGTGTGTTCCCTTCATACTCACAAAACCTGAACACCGTAACTATACCAGTTACCAGGTCCACCTGAACACGCACCCTCATATTGGTGACCTCCACAAGCTCCACATTTTGGTAACCCCGACGTTTACCAGAATCCCCGACGTTTACCTGAATCTCCGACGTCTACATCAAGCCCAGACCCAACGTTGACTTCAACCTGCAACAATGCTAGTCACGCCGCACGAACAGCCTGGAGCGTCCTACGTGTCACCGTCGAACACTGTATCCGCCAGCACCAGCGCCACGCTACAGCAAGAACTGAAGCCAACAAGATTCATCACTTCACGGATACCAGACTACAGCCCATCCAGTTTTATAATGAACGAGCTGCTGGATAAAATAAACAAGCTTTCCTTAGAAGTGACAGAATTAAGAATGAACCGTTCCAGTCCACAAAGAAGATCCTACAGGCAAGATTACAGAAGCCGTTCTAACCCAACGCGTCGACTACGGAGAAACATCTACTGCTACTATCACTCCAGATTCAGAGAGAGAGCCAGTAAGTGTGAAGAACCTTGTTCATGGAAGTCACAGTCGGGAAACTCCCATTAGCGGTGACCGAGGCGGACGTCAGCGCTATATTCCCAACCAGCCGCCTATCCATTACCGACCGCAAAAGTGGGTATCGATTCTTAGTAGACACGGGAGCCAACATCTCTGTCATACCAAGAACTAGAAAGGCTTTCCAAACGAGTGATTACAAATTATACGCCGCCAACGGGAGCGAAATAAAAACATACGGTGAAAAATTACTCGAGTTGGATCTCGGATTACGCCGACCATACAAATGGACGTTCGTCATCGCTGACGTCAAGCAAGCAATACTGGGCGCTGATTTTCTAATAAAACACAATTTACGAAATCAAAAATTAATTGATGGTATTACGGGATTATTAACCCCTGGCAAGCTCACCAACTGCAGTACATCCAGCATCAAGACCATCAACATCCATTCACCATATCACAACATCATCGAGAAGTATCCCGATGTCACTAAACCGTTTTGTGCTAAGGAGACACCAAAACACAACGTAGTTCACCAGATCATAATCGACGGACATCCTGTTCACTCAAAATGTCGACCGCTCTCCGCAGAGAAATACAATAAAGTCAAGCAAGAAATACAGCATAAGATGGAAACTGGCGTATGTCGCCCATCTAAGAGCGCTTGGTCGAGCCCCATCCACGTCACAACGAAAAAGGATGGCTCAACAAGATTATGTGGCGATTACCGCAAGTTGAACGCAATAACTAAGCCCGATCGCTACCCCACCCCACGACTCTTAGATTTCACATATCTTCTACCCAAGAAGACAATATTTTCTCGCATCGATATCAAGAGAGCGTACAACCAGATCCCTGTCGAAGAGGTAGAGAAAACCGCTGTAATTACTCCATTTGGTCTATTCGAATTTCCACGAATGCCATTTGGATTACGCAACGCCGGTCAAACTTTCATGAGATTCATCAACGACATCATGTTTGGTCTGGACTTCATATTCTGTTTCGTCGATGATATACTCATAGCTTCATCATCTGAAGAAGAGCACCAACAACACCTCGATGAAGTTTTTAAGCGTCTGAATAAGCACGGGATCACAGTCAACATGGACAAATGCATTTTCGGCACTCAAGAAATGTATTTTTTGGGTTACAAAATCACTACTGAAGGAATAACACCCTCCCCTCAGAGAGTACAAGCGATAGATGAATACCCATTACCCAAGACTGTCCGCGACCTAAAGCATTTCCTTGGAATGTTGAACTTTTATCGTACCAGCATACCCCATGCCGCAAAACACCAGTCAACATTGAACATGTACACACGAGGAACCAAGAAACGGGACAACAGCGCTGTAGAATGGACTGATGAAAGCAAGGAGGCATTCAGACAGTGCAAGGAAGGCTTGAAAAATGCCATTGTACTCTGTCCGCCATCGCCCAACGCGCCTCTATCAATCATGACAGACGCATCACAAACATGCGTCGGAGCAGTCCTACAACAAAAAGTAAATAACGAGTGGAAACCCATCGCTTTCTTCTCAAAAGCGCTATCCGATACTCAACAAGGCTACAGCACATACGACAGAGAGTTATTGGCAATTTACATGTCGATTTGCCATTTTCAAAATTACATCGAAGGTCGAGAATTGATCATATACACAG
Organism: Thymelicus lineola; assembly: GCA_963932265.1. NCBI lineage: Eukaryota > Metazoa > Arthropoda > Insecta > Lepidoptera > Hesperiidae > Thymelicus > Thymelicus lineola. The sequence goes on along the minus strand of OZ010693.1, from coordinate 17,094,507 downwards.
ACCATAAGCCGCTGTGCTACACTTCGAAAGAAAAACAATCCGTTTCGAAGGAAAAAATATCACCACGACGATTACGTCACTTAGACTACATAGCGCAATTTACATCCGACATACGACACCTCCCCGGATCACAGAACCCAGTAGCGGACGCCCTGTCACGTGTATCACAGATTGACTGTCCTAGCAACATTGACTGGAATGAGATAGCCACAACACAAGAAGTCGATCCAGAATTACCCAATTTACTATCAAAACGCAACTTAAAATGGAGAAAAATTAGTTTACCAAACAACAAAGCATTATACTGCGAAGAGTCTACAAGCGACTTACGCCCTTATGTACCGAACATATTTCGTAAACAAATATTCAGTACATTACATGACGTCACACATCCCGGAATACGAACAACCCGAAAGCTGATACAGAAACATTACTTCTGGCCCGGAATGAACAAAGACGCAAGTACTTGGGCTAAAGAATGTCTATCATGTCAAAAATCGAAAGTTCACCGACATAACATAACACCTCTGATGTCATTCCCGGAATCACAACGATTTGAACATATTCATATAGACATTGTCGGACCGCTGCCTGTATCAAATGAAAACAGATACATTATAACAATAATAGATCGCTTCACAAGATGGCCCGAAGCTATTCCAGTACCCGAAGTCACAGCTACGATAGTCGCAAAAGCACTGTATGAATCCTGGATCGTAAGATTTGGATGTCCACTTAGAATAACAACAGACCAAGGCCGCCAATTTGAATCATGCCTATTTTCATCCTTGGCTAAACTCATGGGTATCAGAAGAATACGAACTACCAGTTACCACCCGCAGTCCAACGGAATGGTGGAACGATGGCACCGAGTCATGAAGACCGCAATCATAGCACGTGGGAAATCCACAGATTGGTCTCACGAGCTGCCTACTATACTGTTAGGCTTACGAACAACGATCAGAGAAGATTGTAGTTTAAGCCCTGCTCAAATGGTGTACGGTAGTAACATCAAAATCCCAGGCGTATTCTTCCAGACTTCAAATATCACATCACCCGATTTATTCATGGAACGACTACAAAAAATTCTCCTCACCTACATTTTTTTAGTTTTCGCAAAACCCTGTCTGTTAGAGAGTCCTGGTTTCGGATTCAACAGATCCGACATATTGCGCGAATTCAAATTCAACAGATGAAGGGTTATTTTACTTTTTTTACAAAAACTATTTTATTGATTTCATCATATTTTGTATTGCATTGTATACCTACATTTTACTTTTTACTGTTGTTAATTAACTTCAAATATTTTTTGACATAGTTTATATTTTTTATTGTATTGTTTTTTCTTTTTTTAAGGGGGGGAGTATTGTAGTAGCATAAATAAATGTCGTTGCCCCCTGTTTATGCAACGTTCGATTAAGGTAACTGAACACGCAAAAATTCATTATATTATTAGGTACAAATCACAAATAAAAGGAGTATGAAATCAAATCTCGTGCGCGTCATTCGTGTGTTCCCTTCATACTCACAAAACCTGAACACCGTAACTATACCAGTTACCAGATCCACCTGAACACGCACCCTCATATTGGTGACCTCCACAAGCTCCACAATTTCAGGGTAAATTCGCGTTTTTGTAACATTTTGTTGGTTTTTTAAAAAGTATGTGGAAATGCGTGCAAAACCTTGAAAAAAATTAGCACATAAAATTTACTTTCTAAGCCTACAAAAGTCCTCAAAATTCGCTAAGCAAATCAAAAGATATTGGGGTCGTAAAATAGTTTATAGGAAATGGTAATGATATGAGCAGCATGGTAATGACTTTTATTTAACGATAATGATTTTTTGTTGATGGTAATGACAAAAAGCAAATTTAATTTTATAACATAAGTAATAAACGATTATTATAATGAGTGGTAGATGGAGACATGTTGTGGGAAAGAAATAGGAGTGGGATAGGTATTAGGCGTTACTAATAACGAATCATCTTAATATAGAACATAAAATATAAGGACCCATTTTTAAATCTCAAGAAATCTTACACTTTTTCTCATATAAAATTTTTGGTATTCAACAGCCACCGTTTAAACTTTGCTCTGGTTATAATAAATACTTTTAAAAGTCAATCTCAAATTCAGAGTAAATGTAATAATTTGATTTCTTGATTATGATTGCTTTATTTGACAAAATTTTTACATTTGGAGGACCAACAATATTTTGGACACTAATAGTTGAGGCATTACAAGTATTTGTTAAAGGAGAATGCCCATTTAGTATGGAGAAATGTACTGACTTTAACATTTTTGTGTCTTGATAAAAATACCTTTATTTGATTATGTTATCTTAATAAGTTACACATACTAACTTTAGTCAATGTTAATAGTAGGAAATACGAGATTTTAAACAAAATTAATTTGTATTTAGGTTATAGTAAACTCACAGTAATATGGACTCTATGCAGGCGTATTAAAGTCGATTGCGTATGTAATGTCGATCTTTTAAGTTTCAAATTCATTTGACAGTCCCCAAACACCATGTAGTTTGTAATGTATTATAATCACAGAACACTATTACTTCTGGCTGATTATAATAATTTTTTAATTCATTTGACAGTCCCCTTACGTCATCTAGTTTGATGTATCATAATTATAATCGAATCAATGCAACCTATTGGCCCGAAGGATCTTAAAAGATTCCTGATTGACCCTTATCCAAACATAAATGGCCCAATGGTTTTAAAACGGAAGTAAAGTTACTTATTAATTTCAGAAAATTATTCCCAATAAGATTTTTTTAGGAAATAGGGTAAAATACTTGAAATATTTTAATTAAATTTTTTGTCCAAAAATCATTGTGACACAATTATTTTTTTAAGAGTACTGGCTATTAGCATTCTCCTTTCCCAATGGTAAATTATACTGTTTTTTTTTGTTGTGGCTAAAAGAGTTACATATTTCCTGTCGATAATAACAGGCGGCTCCATAATCTATTGTGCAAAGGGTAAGAAACCTAAATGACTTAAGTGTGCACATATGGCTCCTGCAGAACATCTGAAGCAACTTAATTTCCAAAATGTTAGATTTATTAATCCTTTTTGCTATTATAGAATGTGAGTTGTTGTGTCGGGAGAAAACAAGTCCAAACACTTACGTGAACACAGTTCCTTTATTCACTCACAAAACACAGTTCAGAAGGAGAAAAATACAGCGATAGCACAGCACATACACACAGGTAGAAAGATGAAAGAAGTACGGAAGCGAAAGGTTTGCAGAATTAGACTAATTACAATTGAAAATAACATAAACAAGCGGGGCGTATGACAAGCAAAGCGACACGGGTTCGCCACGGCGCAGTGAGACAGTGACTGAGGCGCGCGCGCAGGCGGCGGCCGGTGGTGGCGTGACACGAATAACGGTACCGCCGGCGCGGCATGTCTCCACTGCGCCCGACAACGGGTTGCACGGTTACAATTTATATTAAATTTTATAATGCGTGTGAATTGGTTTGTAAATATTATATATTAATTTTATGTGTGTGTATGTATAATATGTATTTTTGTGTATGCATGTATGTATGTATGTATGTGTGTATGTGTATGTATGTATGTGTATGTATGTATGTGTATGTATGTATTGTGGGAGTAGCCCACATGACTCCCCCCCAGAGACCCAGTTAGGGGCGATAATAATCCGGAAATCTTACTCGTCGCCCTGAGCGTGTCAATTTAGTAAAGGCATGGGGATTGGGTGGATCTGAAGGAGGAAGGGTTGGTAAAGCTGGTGCAGTGTGTTGGGATGCGTCTGATGGATTCGAGGATGGTTCGGTGGTACCTACTCTGTCTTCGCTGTTGCTGGTAAGTACAAACGCTGGTTTTAATCGGTCGATTGTGACAGTAACTGGTTTTCCTTTAACGAGTATCTTGAAAACCTTGTCACCTTTTTCAAGTATCTTATAGGGGCCTGTGTAGGCTGGTTGAAAAGGGGCACGCGCAGCGTCTTCACGTAGGAAGACTTGGTCTGTGGTGGCCAGCTCTTTGAAAATGAAAACTTTTTGTTTGTTGTGGCGGGACGCGGGCACCGGTTTCAGCTCCTCTGCAAAAGAACGTAAACGAGCTGTGAAATCGGACATGTCAGATGTGCAAGGTATTGTCGGGTCGAAGAATTCACCAGGCAGCCTTAACGGCTCACCATATAGCAACTCGGCAGAAGAGGTTAGCAGATCCTCTTTGAATGCGCTGCGGATGCCAAGTAAAACTAAAGGTAGAATCTCCGACCAGTTTGCTGTTCCGTGACATGTGATGGATGATTTAAGCTGCCTATGAAAGCGTTCTATCAGTCCGTTACATGCCGGATGGTAGGCTGTAGTACGTCTGTGTTGGAACCCAGCGGATTTCGCCAAATACTGAAAGAGTGAGGATTCAAATTGTCGACCGCGGTCTGTGACAATGTCAGTTGGAACACCGAACCTGGAGATCCAGCCGGATATAAGCGCTTTAGCCACCGTTTCTGCCGTGATATCTGGTATCGGGATAACTTCCGGCCACCGTGTAAAACGGTCTATAGCTGTCAGGCAGTACTTATATCCCTGTGAAATTGGAAGGGGACCTATGAGGTCGATATGCACGTGCTTGAAGCGGGCGCGGGGTAACGGGAAATCTCCCACTGGGGCTGACACGTGGCGGCTTATTTTAGATCGCTGGCATGACAAACATGTTCGGGCCCATTCTCTACAGTCTCTCCTCATTCCAGGCCATACAAATCTTTCAGCTACCATCTTGGCGGTTGCGGCAGCACCAGGGTGACTTAAAGAATGAAGGCTATCAAAAACCCGCTTGCGGAAATCCTTTGTCACAAAAGGTCTGGGGGATGATGTGCTGACATCGCAGTACAAAAACTTTTGGCTCCCAGGGTAATCCATCTTTTGTAAACGCAGTGATGAGTTCCCACTGAGGTAATTGGATATTTCTTCGTCTCCTTCCTGAGCTGCGCTAAGATCGGCGAGATTGATTGGCAGCACTAGTTCATCAACCCGTGATAAAGCATCGGCTACGACATTATTTTTGCCGGAGATGTGCCTTATATCGGTCGTGAACTGAGCGATATAGTCCAAATGCCGAAATTGCCTCGGTGAGCAATTTTGCTTGCGTTCGTGAAAGGCATATGTAATTGGCCTATGATCTGTGTAGACCGTAAAATGTCTTGCTTCAATCATGTGGCGGAAGTACTTGATGGACTCGTAAATAGCGAGAAGCTCCCGATCGTACGGGGAGTACTTTGATTGTGATGGACTGAGCTTTCGTGAAAAGAAAGCAAGAGGTTCCCATGTGTCATTATTGAGCTGTTGTAAAACGGCACCAATGGCTGTATCGGATGCGTCGGTCACCAGTGCTAGTTTGTATTGGCAATTAGGATGAGCTAGAAGAGCTGCGTTGGACAGAGCTGCTTTCGTCTCCGAAAAAGCTTTAAGGGAATCGCCGGTCAAGTTGACTGGTGTGGAGCCTTTCACTGCTCCAGTGAGCAGGGCGTTGAGGGGTGCCTGGGTTTGGGCAGCGTTAGGCAAGAAGCGTCTATAAAAATTGGCCATGCCCAGGAACCGCCTGAGACCTCTTACGTCCTTGGGAGGGGGGATATTTTGAATGGCCTGAATTTTCTCCTCCATGGGTTTAGTACCGTGCGTCGAGATGTGGAATCCTAAAAAATTTACTTCAGAAGCCCCGAAAACGCATTTTGATGCGTTGATGACCATACCGTAATTTCGAAGCCTGGTAAATACTTGACGCAGGTGGTCTTCATGTTGGTTCTCGTCCTTGCTGTATATAAGGAAGTCATCTAAATAGCAATAGACGAAATCTAAGCCACGCATCATGTTATCCACAAAACGCTGAAAAGTTTGGCCTGCGTTACGCAGGCCGAACGTCATGAAAGGAAATTCAAACATACCGAAGGGCGTTGTGATTGCCGTCTTAGGTATGTCCTCTGCGCACACGGGTATCTGATTGTACGCTTTGACCAGATCAATCGTGCTAAATACGTGACAACCAGCGATATTGTGACTGAAATCATGTATATGACGGATGGGGTACATATCGGGAATGGTGCGTGCGTTAAGTTTCCGATAATCGCCGCAAGGGCGCCAACCATTGTCTTTTTTAGCTGCAAGGTGTAGTGGCGATGACCATGGGCTTTCAGAAGGTCTAGCTGTACCATTTGCTAGCATTGATTCAAATTCGGTGCGAGCTATTTTTAGTTTATCGGGCGCTAGGCGCCTAGGTGTGCAAGACACTGGTGGGCCTGGTGTGGTGCGAATGTGGTGCTGTGTAGTGTGTGGTATCGTGCGTTGTGTACCTGCAGGTCGTGTGATCTCGGGAAATTCCCGTGTAAGCAAGCTATGGTATTTCGAATCACCAGTTAAAACCTTTATTGAATGAATATTATTCGAATTAAAATCCAGTGAAGCTGGTGTGGATAAAGTGGTAGTAGCATCTTTTAATTTTTGGTTTTTACAATCTACCAACAAATTATAATAGCACAAAAAATCTACACCAATGATGGGTTTTGTAACATCAGCCACCACAAATTGCCAGGGGAAAGTTCGTCGTAGGCCCAGATCCAGGTTGAGGTGCGCGTAGCCGTACGTGCTTATGGAGGTCCCGTTAGCCGCAGTGAGTTGGTAACTTGTGGGTGATCGCCGCTCTCGCAGCTGAGATCGGGGAAACACACAGAGATCGCTACCTGTGTCCACCAAAAATTGGGTCTTCGTGTTACGGTCACGTACGAAAAGGCGACCAGGTACTGCTGGGCAATCGTCGGTCGCCATTATTAATGATTGCCCCTGTTGTTTTCCGTCTCCTTGTAGTCACATGGTCTTTGACATTTGTATGCGCTCGAACCGAAACGAGCGTGGTACCAGCAGATCGGGTATTTTCGGTACATGGAAGCTGATCTGGTCGCACTGCGTGACGATGAACGACGCCGCTCTTGCCTGCCTCGTGCGTTGCGGCGTGACTCGCGCGTATGCTCATCCAACTTGACAGCCAAACTTTCCACCATTCGTTTTAACTCGGCGATTTCGTTGGAGGTGTTGCTGCTGAGTCCAGGAACGTTGCTTGCTGCGGAGGTGGCTGCGACGTTTGCGGGCGCTGATATCTCCTGCACACGGTCGGCGAGTTCAGCTAGCTGTTCCAGATTCAGGGACGTTTGGGATGCCAGTACTGTCTGGATGCTGCGTGGGAGTCGGTTACTCCAGATGGTTTGCAAAAATTCTTCTGGGACATTGGATCCTGCTAGGTCGCGCAAATGGCGGAGAAATTGTGATGGTTTTCTGTCGCCGAGCTCTTCGTGGGTCAATAATTTCCTTACTTTCTCTTCGTGGGAAATGGTAAGTCGCTTGATTAATTCGGATTTTAATTTTCCGTAGCAGTTGTCCTTTGGAGGGTTCATTATAATGTCTTTTACGGCCTTGGCGTGAACGATGTCTAAGTTAGTGATGACAATATTAAATTTCACCTCATCTTCCGTAATTCCATAATTTTTGAATTGGCCTTCCACTAAGGCGAACCAAATGTCAGGGTCCTCCGGCGAAAAAACGGGCACCTTTAAATTAAGTATCCGATTTACGGAAGCTTCGTCGGGTGCAGTGGAAACGCGCTTTTTACGTGGTTTGGTATTGACGCCTCGCTGTGATTCGGCCGTCTTTCCGGATTCACTGCTGCTGCTATGGTCGGCACTCATATTAATGTTCAGAGGGGTCACCAATATAGAATGTGAGTTGTTGTGTCGGGAGAAAACAAGTCCAAACACTTACGTGAACACAGTTCCTTTATTCACTCACAAAACACAGTTCAGAAGGAGAAAAATACAGCGATAGCACAGCACATACACACAGGTAGAAAGATGAAAGAAGTACGGAAGCGAAAGGTTTGCAGAATTAGACTAATTACAATTGAAAATAACATAAACAAGCGGGGCGTATGACAAGCAAAGCGACACGGGTTCGCCACGGCGCAGTGAGACAGTGACTGAGGCGCGCGCGCAGGCGGCGGCCGGTGGTGGCGTGACACGAATAACGGTACCGCCGGCGCGGCATGTCTCCACTGCGCCCGACAACGGGTTGCACGGTTACAATTTATATTAAATTTTATAATGCGTGTGAATTGGTTTGTAAATATTATATATTAATTTTATGTGTGTGTATGTATAATATGTATTTTTGTGTATGCATGTATGTATGTATGTATGTGTGTATGTGTATGTATGTATGTGTATGTATGTATGTGTATGTATGTATTGTGGGAGTAGCCCACACTATAACACGTGATATTTGGCAGTGGTGCTCCTGAAAGGTTTTAAATTATTCGGAAATATATTTTCTTTCTCTATAATATTTTCATCAGTTATATCAAATATGGTGATGTTTTCCACATTTTGCTAGATTACACTCATGAATATGTCATAATTTCCTACATTTTCGCCGTGATTCACGATAGAATTAGCAGTCCTTTTTACTGTAGCACATACCCCATCAGGAGCACCTTTGCCGTGACCAGCCTCTGCATAATTGCATGTTATCTTCTTTATTTAGGGAAGGTCTTTCGTTTGTTCGCTTATCATAAAAAATGTATTTATTACTGTACTGCGGCTACTTAGTACGGTTGAATCAGTTTGAAAATTTATCGTATTTTGTATGAGCGGAATGATATGTGACCAAACAGGTGAAGCATCATGTCTGAGGCAAGTGCTTGCTGAACAAGCCTAGCATAGCGTGTTAGTTATTGCGTTGCAATAGTATGTTTCTTTTATTTATTTATTTATTTAACTCTTTATTGTACACCAAATAAAATAATACAACAACAAGTAAACAAGCAAAGCAGACATATGAGGTACAAAAGGCGGTCTTATCGCTACACAGCGATCTCTTCCAGACAACCTTAAGATGCGGAGAGCAGATTAGAGTAAGATTAAATGAGGTAAGGTGCACGAATAATAAGGAGGAAATTACAAATATTAATTAAAATAATACTACCATAAATATGAATAACAAGATTAAGAAGAAGAGAGAAGGGATTAAGGGGAGAAACTGATTAGTTAGGGAGATAATGGGCTATTACCTGGTTTTTAAAAGAATTTAAGGTACTTGCGTTACGAATACAATTAGGAAGGGCGTTCCAAAGGCGGACAGCTGTGGCTGTGAAGGAATGTTGGTAGAAGGAAGACGAATGAGCAGGAATAGCAAGGCGCAGAATTCTTGAGGAGCGAAGAGTTCGGCCATGGGTGAGGTAGAGGAACTGGAAACGTGTTTTAAGGTAAGGAGTATAATATGGATTGAATAGTACACAGTAGAAAAGAGAAAGAATATGAGCATTCCTGCGAAGGCGTATAGGGAGCCACTTGAGCTTAGTGCGAAATTCTGATACGTGATCATATTTCCGCAGGCCAAATATGAATCTTATGCATAAGAGCCAGTTCTTTCTTTCTATTTTTTCTCTCTTTTTTGGCCTGCAACGCATCAGTGATGTCTCTAGTGTTGCTGACGTTCATGGCTGACGATAGCCACTTACTGTCAGGTGGAGCAGTAACTCGTTAGCCGGCTATTTCCATATAAAAAGCTTTAATCCACGTACAACTATCATGAATTACTGGTTAAAAAAGGGCATAATTTGAGTTTTAAATATTAACCAACGATGCGAGTGATTTTAAATTGATTTTAATATGATTTGATCTTAAGTAAGGGTTTCCCCGAAAGAATTTGACCTCTTATTTAATCAAAGTTGCTTTCAAAATTGTCATTACCATTTACACAAAATCATTACCATATACAAAAAACAAGTGGGAATGATGCATATGGTAATGATATTTTTTTATTTTTTGCTTGAAACTCATTTTAAAAATCATTCATTTAAGAACTCTTTGTGCCATTGAAAATCATGTTCCTATTACACATACGTGTGGAGTAATCAAATAAATGTATAATTTATATTTACCTTGTAAGTGCAATAAATGGCGTTGATTCGAAATCGGGACAAAGTATTGAACGTCGTTGTTTTTCATGAATTAAACTTGTTTTCCTTGCAGCAGTGAAAAATTAGCCTGTTTCACTTTTAACAATGGACCAGACGAGTAGAAACGAGAGATACTTTACAGCGTAGCCCAAATAACATTTGAGAAATATAACGTTTGACGGTACTGACAAGGGGTTGACGAATTTTCGTGACAAAATTTTAATTGATGTTTTTTACTAGGTCTGCAGTGCTGATTCCATAATATTATATGTTTTAATGTACTTAATTATATGTTGTTTCAAAATATAAAATTAAACACGCAATGTGTAAGCCAGGTTTTTTAAAAAATATTTTGGAATATCAATATCAGCAATTTTCCTGCAAATGGTAATGATGTTTCGGGTGTGTTATTCAATTTTTTTATATAAATTTCTTGAAATTATGTAACCTAATATGTGGGCCCTTATGTAAAAATATGTTTAAGAGCAGTTAGCAAAACAAAAAATTATAAAAGTAGTCAATTAAATTTTTTATCAAGCGGAACATCGCTTGTTACGACGTTCGCGAATTCACCCTTCAATATTACAATTTTTACCAGGAGAAAAATTACGAATAGGAAACATTTTTCCATATCAAAATAAAACATATTTTTTTTAAGTAAGTGTGGACACCCTACAACAATTATGAAGGACAACCTCAATGTGGACTGTGATTGGTCGAATAGTACTTAAGATATGACGTCATCGAACTTCATGTACCGTGATGTACCTCTACAAGGTCAGCAATCCAGATAGAATAATATATCATCTGTGATAACCACAGAGCAGGGATGCGCATTGAAAAAAAACATCGATGTTTCAAAAAATACATCGATGTTTTTATACATCGATTGTTTTTATGTTTCGTAGTGTTGGCACCACGGAACACAGAGACAAGAGGTGGAAATGGTATAAGTGTTGATTAGTATGGGAACCGTTCTAGCCAAAAAAAAAACACAAGTAAATAGATAATCGTATTACTTACAACTAACAAACTTACATTTTGATTGGTTGTTAGTTGTCAACTACGAATAGTCCGAGAAATCTGCTATTTATGTTTGAAAATTCACATTAATATTTGATGTTAATTCTTATTTTTCAATGTCATATTCAGTGAACTTAGTACCTTTATCAATTAAGATCATAATACTTTTCAAGTTCTGCTATACCACAGCTATACACCGCTAGATGGCAATATTCTACGTAATAAATAATTCTATACTTAATATATAGTAATAAGGTTGACATTGAATTGCAGTTGGTTGTATTACAATGTCAATCTTATTGGAAAATGATTAAATAATACCGTCTTCTGAACGCTAGATGTCGTGACTGGAACCTAACATCAACCTTAAATGTATAGCGGTAAGTTATATTTTTGGTTAATTAGGCCTAGGGATGTGCGTGGTGCTTTTACCGCGTTATCGACAATTATCGATATTTATCGAAACTAGTATACTACAAGGTAATGTTGGTACTTGTTCTTGTACAACTTGTGTGTGTGTATGTGAAAACATGCTCAAAATTTTGAAAGCTTATATCTATTACAAGGCGTAGACGTGGCCGTAGCTTTTTTATATTAACGTTAGCTAACTAAACAGTATGTCGATAAGTGAAATTTCAATGTAGCTCAACGTAGCTTAGCTATAAAAACAATGATGTGAATTAGGATGAATTTCAACCTTAACGTTATACAAAAAAGGTAAAAAAGAATGCCCATAGCCAGTACTCTCAAAAAAATTATTGTGTCACAATGATTTTTGGACAAAAAATTAAATTAAAATATTTCAAGTATATACCGTATTTTCTAAAAAAAATCCTCTCTGAGAATAATTTTTTGAAATTAATAAGTAACTTTACTTCCGTTTTACAAAAGAAAACCATTGGGCCATTTATGTTTGGATAAGGGCCAATCAGAAATATTTTAAGATCCTTCGGGTCAATAGGTTGCATTGATTCCATTATGATTATGATACAACAAACTATTATAGATGACTTAAGGGGACTGTCAAATGAATTAGAAAATTATTATAATCAGCCAGGAGTAATAGTGTTCTGTGATTATAATACATTATAAACTACATGGCGTTTTGGGACTGTCAAATGAATTTGAAACTTAAAAGAACGACATTACATACGCAATCGACTTTAATACGCCGGCATATGCTCCATATTACTGTGAGTTTACTATAACCTAAATTCAAACTAATTTTGTTGAAAATCTCGTATTTACTACAATAGTAGGTTAATAAACACTGACTAAAGTTAGTATGTGTAATTTATAAAGATAACATAATGAAATAAAGGTATTTTTATCAACACACAAAAATGTTAAAGTCAGTACAGTCATTTCTCCATACTAAATGGGCATTCTCCTTTTGTTCGACCTACAACGTTTAGTAGTAGAACTAATTGCGCCATCTAGTGTCGCCAAGGAATAGTTTAAACACCTTTATTTTCGTGGAATTATATTTCCTAGCTTTGAAGCTCTCATAGCCCGGCGGATTGCGTCGATCCTAAGCGATCGAAGAAGTTAAGCAACAGCGGGCGCGGTCGGTAGTTGGATGGGTGACCGCTAGTCCAAAATTTTTTTGAGCGCCTTTGCAACATCCAAACTTTTTGCTTCTGCCCAGCAATGAGTAAGATATACTAAAAGATCACCAGCTGATCTGCCGTGGCGGAAACCGTATTGACGGTCACTGAAACTATGAATTCTTCTTGTAAAAAATGCTCTGAGCATGGTACTAGATTTTACTGGGAACCAATTGATCCGCCCAGTAGTTTTAAGCCAGTCTTCTTTTCTCTATGCGTCTTAAGGAAATCTAAGAAGTAACTATAGAAACCAAAATAAGCATAATATTCAAATAATTATTATAATTATTCATAATAATATTATAATATTGACCAAGTTCACTGTTAGAGATTGCCAACTGGCATTAACTATTTATATCTATTAACTATAAATTACGAACATATTTTCTCTATAAATAGCCATTTAAACCCTAATCAGTCGGGTCTTGGTCGTATAATATTACATCGTAAATAAAATTACAACACACCGATATCGATAAATTTATCCCATCCCTTCCCGAGTAGCAAAGAATGTTTTCAAATAATGTTCTGGAAAACAATAGTCGAGTAGCAGTACCATTTAAAACATAAAAATAACCTTATTGCCGTGTAAATAGAGTAGCTTGTTGATCATAAAAATGTATTATTTCCTTTAATTTTATGTTTTGAATTTGAATTAATACAAAATAAATATAAAACTAGGCTTAGCTGTGGGTGGCTCTGGTATGAAACACTGCCATTAAATAAATTCTTAGCTCTGCTATCATTTTTGCACCCAAAATTGCACAATAAGTCATATTATTATAATTTAAGTCAAATTTTAATTTATGTAATGCACAACCGACGCAGCTCAGTGACAGATATGTTATGCGGGCAAGTAAGCGGAGCTACGTTTACTGTTAGTCGCTGTGCCCCGCCTACTTCGCACTTCCACCTCTTGTCTCTGTGTTCCGTGGTTGGCACTAAAAAAAGTCATCGGCAGTGAATTTGATGTTAATTATTTATTGATTATTCGATGCATCGAATTAAAAACATCGATGCTTACTCGATGTTGACGTATTAGAAAAACATCGGATTAAATCGATGTTTCCATACTTTACATCGAGTATTACATCGAACTTCGATGTATATCGCGTGCATCCCTACCACAGAGTACTTAATCAGTTTAATCATTCACTATTCACTACACTACGTTAACAAAGTACTCTGTGGCTCTGTGGTTGATGCATCGATGAGCGCTTTTTGAAGATATTTAATTTCAGTTTGTTTTACATTTAGTGGCCGGTTCTTTTTAATAGTAATTTAGTAAGAGATGACAGCAGAGAACGAACGTGAAATATATCACAAGTTGGAAGCAATGAAAGAGATAAGGTAAGCCTTCGTAGAATATTTCAAAATACTTTGGTTTCAGTTCGCTTCGCACCTGTGGACTCGATCAATAAAATAATGCTTGACACCAATTTTGTTTATACGATGCTAATGTGATGATACCATATTACTTATATACATGGCTAACCCAACGCTGATGGTTGATTTACTACTTTATTTCATTTTCACAGTTGCTATACAATACAAGTAAAACCGACGTTCTTTGGATAACTGCGTGAAAATTTACTAATCTTGCGCTGCATGCAGCTAACTACAATAGAAATACTGAAAAACTGATTTTCTGTTTGTGTATTGGACTTTATTACAACTGACATAAATGGTCAATCATTGTAGAAGCTTGGCACTATTTTTTACAGAATTCACACAGTTCTTTTGGTGCACTCCATACTAAATAGTTGGCTGTTTGCATCAAATCAAGAACCTTAGTTTCAAGAGTGACCAATTTGAAAATACACAGTATAATTGAACACTTATTTTAACATGTGTAACAATGCCAATATTTGATTCTAATTGTTGACCATTTTGAAACAACCTGTAGAAGAGCTACCTAATACCAACCATGTGTACCTGTTACAATAAAGGCATCATCTATTTCTATCATTGGCCCAGATGGAAGTGAAACTGTCCATTGTATAACGTAGTAGTAGAAGTTTACTTTACTCAAAAGGGGATAAAATAACAGATAGTACAGCCAATATCATAAAAATTACACTTTCAAAACTAATCATTTATTACAATGAAGCTGAAGAGTTTCTATGTGTAAATACACTAATCTCTGGAACAGCCAGTTGGATTTAAAAAATTATCTTGTGTGTGATAGGCACATTAATATTGAAGGCTATTTTAATACAAATATAATTCCTTACAAAAAGGAGTACTAGTATGATAATAAAAATATTGACAATTACACTTTGTGCACAGGAACAAGACGATCACGCTGGAGCGCTTGAAGCGCAGCATCCTGAATGAGGTGCGCAGCGGCGACCAGGAGGGCCGCTGCCTGGCGCAGTACAAGCGCGAGATGGAGCTGCTGCAGCAGGAGAAGATGAGCCACGTGGAGGAGCTGCGCCAGATCCACGCCGACATCAACGCGGTAATACACCAGCACACGGCTTGCTTTGCACCCTCCACTGTAACAGGAGTTAAACCCATAAATTCAATTTGACCGACTCCACACATTTGGAACAGAATGGAAAATTGGCACATCCACGTGCTACATTTCTCCAACTTTGTTGACATTGCAGGTGGTGCAGTAATGATGCATGAACAATGTTTTTTATTAGGGATTTAATAACCTTGGCATAACAGTAAAATCCTATCAAAATTCATTCAGCACAAAGTTTTCTGTGCACAATTTCAAATCATTTAATCATAGTATGAAGCTGCGGCCAACATAGCTAGCTAGCGCGTGGGGGACGCGCGCCGCCTGTAACGTGTTGGTGTGTTTGTTTTGACTGCGCGCGGGCGACCGGCCGGGCGCGCGGGCGGCCGCCGCTCACTATAACGGAACTACCCACCCATCTTTATGTGTTTCACATCTTGAATTGTTCTATAAATAATGATGTTTACTTTATTCTAGTCACTCGTTGTGCTTACGCATTCGGGTGATCGAAAAAAGCCGTTCCGGTTGTTTAATTTGTATGGGATCCGATTCTTCGATTGATTCGAGATCACACTTTACAATTCTTTACTTCAAAGATAAGTTAACTGCCGGCATAATTTTGATACTGCGACTACTGGATGAGCAAATTGTAGTTTATATTAACTATAACTCACGGGCATTTTGATACAATAGAATGTTTTACGAAAACATCTAATTCCTAAATCTAAGGCAGACTATATTTTGTTATTTTTGTTTGGTAGGAATACTGCAACCTGCAACTCATACAGTGAAACATCTGTCGCGTGAAACAACCGCCTACCTGTTTTGGCTGGTAAAATTTATATGGAATCGGTACTATCGGGTCCAACTCCCGGCCGTAAACAATCAGATCAGCTATTATCGGTGGTTCTCAACTCGGTTTGTATTATGCGTGTTCCAGATGGAGACGGTGATAAAGCAGACGGAGGAGAGCATGGGGCGCAAGCTGTCGACCGCGTCGCGGCTGCACGAGGACTACCGGCCGCTGAAGGCCGAGGTGGACCTGCTGCGGCGCCAGTGCCTCGGGCTCGAGCGCCTGCCCGACCTGCACGAGGAGGAGGGCAGCCCCATCACGCCCGAGTATGTTCCACTCTGTCATCACTCCTCCTCGTTACAACGACGTCGTCTTTCGCGTCCTTTGGTCGACGATTAACAGTGGCTTAAAGTGGAGCCTTCTAAAAGCTGGTCATTATCGACACATACCCATACCTTCTATGCTACCAGAGTTACCTTTCCTCCAGGGCCGGCCATTGTAGTGGCTCACCACGAAGCGCAGGGTTCTTATCGTAAAGAGGTGTTGTAACGAGAGGGTAGGTGCAGACCCATGTGTTAGATGTTATTATGCCGCTTGTTATCTAATGAAAACATTCAGGGCCGGTGAGGGCGTGAATACGATCTTTTCATTAGCTGCATCAGAAGTGGAGTGTGAGCAGTGAACGGACGGGTGGCACGGATCTTGAGCATTGAGACCTACCTGCAGATAAGCGATTTTTAAGGATGGTATGGCTTGAGGTACGGGTCACTGTGGACGTGGCCGGGAGCGGCCTGCGTCATGTCGTGCAGTGTGATTGGCCCGTCATGTGCGTGAGAGCAGCACTTGTCGTAATTCATTCTCTGAGCTGCGGTCACGTTTTACAATAACTGAAGGATCATTTAATTGCACATCAAGCTTACGATGCGCGAAGTTTTTCGCCGAGCGTTCAACATCCGTGCCGCCAACTATACTAGTGGACAAACGACCCGACGACAATTCCTGATGTTAAGTGGCCTACGTCGCCCATGGAAATCATCACCGGATCATCATCATCATATTTTTTCACGCGGTGATTAGATTTTTAATTATGATGTGTGCAATGCTCAATGCGCTTGGTGAACAATAACTGGTTGCAGCCGGTTCCCGGCGCCGCCGGCGGCGCGCGCGGCCTTCCTGCCCCCCGCGCCGCGCAAGCCGCCGCCGCCGCCGCCCGCCTTCAGGTCTGCCCTCCAACAAGATTTCCTAACCGTACAGCTCAGGTTCGATTCTATGTTCTGTTGCACTCCCCCTCTCACTCCCACTCGCCCTCCCGATGCCACCTGTCGCTGTCGCACCGCGCCGCGCAGCTCGTGTTACACTAGTTCCGATCTCTCGGCCGCAGGTGGCATTCCTTCCTCCTCGCTTTATTGAATTTTAATTTTGTTATTTGATTTTGCAAGGGCATGCCACTATTGTTTGTAGTATGTTCCTGATGTAATGAACACCGTTATCGGTGACCCCTTCATCTGTTATAAACACTGAACATTAATAAACTGTTTGTGCCGCTGTGTTCCGCTGTGACCAGGTGCGGGTACGTATACCTTTGTATATATTAGCGGCGGACGTTGAATATAACTGCAGTTGTCACTTCACTTCATTCTTTATTTCTTTACATAGTTTCTGTATTAAGACATAATAAAGAACACTCAAGTGTATAATGGACCAAATTAATAGAGTAAGATCCCAGAGCGATCTGACATACCTTATTTTCACATAGATGAAACCTTAGGTTCTCAGTCTGTAGCATCTCATGGTCTTTGGATTTCCATGGACCAAAACTTTTGTCAGATGCTGTATAGCTCAAAAATAGACTAAATAAAACAACGCCTGTATACTAATTGTATCAATAATTTGCTATTTATAGTATACAGGCGTTGTTTTATTTAGTCTATTTTCGAGCTTTAATGGTCGTAGCGCACATATCAACTCGGAAAGGGATCGGCACCGGATCGCCTCGCCGTCAACCTAACGTAAGCTCGGCTACGGCTAGGCGACGCCGCGCTTACGGCTAGGCGACGCCGCGCTTACGGCTCGCCGGCCGCTGGTTGACAGAATGAATGACAGCAGTTCGCCGACGCAGCGGTAGCCGCGGCGCAGGGCGTGCACGAGGAAACGGAAAGTTGACGGATAGCGTACGGTGAGACGTAAGCGCGGGTACGGCAAGTCGTCCACGCACCGTACCGCGGTTCGTGAGCTTGTCTCGAGGCGAGGCGATTACGTTACGAATCCGATAAGTGTGCTTTACAGTAGGGAGTTTCATACAAAGAATACTGACATGCAAGAGTTGATACGTTTACGTTCCGTTTACGAGTTGATATGTGTGCTATGACCATAAAGCGTCTGACAAAAGTTTTGGTCCATGGAAAGTGTCTGACACTTATGATACTATTTTAGAATAATATTCTACAAAACATATATAAAAATCAGCCATGTAAAAAGTTAAGTAACTCTTATTTTTAGTTACCTTTGTTACCTGGTACCTGGCCAGGTGTCACAAGGCCAGCTCCACAAGCACGCAGGTTATCCAAAGAACATGAGACGCTACTGAGAACCTAAGGTTTCATCTATGTGAAAATAAGTTATGTCAGATCGCTCTGGGATCTTGGACTATAAGAATTATCAATTTTCATTTAAACCAAAATCAATGATTATAAAGAGGACAAGAGATGGAGTAGCTCCATTTTTTACTTGTAAAACTCCAGCCGAAAATCATGAAATTGATGTCTCAGATAAATAAAAAAAGGTATGTAAAGCATTCGTAACAAAAAAGTTTAACCAATTTTGAAAGTGAGTGAAGCGTCCGCGTTGACAAGTCTGTCTGTCCGTCTGTGGGAACATCGCGGCGGCGTCACGTTTCAGGTTAAATCCCCCGTAAATCATTACTTACTACTCGATGTTGTATTGTTTTTGCGCCACTTAACACACTGCACACACTGCACACCACGGCGCACTTCGCACAGCACCACACTCCGGCAGGTACCTACTGGCAAACACTAGCGTAGTTTTTACGTATGTGCGTGCGTGAGTGCGTGTAAATAAACGAATGTAGCTTAGTATTTGTGGCCTCACTCTTTAAGGCAGTGTTTTATCTACCTTTTTTATTTATCTGAGATCAATGTTAAATCAAATCAAAATATTTTATTCATATAGGTATTACTGATAAGGATTAAACTTTTAGTAAGGTTTCTGTGTATGTGTGTATGTATATGTGTGTGTGTGTATGTGTGCAGGCAGCAGCCGCCGCCGATGAAGTCGTGCCTGTCGTGCCACCAGCAGATCCACCGCAACGCGCCCATCTGCCCGCTGTGCAAGGCCAAGAGCCGCTCGCGCAACCCCAAGAAGCCCAAGAAGAAATAGTGTGCTCGTCGCATCCCCCTCCCCCCGGCCCCCCGGCACGCCCCCCCGGCACGCCTCCGACACTAATGCATTCTAAGCGATTAATCGTCTTTGCCACTATGTATTTGTCTTCAACCCATTAAAGGCGCACTACTAGGCACGGGTCTCTCCTCTTGAGCAGCCCTAAAGCATACTCCACCACGCTGCTCCGGTGTACACTGGTGGAGTTGGCCGGTATTCACTACATGGATGTGGTACATATCGTTCGCAGTTGATTAGTTAGGCGATGTGAACGTAACCAGTTTTAAACCGACCTCAACGGCGGTGAACATATCGGAACATACTCGTATCGGTAACATACGGTATCAAACGCGCACATTTCTAGTCAACACACAGAGAGCATTAGCCATTCGGTACGCATATGGCTCTCCTGTAGATATATTCGGGGCTGGCAGTACTACGGTACTGCAGTCTAGTGATCCGATCGTGTCATGTGTAATTCAGCGATGTTATATACGAATATTTTATTGCGTCTCACGTCGCATCACGGTCAAGCTTCCCGCCAGTTGAGGTTAAATTTTAACATTTCTATTATAAGGAATTGGTGGGCAGTGGCAAGGGTTGAGGGGGGGAGGGGGGGGCAGCAGAAGGCATATCACATCTTTCAGGTGTACGTGAAATAGAATCTATAATTCGACGGATTAGTTTGACAACTCAAAATACACAAATGTTGTCCTATTATGCAAAAATGCATTTTATCACTGCAATCAGTAAAGTTAAATTCAATCATATAAAGTTGACTTTATATGATTGAATTTAACTTTACTGATTGCAGTGAGGGAAGATTCAGAAACTTGTATATTTCAAGTACAAGAATACTAATTGAACAGTATTTTGACAATGTTACAATATTTGTCAAGTTAGTCCGTCATACCTGGAGAGAGTTACCGCGCCCACACCGCGCCTTGTGGCCGGCTGTAAATATATTTATTGTACCTAGTACTGTAATGTCTGTCTGTAGATTTTGTACATACATTAGTAGTCTATGGATACTGATAGGTTAGTGTTCCGGGTTCCGTCTGCACTCGCAGCGCGAGCTAGGTTAACTAATGTTGTTGTGCCAAATATTATTTATGGTATAATATTAAGTAACATTTTTTTTATTAAATTACATTGAACCTAACTATTGTGAATTGGAGAAGCGTGATCGCTCTGAGCTGCGGCACGGCGGCCGGCGCTCCCCAGTTGAATGGCCGGAGCAGACAGATACTTGTGTGTAACTATAATTGGAAAAAAATAACAAGTTTTACTTATCAGTATGTTATTTACCAAGTTACTCACCAAGCCTAAACAGCTAACAACTTAAGTATGTATAATTGATCAATCATTTTGGAGCATAAGGTGAATGAATGAGGGACGATCAAGTATACATGTGTTTGCAGCGGACTTGACGCAGCATCCAGTAAACTTGACGGTGTATGGCCCCGGCATAGCTTTATGGCCATATAGCTATCTCATGCACACTGAACTGAACGCCGCGTCAAGTCAAACTTGACAAGTTTACTTGATCGTGTATGGCCACCGTGAATAACTGCTAAATATGGTGGATGTATTAAAAATCTGCTTCATTACTGAGAAATCTCCATCTTTAAATATCTAATCACATTGAAGGAATATGGAACGTTTGTAGTTCTATCCGTTTTTATATTGTTGTAAATTATTATTTATACGAATACTACTGAATTAAGTAGCTCCCTTTGGACAGTGTTGAACATTAGCAGTCTGCGGTCGTCCTCCGCCCGCGAGACTAAATATAGAATAAGTAATTAAGTTATAACATTGTAATATACTAGTGACTGTGAATATTAATTTGTTTTTACTATATAAAGTTTAGTGATCTCTTTGATGGATTATTATTGTTTCCGTCTCCCTCTTTCCTTTAATATGCACTGCCACTTGAGGACTGGTGCGGCCGGTGTAAACGTTCTCAAGTAGGTCACCGAGCTCTTTATTACCGTTTAGTGATACGATATGATATTTGACCTGTCTGGCTAGTCTGGCTACCGACCGTGCTCAGGATCCTCTTAAATCAATGATGGACGAGTTGATGAGCTCCACGCTTGATACTGGCCAGTGGCAGTGGTACCGTGTATGGTTGGATGCCTCACTTGTTGCTCGAGTCGTGGGTTTACTAGAAAAAAAAATCCCACTAGTTCTACGATATAACTAGTAGAACTAATATGTCTATATATGCCTATTAATTTACTGTTATAAATTTACAAAATTGTCAGTGTGGTGTAGGGCGCCAACTCAGGAGTTATTGATGATGGTTTTTATAATGATGAAAATATAATAATGTTCACATAAAAGTTTTGTTAAAAAAACATATGTATCGAAGAAACAATTGGGTGCCGGGCACTCCCGAGTCCCGGGTGATCGACAGCTTGAACCTTATCTAAGCGCAGCTACATCCTGCCCGCTTGATGGCTGTATGGCTGTACCCTTAGCCTGTACTTTACTCATCGTCTCAGGTGAACTTCTACAATAAAGTGCGTAGGCGTTTTAGGTTCTCCTAGGAGGTTATACAAACAAGTTAACACAGATTGAAGTTGTTGTGTACATGATATTGTTCAAATTGAATACTTGTGTGTAAACTGGGTCTCGTGTGAAGCTTACTACTACTATGGTCTATGGTCTATGAGCTACAGTTATGAATCAGCGTCAACATATTTTGCTAAACAGATAAACAGGCAATGTGTAAAATATGACAAATTGTACATACGATACACTTGTGTTTGATGAAATGATGAGTGTTAGTAGGTCGATATTAGTATTGGTGTAAACATACAAAACACATTTGCGCAGTTGGTCGGGCTGGGCGACCCCGCGGCCTCTACGGCATGATGCCGGCATGTGCTGGGCCTGGCCCGCTGGCCGCGCCGCGCGCAATAACGGTTATCAATACTAATTTCGTTATCGCCTGCGTAATTAATATCCCTATCAAACGAATCATGCATTTTATAGTTTTATTATATATAAAAAATACATAGCTTTACTTTTTAGCCGTATTGGGGCCATTTAGAATACTTATACCAGTAGGTACCTACCACGCCGGTTGTAAGTCGTAAGAGGCGACTAAATCCAGCCGCTGTATATTGGTATTTGGTAAAATCTTCATGGGGACTGCTTGGATAGTGGATAGCTACCACCCTCTTGCTTGAGTCAGCCGCCCAACGACTCGTGTTCCGGCTGGGAGCTTAAGAGTTCTTTCTTTTCTTTCTATTCCTCGACCGGCAACATGGCTTCGATAACGACTTGTCTATCACCAGATGGATCGTCAGCCGGATATTTCTATAAAAAACGATGACGATGCAAACCGCGTCGTCCGTTCCGGCGCCGTCGGGATGTTCACGATGGAAGGATGGACACCCGCTGCGGCGCGGCCGTTCGTCGTGTCGTTCGATGAAGGAACGGAAATCCTGCGCACACTGTCCGAAATGTGCCCTATAGAAGAGGCTGGCTGGAGGTTCGCTAAATTACTTGAAACTTTCTGATCTTGTAGCTATTTTTGTTTCATATAAATCGAGCAAGTAATTCTGAAGTTACGATCATTTTAATTTAGGGCAGTCGGTGGAGTTTATTCACCTGGTTATTCACATTATGGTGCTAGGTAGGTATGGATTCTACACTGTTGGTAAATATTCACCTGGCCCTGGGTGTGCCTGGGTGGGATGAGTGAGTGGGTAACGCGCGCCCTCTGACTACGGAACTGTAAAACTACTCTTCAGGTTTAGATGCAGTTCTAGAACTTTTTGACAAAAAACATATAGTCTAAAAGTTTCTACCTGTGGTTCTGTGGATTCCAACATACAGGACGGATGAGGAAGTATTAACCACCTAAATACATAGAAATTTCTTTTTACTATTAGTGTCACGTTACACTGAAATCATTTTAGTTAGATTAGGTATCTGTGTCACCTCAATCTGTGTGCCTATAATGTCTGAAATAAGTAGTTAATATAATAATAATTACTAAGCAGAGGTTCGTTACACCGAAGTATACCTATCTAATAGCGTTCGCAGTGTCGCAGTGACCTCCTTATTGGCGATATCGGCGCGCCACCAACGTTTAAATAATAACATAGAGTGGTCAACGTCTGTATAATAATATCGGAGTTCACGAACTGTCACTGTGTTAATCTAGCATTCTAGCCAGTACCTAAAAGGACATCGCTCCTAGCGAGTTCTTTGCAATTTATTAAATTCAAATTTATTCACTAGGTATAAAGTCACGTCACGTCACAGATGCCATGGACAACACATAAAGATAAGAACAATAATAAATAATAGGAATTTTCACCTCTAATAAATATGAAAAATCATTTTGTTGCCGCCATTTACATTTAGGACGATACTTTAATTATAACCAGTTGAAAAAAAAAATCAATTTACAAGATTTGCTGGGGAGTTTCTTTTGCTTTTTCTTCTCTTCAATGACAAAACACTTTTCCAAAACCATAGAAATAAACATAATATAGGGTACGCGCATAAAATAAATGTTTAAATTTTTTTGATTTACGTAGCCACGTGATTAAAAGATTTTTAATTTAATATTTTATAATATTTATTCATTTCGGTAAAAACACATTATACCTATGATTATATCTTTTCTTTTCTCTTTCTTGGCCGGCAACGCATCAGTGATGCCTTTGGTGTTGCCGATGTCCATGGGCGACGATAGCCACTACGTTATTATTCTAAGATAGCCACAATTACCATCAGTTGGATCGGTCAGCTCGTTTGCGGCGTTATTATTTTAAGTTTGCCGGCTATTTCCATAAAAAAATATATGAATTCTTATTTCTGTTATGTGCATTTTAAAATTATGATGTAAGAAAACATGTAGGAAAACCTGCAGTCTGGCTGAGGAATTTAGCATGAAATTGTATGGTAATAAATTACTCATAACTCATAAATGAAAAGTACCTATCTACTTGATGTCGAAGACAGAAATTGCGCTGTTACATCAGATTGCTTCAGCATGTTATCGGTTGCTGACTTGTTGGTGTGGAAGTAGCTACTGACATTCATAAAAAATGTAAATGTATATCCCCGAAGTACAAGTGACCGTTTAATAACCTTTTTCTTAAATTATTATTTTATGAACGTCTTGAGTTGGCTGAGACCTAGTGTGCTGGGGTCACGTGGGGCCAATTGTAATTTATAGGTCAAAAATACAATAATTATAAATTGCGATGTGTTCCTATCTGTACCTATGCATTTCATTTAGGTAAATCGCAACCCTGACCGACTAGAATAATAAATATGATGTGATTTTGACTTCAAGGACCCTAAAGCACGAATAATTATAATTGTTGCGAAAGTTAGGGAAAGGGAAAAGAATAGACAAAATTACAAAAACATATTTATTATCCTTAAAACATATCTCTATATTCATAAACTATGCTAGTGTATCACATTTAGCTGTAATTATGGAATATCGAAAGATTCACTAAGTTTTAAATGTAACACGTAAATGTTAATATTATAATAATCTGTCCAACAGCCACTCTAATACACCTAAGTAATAATAACACATGGAATGTCATGGAATAAAACAGTGATAACAGCAATCTTCATACTATACAATATACTGAAATTTATATCTTACATAACTCCTAGTATATCATAATAATTGTAGTCCTCAAATAGTCCCTTTGGAAAGATGTTAGTGGCGCCACCTTAAACGTTTTCGGTTTATGTGAAGAGATCTCTCTCAGTTCATGTTATTGGAAGTTGTTTGCATGTACCAGTATGTATGTATGTAATGTCGGAGCGAGACGAATACGTGAAACACTCGTATACATTCAGCTGTCACGTGGCATTGCCGGCACGCGTGGAGGAACCAGCACAGGAGAGTCGAAATGAAGCGACTCCGCGGCAGTTCGATGATGCACAAACAAAGTTACAAGTAAAACTTTTCACAGAGATAAACGCAAATGTACGCGGCGACTAGTACGCGCAGGTGGTAATTGTGGCTTTATACAGTACTTAGTAGTTATGTTATCATCATCTTAGATGTTCGTTTCGATACAACTCAAGCTCTGACAGTGGATTGCACACTGCGTTCATTATTAATTTATTTAATTAAATTTATTTATTATATTCAGTTAACAATCGGAATGTTTCGATAAACTGAACAAGACTTATACAATAATATGAATATTATCTATAATGCAGAACGTTCGCGCACGCACCCGTGTACGTACTGTACGTACGTATGTATAATAGTATGTATGTACGTGTAGTTAGACGAGCGGGTAGGAGGCGGCGGAGGCGATGCCGCAGTGGTTGTCGCGGTTGCGCGCCATCTTGATGTAGCCGAGCGAGCCCCACGAGCGGCCCCACGAGTTCTTCACCAGCCAGTAGTCGCCGCCCGCCTCGTCCGTGCCGTACCCCACCACCAGCACCTGCCGTTCACACTCCACATTCAGTATGGCATCACATAAACAAGGTCGCTTGGAAATAAACATCGACAGCTGATTCAGCTCGAGTTCGTAATGAAAAATAATTAATGTTAATATTTTTAAAGCTGTATGGATATCTTTCGCAGTTTCTTCTCCTCTATAATAAGGCATATTTCTGAAACTATGACATTTGAAACAATTTTGCATTCATAAATGTATTGACTCGAAGTACTCATGGTTGCATCTGACCATCATGACATGAGTTTTGTTAGTGACCGTTCTGTTTGTGCTCACCCCGTGATCCAAGTTCTCGGAGGAGCAGTTCTCGTCGTAGTAGACGCCGTCGGAGTAGAGCTGGAAGCTCTCCTGCGAGGCGTCGATGGCGACGGACACGGGGCCCACGGTGGCCACGGCGGCCATCAGCTTCTCCTCGTCGCCCGCCGGGATGTCCGTGAAGCCCACGTCGTCCGCGCCAGCGTTCTTCGCGTTGTACCTACACGATAGATGGAGGGAAGAATACCATTTAAAAATGTCTCGCTTCTGGCTTCAACCCATTGATAGGCCACTACTGAGCACGGGTCTCTCCTCTTACGGAGGCCTAGAACATACTCCACCACGTTGCTCCAGTGCGGATTGGTGGAGGGGCTAATGGCTAACCCAAGACCGAAGGCCTCTTGACATTATTGACCGTTATATTCCGATAAAACCAGAGACCGACGGCTGTGTGTGCGTGCGTGTGTGTGTGTGTGTGTGTGTGTGTGTGTGTATGTGTCTCACCGGCACTTGTCATCGGAGGCCTCGTAGGGGTAGGTGTTCTCGGTGTCGATGCCGCCGTTGTCCTTGATGTACTTGAAGGCGTTGTCCATGAGGCCGCCGTTGCAGCCGTTGTTGCCGTACGGCGCCGAGCAGTCGATCAGGTTCTGCTCCGACAGCGACACCAGGTAGCCAGTCTGCCGGAAGTGTTGCCCCTCCAGCGCGCCCGTCTGCGGTATCACATCACCCACATCACTCTCATCAGTCATCTCTTTTTAATGCAAACCGACAAAAGTAGACTTGCCACCCGACCACATTCGTCAATGGACTGAAGGCCTCACCAACGTGAAGTCAGCCAAGAACGAAAGAATGGACTCTAGCAGACCTCCAGCTGGATTACGATGTCATCTGGCGGCTGACCTGACACTAGCTACAGGGGTAACTAGCGAGGCAGTTGCCAAGCCTGGTACGGGGTACCTGCGCCCCATCTGATACATCGACTCGCCTCTCGCGATGTGTAAATAAACGCTAAAGAACCTCGTCGGTCAAGCCTGCGCCATTGCTGATTACAGACTTTAATCAACTGTTTAGTTGGCAGTCTTTAAACTAGCTGCAGATCAGTTTATTTCTTCCAGGCAATAACTAACATAACAGCGAAACAAAGTATTTCAGAAATCCAAGAAACGTATTGCGTTAAAGAACCAATGAAGTCATTCATAATATGAATGGACTTTTTTGTTAGGAGAAGCTATCGTAATATCAATACGCGTTTTATTATTTAGTTCTGCCACCAACGAAAACTTACAATGAACAAGGTATTATTAATTCAGACGAGTACCAAGTTCCGTGAAGGAAAAAATGTTGCGAGTTGCTAAGTTGCTGTTGTTATGTCTGCGTGCATTATATGTCAATGTGTGTGTGTGTGTGAAGTGTGGTTAACCTCCGCACTCCGCATATGAGAAGGAAAACGATTTGCTTTGAGGCCGTATTGAAGCGTATTAAGTTCAATGTTTTTTGTTTATCTAACTCACGTGTTGTTAGCAGCCGACAGCCGTGTCATGCATGACTCATGACTGCGCTCACTTCTCAGGCTCAGCGCTGGCTGATCAAGTATGAATAAATTGGCAAAAAAAAAACAATGACTAGGTACCTATTAACTTTTTTCTTGTAGAAAATATAATTATCTACCCAGCTAAAAAAATCGTACATCTCTTCTTACCATGGACAATGAATAATGTCCAATTATATGTAATTATAATTATTAATTTTAATTAAACATTACCGATAACTAGAATAAGACTAAGGGGTTTGCTAAATATTGTTAAACACTACCATTTAATCTCATAATCCATACGTGTGTAACGTCGCAGGCCTTTCTAAGTCTTCTAAAGACTAGTCTTCTTTCCAACGCTAGTCTCATTCGATGCCGCGTTATCGTTATATTCTATTATTTTAGATCATGATTGTTTATGATGTAGCTATTGTGGCGAACGGATATGGTCTATGGTCTATGGTGATTGTCCAATCACGCCTATGGCACGGTCAGTAGTGAGGAATTTAATGTCCGCTGACTTTTGGGGTCGCCAAGCTATTGGGAATCCTTTAGGACTGCTGTAGTTTTCATCAATTATTGACGTGACAACGTCTATTAAAACGATGCCGGGTGCACGCACGAAAAAGCATGACTCATCTGTCGCGTTCCGCGAGCGAGCGAACAATCGAGAAAGCACCATCTATGAACAAAACTATATACACAATTAAGTCCGAAAGGAACTTGCTGAAAAAATTGTTTAGTTCAGGAGTTCTAGATGGCGTTGTAGTATAAAGATAAAAGTTTCTAATTATAAGTTAATTTCCAGAGATGATATTATATTCGCAATGTTTTGTCATGACGTTGTCACGTTAAACTACCGCCCGTAAACCGACTTTACAGACAACCATTTTTTTCTACGGATCGGTAGTCATGACCTCGTCTAAGTGTTTGTCCTGCTTCAGCTACGAGGCAGAAACAGTATGGCAGAGAAAACTAGGTGTGGCACTTGCGGGATGATTCGAGGAAAATGTAGAGACTGGGCAGCCCACGTGAGAGGCACCGGTGTTATTGTATAATGAGATCCCGAAGCTTCCCTATATGAGATAGATGCAGTGGAGGCAGTTTTCTTTCTGCATATCTTTCGGAATATTTTCTCATCGAATACTTTACTTACTGCTGCACATATACGAATACGAATGCATTAACATCAGCAGCAGTGGCAGTGAATGGAGTAATATAGTGTGTAGTATAGTGCAGTATAGACGATAGTATCATTGATGCTCAGTGTTGGATATTGGATAATTAAGGAGGCAAGGGGCGGAGTGCGGACATGTGTGCGTGAGTCACCGACACGCGTCATCGCGACACCACGCGACACCGACCGAGCTAGCATCGACTTATCGAGTACCGACCAGATATATAAATAATATACATAATACTCTGTCTGTAGGTACCGCCTCTTTCCGCGATCATGTGACACATCACACAACACTGAACACCACAGTGTTCTGCGTAAAATAAAACACTCGCATGTTTTTATTGATAACAATTGAGTTTATAATAATTATGTATAATTAATTTATCTTGTTCTATTGCCTAGAAGTAGGTATGCAGTGTTCTTTTTTCAAACTTTTACAGAAACGATTTATACTTAGAAACAATTATTAACAACATACAAGTATCAAGCCGAGAAAGCTTCATTTAAGGTTGTAGATTGTAGTCAGTGATTTGGTTGCTAAAATAAAACATTTAATTTGAACATTGGTCAGTGTACCAACTCCCAACAACACAAGTAAGATTGTGTGAGTATGTGTGTGTTCGTTTATGTGTGAGAGAGAGTGTGTGTGTTAGGAGTAGGAGATATAGTAAGGTGTGAGGGTGATAGTTGATACTGACCGCGCTGAAGGACCAGCAGGAGCCGCACTTGCCCTGGTCCTTGACGTCGGTGACGGCGCCGTGCTTGCGCCAGTCCACCTGCTTCGGCAGCGCCACGTTGGCGGGCGCCAGGAAGCGCGCGCCCCGCACACCCGCGCCCCTCACCTGACCCGCGGCGCCCTTCAGCTCCCTGCGTATTGTTTACATTGAACCACGTGCAAACCTCACAAATATCACAGTTGACACTTTATATTTTCAGTTCAGTAGAATAGGTAGGATAAAAATGATAAAATGGCATGGTAGATGAGAATGACTCTCTACCCACTTCTAGGCCCTAAAGAGTTCTTCTTCAGGGTCGACGTCGCATTGGCATTCTCATGACCATTTCACATATTACGATACAATCACTTCACAGGCTGCTCAATTAATTGTATAGCTAGGTACTTAATAATTTATGCATCTCGCGTTTTAATTCAAAGCAATACTTGTTCGAAGACCAAGCTATCAAACATCTGTGTTATTGTCTAGCTGACTAATGTTACGAATCAAAATATAATCCTCGTTTACGCGCGTCAGCGAGATGGTGGTTAATCATTGGAAAGTATGGCCTAGATAGGTAGAACAATATCTGCTGCTATTTACTGAACATGTCTTTATGTACATAACAAAGCGCCAATCGCAGACATAAGTACCTAGTATATTTAGATAATATTTATTGTGACGCCAATAACTATATCGTTAAAAAATATTATAAACTTCTATCTGTCGGCGACATCGGGGACGATGGAATGTCATTGATTCTTTGTCAGTATCAGTAGTAGTAATGTACGCAACTCGTAAAACACTGATAGCGCGCTAATAACATAAACAACAAGTCGATAACGATAATACGCAGATTGCTGATTACGCACATCTTTGACCACTTCGTAACCTAGATACCCGCTTGCTGCTTACATTATGTCCGCGGTGTAGATGATTGGACTTGCCTCTGTTTTGCAGAATAAAGTAACGAGAGGCGTTCTAAAAACGTTCTGACATCATATAGCCAAGGTTGGTGTCACAAAGTGTAGCGCTACATCCGTCCTGCCGATGCGTACCTACTGCCGAGTGCCGATTAGTTGGTGCCGATCGAATTCTAAGTAACTTATCACTTCGATAAAAAAATACAACAAAGTTTTTTTTCTGACCTACATTATGCGTCAAAACGAGATAATGATGAGGTCATGACATTACAATGTAAGCGCATATTGGCAAAGTTCCTGTAACAATTATTTGTCGCGAATCTTTGCCGAATCCCGATAATGTAGCCGTAGACAAAACATGCTGTGAGCCGGTGGGTTGGTGTGTTGGTGTCGTTGGCACTCACCGGCTAGTCCTGTTGAACCCGTTCATGGTGTGCACGAACTCGTGGTGCAGCATGTCGCCGTACTTGTTCTGCTTGAGGCGGAAGGAGACGAGCCCGCGCGCGAACCGCTGGTTGTGCTTGGCGATCTTGTGCTTGTTCTCCGCGTAGATCTTCATGCGGAACTTGTCCTCCACCTCGCTCTCGTATGTCTTCTCGTGTTCCAGCTGCCGGGACGTTCGAGAGTTAGTGCTGCCCTCGCCACTTATTATACATGTCATTTGACTTCTCGTTTGCCGGAAGGAAGTGGACTTACAAAAATTTTCAGAATACTTTTATTCAAGTAGTCCATGCACGTATCTTTTTTTCAATAATCAATTGGATTGAATCGAAATAGCACGAAAAGTTATTTAATTTTTGTAAAGTATTTTATTTAGCATACTTTCAATTGATTTATAGAGGCATAGGCATAGGAGTTGCTTAAAATCTATCACCCTAGCAGTTGTAAGTTGACATACCTTGAAGGCGTTCCACTCCTCACGGACGAGCTCGCTGAAGGACACGGCGGAGGCGGCCGCCACCACGCACACCAGCACTGCTATACTCTTCATGTTGGCTGCTGTCTGCTGTCCACGACCTGCTACCACCTACCACACAACAAAAGTTTATAGAGACAGTCCGCGCGGAAAAGAACCGTTGCCGAGTCGTCGTTGAAATCAATTAGTAGAAGCTAGTAGCGACGTCTTTGTCATGGTATTGCATAGTGACCTGCTCAGCCGAAATACTTTTGTCTGAGAAAGATATAAGTACCCCGAACCGTAAACACCCGGAGCCAAAAGAATGCCAAGATCTTCCTTCTTTTGCGGTGGTAATTTTGATACTTTTTTATATCGTAATTAATTATCTTTATCCCGCATAATTTGAAAGCATTCCCTTTAATTTTAGTTATTATTTAGATGTGCGACGTACATGAGCTCCATGTTCGCATTCCAATTGGAAGCGGAAGCTCGCTCCTCTACTGGTTTCTCGACAGTCGACATTTTCAGGGGACCGGAGGAAAGTTTGATGACTTTTTTTTGTTGTTTAATATCAATTTCGCTACCGATTTATAGGTACAAGTTTTAATATTATAATGTGAAGTTTGTGAAGATGTTTGGATGTTTGTTCCTCAATCACGCCACAACTACAAAACCGATTTGGCTGAAAGGAATGGAGATAGTCTATACCCTGGATTATATGTTAATCCACAGGCTACCTTTTATCCCGGAAAGTTCAGGGTTCCCGCGGGATTTGTAAAAAATCGATATCCACTCGCGCAAAGCCACGGGCATCATCTCATATCTAAGATGTATCGTAATCCATCATTCTACTTATAGGTGCACTTTATTTTTATGCGGTTCTATAAATCTAAAGAAATTAATTTAAAAAATCGTTTCAAAACCACTCTACCGCGGTCGAAGCCGCGCCGCGGGCAAAAGCATTTTTTTAAATACAGTGGACCCCCGGTAATCCGGCCCCTGTCTAATCCGGCACCCCCTGTAATCCGACATGGTCTATTGAATATTTTTTTGACAATCTTCGCTAACGCATGATTGAACAAATTAAACTTGTACACACCACCACATTGTTTGTGCTCGACGCGCAGGGTATTAGTAAAGTCGTCACTTTAATGACGTTAATTTTATAATAAAAGGTAAGCTCTCATTGTGTTATTTAATTTACTAAATTTGACATACATAATGAAGTATGATTTGTACTTGAAAGTACATATAACATATAGAATCTTATCATTGGATCTGTAATTTGTCGGATTACAAGGTAACCTTTTGTAAAAAATTCCGGACTATAGGGGGTCTTAGACAGTACTCTATAATCCGACAAATTCGATAGTCCGACACTGACTTGCAAAATGTTTGTCGGATTACCGGGGGTCCACTGTAAATGGCGGGGATCGATTATTCCAGGATGATTCCAGGCCACGAATAAAAAGTTAAAACCCCTATATAAAAATACTGGTTTAAAAAAATAGTGCAGGAGTTAAGGTTTTATGTACTTATTAGAATGAGAGCGGATTACTGGCAGTAAATAAATTAAATCAGAAGATCAGTAGGTAGGTATTGAATTGATTGTTAGTGTTATATTAATACTGAGTGAGTGAGTACCTACCCAACTACCCACCATAAATTAACTAATAGACGTAACTAGGAAACTTATATGTAGGTAAGTAGTAAGTAGGTACCTAATTTACATAAATTATTTATTTTATTTGACCTACCTACAAAACAGAAAACCCGGAAGTCAATTTTTGAAAGAAATGCATGTTAACTGTAGGGTACCCAGTCAAGTTAATAACTATGAACAGTTGGTGTTAACAAATAAATAGGCGATGTTAATGCTAGTAAAATATATTTTTTTAAATTGGAACCATAAAATAATAAAATTAAAAGATAATATACACGTTAGGTAAAATAAAAATAATTATTATTATCTTATCATGACAAAAAATATTACATTTATTAATATTAACCTACATAGCTAAAACATCTAGTGTTCAATTAGCTACTTGTGTGATATAAAAAAATTCAAAAATTTATAACCGCTATGTAAAAAAAGCAAAGAAGTAAGAAACACACAGAGTAGGATATTAGAAAGAGGAAAAATAAACATCGAACGGATGCCGTAAGCCTGCTAACTGCGCAGTGATTCAATCTTTGTAATATTCTTTGTGTACGATGAGTTGACTTAACGACAAAACAAAGAACTGTGGGAATATTATTCAACACCCGTTATCCTCAATCTATGACCCACCTACATATTAAATACAAATGTTAAACATACCTTAACTGCTTTATTGAAAAATCTAATTTAATTAACACAGTAAACAGCTGATTTAATAATTAAATTGCGTGACTACTTCGTTATGAATGCAATTAGAATGAAGAACACCACACCAGTGGCACACCACTACGAAACACAGACAGTCACAGACTGGACTGACTGGCTGAGTGGCTGGACTGGAAGATTATAAATATACTGATGAATGATTGATGACTGATGTCACAGATATAATATCGATTAAACTCCAGTATATTTATCGCTTCAGTCGAGAAATGCAATCGAGTTCTTGGTCTGCAGGCTGCAGCTGGTGCTGTATCGATATCGATACCCATAGTTATTTTGATATTCGATTCATTCAATTTTTGTTTCGAATTAAGAAATTTGACGATAGAAGTGAGTTCATAATCGTATAAACTATAATGTAATGTTACCTTAACTTTACCATTTTGTAAAAATTTCTTCTTGAAAAGAATGACGCGTGATCGCGATACATAAATTAATATTATTTAGTATCGGAAATCGAACCGAGAGGGCGCTCTTTAAATTAAATCAAAGATGAGATGTGCGAGCTCACATTTCATTTTAAGCATTTAAGTTGCATTGAATAAAATGACACGAGACGACACATGCACGACATGATGCGATTACTATAGAATAAATTGTGAAGACATGTCAAAGAATAAACTTTAAAAACAGAACGACTCTTATCTAAAAGAGAGCAAGTATATAATTATGTACAGGGTGTTTTGCAACTAGCTAGTAATAATTTAAGGGCATGAAAATATACCCAATTTTATCGACAATAATACCCACAAGTAGGTGTCTAGCCCTCTTCGTTTTGGAATGGCCGCCATTTTTTTTTATAATGTTAGATGTCTCTGCCGAAAAATTTCAATTTCTCTGGACTTCAAAGTGCCATAGATGTGAAACAAATAATATTTGGAAGGTAATAATACTATCTATTCATCACAAAAAAATATTGAAAGAACTTTCATGTTATAAATGTCATATTTTTTATGAGTTTCCTCAAAAAAGGCCTAAACAATTTGAGTAGGGTTTTTAATTACGTAATAGCCATTATTCTTGTTTTTTAGCCTTACCACCAAACGGGCCCTGCTTCTGTCGCCTCTTACAACACCCTAGTATGCCGGCGTGGGATTGGGTATTCATGTGGTAGTAGTAGTCTAATGTTATTTTAAACGGCTGACAAATAAATAACTTAAGTATAATATCAGTATAAACAATACCGTCTACCTATTTTTTATTTCGAATGTGGGTTTGTTGAGTAATAGTTATTAGGCAAACATTCCCAATGTTTTCTGGGAACAAAACGAAGGCCGTTGCTATTTTTAAAAATAGCACCTTTGTTTCATTTGAAAGAAATGTCTGTAATGGTTGTCAACACTTACTCCGAATTAATAAACGTCTCATAATTCATTAATGTTTTTATTAATAAATAAATACGGCCACACTAACAATTCGAGCTATAGGACACCTAATGTCACACATGATACAATGCCATTAGATGAGGCCGGCGCAGGGCCCCGGCCGGCCTGAGTTCGTCTAGACTAGACAATAGGATAAGAGGCATCGGATGCAATCCCGCAGAGGTTGTTGAGGTTGCGCGCTATCTTGCCGTACCCCTGGAGCCCCCACGAGGGGCCCCACGAGTTCTTCACCAGCCAGTAGTCCTTGCCCGTCTCGTCCGTGCCGTACCCCACCACCAGCACCTGAACATTAAACACAAAATGACTACATATTTTTAACAATTGTTCTATACTTAGTGTTCCCCCAAATAAGAGGTAAAAAGCAAATCATTAATCACACAGGAAAATTGTAATGTAATGCACACAGTTTCATTATTTACTTTATGTAAACAATCAATACCAACGTCATTTACTAATCTATATAATTATTAACCACAGTATGTACGTTTGCCTTATTAAATAAATAATAATTGAATTAATTACTATAATTTATATATAGGTGATATGATTGGTGACCGCTAATGGCAAAAAAATTCTTGAGCGCTTCCGTGCTTCGGAGGGCACGT
Source organism: Thymelicus lineola (assembly GCA_963932265.1). Classification (NCBI taxonomy): domain Eukaryota; kingdom Metazoa; phylum Arthropoda; class Insecta; order Lepidoptera; family Hesperiidae; genus Thymelicus; species Thymelicus lineola. The sequence goes on along the minus strand of OZ010693.1, from coordinate 17,058,881 downwards.
AAAGCCGTCGGTTCAGGTTGTTATCATAATATGATAAAAGTCATTAAGCCATGTCGGAGGCCCTCGGGCGGTTGGAAAACTTCCGACACTCGGGTTGGCCACTGACCCCTCCACCAATCCGCACTGGAGCAGCGTGGTGGAGTATGCTCTAGGCCTCCTCAAGAGGAGAAACCCGTGCCCAGTAGTGGGCCATTAATGGGTTGAAGCCAACCATTTTCATACCGTATTGAATTTTTTTTTTTACATTGGCAGGGTTGGATAAAGTTGGTTAGGTCTAATTAAGTCAAATATTATTGTAAAGGTATTGAATATTAAGTATTCTATGCAGTAAGCTAAATTACTTGAGCAATAGCATTACCCGCATTTGAATAGAAAAGGTTCTTAAAATTCCGTTTGGCTTGCCGGCCAACAGATAAGGAAAGGAAGAAGTGGCTTATAGTTTTACTGTAAAAAAATGTAGAAACAAGTTTAAGTTATCAAATTACTTACCAATTAACCGTTTTGCCACCGGAAGCTTTGTTAAGTGTCGTCCGACAAATTACATCATGGGTCACCTGAGAGTTGACGAGCATGGCTGCAATGTACTCACGGCATGGTCCCGGCGGCGCGCGGCGGTGCAGTGGCTGTCGTCGTACACGCCGCCCGCGTAGAAGCGGAAGCTGTCGAGATGGCCGTAGATGGCGGCCGCCACGGGCCCCACGTATGCCACGGCGTGCTGCAGGATCCACTCCTTGTTGGGTTTCCTAGGGATGATCACGTAGCCGGCGTCGTTGGCGCCAGCGGTGCTCGGATTGTAGCTGGTGGAGATCGAACAGGGGTAGGAGATAAATTTAAGTATTTCGCCTGAATCACGTGTAATTTGGTTCTCGTTCCTCAACCTGTCTCCCCTAAAATTAGGTGGACTTTGTGGGATCCAAATCAATAGCGATGATGATGTTTTATTGGGAGCAATATTGGGAGAGTAGTGAAGTGAAGAGTATTAACAAATGAATTCACTTCTTATTTCTCGGCAACAACGCGTCAGTGACATTTTTTATGTTTTAGTGTCGTGCATGTGTAAAGCGCGTGATGGTGACTTCTCTAGGGGCCCATTTGCTCGTTCGTCAACTGAAACCATGGCAAAGAAGAATACGCGTGCAATGTGCTCGTGCCTCGTACATAACACCCACCGACAGTGGTCATCCAATGCCTCGTAAGGGTAACTGTTCTCGGTGTCGACTCCTTTGTTATATCTGATGTACGTGAAAGCTTTCTTCATGTCACCCCCATTGCAGCCGTGGTTTCCGTACTTCCACGAGCAGTCGACCAGGTTCTGCTCCGACAGCGATATCAGCCGGCCCGTGCGGCGGTAGTGTTGTGCTTCCAGTGCGCCCGTCTGTTGGATTTAATGGTTCCTAGATTACCCCACGCCTGTAATGTCATACGCGTCAACGAACATACAATTTCATATGCCTGAGTGCACAGATCAATAAATATTATTATTTATTGATAGAATCTGTGCCTGAAAGACTATCAGAGTGCGAGACGCACGATCCGCACGATCTGCACAGCACCAGGTGTTACAATATTTAATAAACACTTGTAGTGGCAAATGACAACAAAATTTAACTATAGGTTCGTTAGAGTATGTTATTTACGTTGCTTAACTATATCGAGATTGGAACAATCAAGTCAATCAATATTTTAAACTTGTTCTATTATCGAAGCGTACTTACGGCGCTGAAGGCCCAGCATGAGCCACACAATTCCTGATCTTTGATCTCCGTGACGGCTCCCCTCCTGCGCCAGTCTACTTCAGCGGGCAGCGGTCCGTGGGCTGCTGGCTCGTAATGCAATTCGCTGGTAACTGATGCGTTACTGCCACTGCACAAAGCTAACACAATATATTCTTCTCCTCTGTCACACGCAAATCATATAGCATGGAGATCATATCAGCCAGGTGACTAAATTATGTTCTTTCATAAGTCTCAATTCCACTGTTTCAATTTACAAGTTTGATACGATTCGCCGTCATACCACTCACCGTGTGGTCCCGTTGTAGCCGTTCATGGCGGAGACGAACTCGTGGTGTGTGAGGTCGCTGTACTTGTTGAGCTTGAGCGTGAACCCGACGGCTCCGCGCGCGGCTCGCTGGTTGTGCCGGGCCACCCGCCGCCTGTTCGCCGCGTACACCCTCATGCGGAACTGCTCCTCCTGCTCACTGGCGTAATGTTTCCGATGCTCCAGCTGCACCGTAAATGTAGTATTACAAAGAGAAACCACTTCCTCAGTACCAAAGTTACATCCGTTTTAATTTTTGCGACGACCCAACGCTTCGATCGTACACCTTCAATAATGGTGTATTATAATGTCAGTATCGATTTTCTTCATAAAGAGAGTTTATCTCTGTGGTCGAACTTAGGGCCCTATGTAATATGGTCTCTGGAGAGTCTTTTACTATTATTAATTATTATCATTATTCATTACGCATCAGATAGTAAGTATACCTTAAAGGCTTTCCATTCCTCATAGACGACCCTAGCGAAGGAGACGGCTGAAGTGGTCGTCACCACACTCACCAGCACCACGCACATCAACACAGCTATACCTTTCATTGTATTCTGTAAGATATTAAAATTTTAGAAATGATTTTACATTTAGGTACAAATAATATGGTATGGTACAAATAAGTAAAAAAAATCATTGTTTTCATACCTTACACCGGCTACTGGATGTTTTGTTATCGTCTCATAACAGTTGATGACATACCACGGCTAGTATGAGAGCAGACGTGTTCTTCTCGCGTTGTCCTTGTATTATATGAATATTATGAAATATAACATGTATCCTGTATAATTATAACCTGATGGACATCGCTCATTACATCAAATTAATTAGTCGATTTGATTAAATGACACCAGCAGATAGGTTTATTTTCAGATGGTTCACTTTCCTTGTTAAAGTTTAATTTAAAATAAGTAGGTTGTTTTACTACAACGAGGTAAAATCAATCACGATTTTGATTTCATTTGAACCATTCAACTTACTGGTGCTGCTGACGACTGATGAATGAAGAAGTCAAAAGAATAGCGGACTATAGCCGCGGCTAAAAATATTTTATTATGTTGTTTATTGATATTAGCACCTATCAATAAGCATATGTATAATATTATATCTGGTATCAGGTTGTTTTAATAGTCTTTAATAATCTAAAATTTTAACAAAAAAAGAATCGACTTCAAATGAAGTACATGATGCCATTGCCAGATCTCGCTCAAATTTATGTGGGACCATACGACAAATACAGCTTTCGATTAAAAAAAGAATCATCGAAATCGGTTGACGTGATATTGAGTTATTCGTCCATTTATCGCGCACATACTTAATGCAAATTTAAGACTTATATGCTTTTGACATGGATGCCACTGTCAGATCTCTCTCAAATTTATGTGGGACCACACGACTTTCGATTAATAAAAGAATCATCAAAATCGGTTCACCCAGTCCAAAATACGGAGGTAACAAACATAAAAAAACAGTCGAATTGAGAACCTCCTCCTTTTTTTGAATTCGGTTCAAAAAGCAATTGTTCAATCAGTTTTAAAATTAAATAATATTTATATAATAGGTACGCTTTTAGATAAACGCTTGCTTTATTCAATTCAATTCAGTTCAATTCAATTCAAATGTTTTTATTCAAAATTGGTTGGTTTACAAACAATTTTTGGAAGTCATGCAAGCTACGCCAATGCTCAATAAGGCTCTGCTGTGAGACGCTCGGAAGAAGAAGTAGCAAGAAACTACCGAGGTTTTTTTTAATGTATCTAATATCTAGAAGCTATTGTACCTTTACAAAATACTTCAAACCTATCATAAAGAACGAACTCAATATAAATGATATAATTACAGTTAGTACGGTTAGTAACAAAAAACCTCTGAATTGTGGTGTCCCTCAAGGCTCGATATTAGGGCCGACTCTGTTTTTAAAATCACAGAGTACTTAAACACTATGTTTACTATAATATGGTTATAACCTCTGCTCAAACTGTCTATCTTCAAATACTACACGGCCATGGCACATTGCAATGCTAATAATAAGATGACAATTAGCTGGTAAATCTGAAATAATGTATGTTTCTTATTGTGAATCTTGACATTATGTCCTTGACTTGTCTTTTTCCTTGATGCAACCCTACAGGGTTGCCTGGAAAAAGTCGCTTGTAAGCGATAAGGCCACCCTTTGTATTGTGCTTAGTATTAAAAGTTATGTGTATTTCTAAGATATTTATGGTATTAACAGTACAATGAATAAAGATAATTGTAATCGCCTGATGGCTGATCGACCGAGCAATATCGAGATGCACTTTGCCTCGTTCCTGGTAAAGGCAACGCGTGATGTCGATGTCGTGGCCTACGTCATACCGGCGGACTGGAGTCCAGTCAGTCCAGTCACTGGACCGCACTGGCCACCTGCACTCGTCCTTCATTGCCCCTCGACCGCGGTGCGGGCGAGTGCGTTCCAGTGCGTGATCCGCTTTCGCTCCAATTTTAAAATTTCATTTTTCTCTAATTTATTCCAATTGCAATTCCAAAACAATTAAAGGCGATCATAAGAAAGTGGCAAATATCTCTTTTATTTCACAATAATAATAAAAATTAAAAGGTGTCAAGGGACACCCGGAACGAACGAAGTTCCTTTCGATTTAAGTATTGTTTTATGCGCTCAGCAGTGTGATTCAGCAATATGAAACTAGATGGCGCTGTACAACTTTCTGAATCACGCTGTTGAGATTATTTGGCCCTAACATAAGTAAAATAGCAAAAAGTGTCGTGACAACTTTTCGTAAGAATTTTTTCCGTCACAACGCGCGATAAGGAACTTCGTTCCAATATTATAATAATGTCCATCCTGGCAGCTGCCCCCCTGGATTTACTACAGGATAATATACCTATAACAGTATGATCAATGACAGTATGTACCCACTTTTGAAGATTATAGAAATAGTGACGATAATATAACATTTAGGTCGAAATTATGTTATTTATAGCTACAAGTATAACTAATATGTATTGATGATCTTAGCTCTATGGTCACCGTCACCACGCAATGTCGTCAATCATCAATGTCACAAACGAAATGTCAGCTGTCACACCGCACCGCATGATGCACATGTGTTTGTTGTTATTCATTTCAATTTATTTCAAAGGAAATGTTTTAGCTACTTGGACTTCGTTAAAAACAAATTAATTTAATAAATTACAGAGCTTACAATGAAAGAAGTCGGTATAAATCCAGATAAATCTAAAGCAGGAAAAAAAACAAAACATAAACTGTTCAAACCCCGCAAGAAGAAGAGTGCGGAAGAAGATGCAGCGATACAATATTTGCAGGCGCAGTATGACAACGTTAGTATATTGTGTTCAGTATTATACTTTAACCGGGCAACCATTTTATTTCGTCCCCAGAAGGAGTACGCAGTGTAAGGAAATGGCATGTGGTGCACACTGCATGTCCTACAGATGGTTGGCTCACCGGAATCCGAGCTTTCAGCGCACCCTTTGTTTTGATTGCCCTTTTCTAACTTCCAACTTTGTTACAGATTATTCCGGATGAAATAAAAACATTCAAAGATTTCCCATTATCACAGAAGACGCTTAAAGCTTTAAAGGAGTCTAATTATGTAATTCCTACTGAAATACAGAGGCAAGCAATCGGATATGCATTGCAGGGGAAAGATATCCTAGGAGCCGCAAAGACTGGCTCTGGAAAAACTTTAGCATTCTTGATACCTATACTGGAAAACTTATTTTGCAAGAAATGGACCAGACTAGACGGTGTTGGTGCGTTGGTCATTTCACCGACCAGGGAGTTGGCTTATCAAATATATGAAACTCTGAGAAAAGTGGGTTATCTTCATGATTTTTCAGCTGGTCTAATCATTGGTGGCCAAAATCTTAAATTTGAGAGAAAGAGGATGGACCAAATCAATATACTTATTAGCACACCGGGTCGGCTGCTGCAGCACATGGACGAGAACCCCTTGTTTAATTGTGATCAACTACAGATACTAGTTTTGGATGAAGCTGATCGATGTTTAGATATGGGTTTCAAAGATACCATGAATGCTATCATAGGCAACTTGCCGCCTGAAAGGCAGACTTTACTTTTTTCAGCAACACAAACAAAATCAGTAAAAGATTTGGCGAGATTGAGTTTATCATTTCCAACTTATGTAGCACCACATGAACAGGCTGAAACCGCTACACCGGAGTCCTTGCAGCAGAGTTACATTGTGTGTGCAATTGATGAAAAAATTGGTATTTTATGGTCTTTCATAAGAAACCATTTAAAACAAAAGATACTAGTGTTCATGGCTACATGCAAGCAAGTCAAATATACCCATGATCTTTTCTGTAAATTGAGACCTGGAGTCAGTTTACTAGCTTTGTATGGAACTTTACATCAGGAAAAAAGGGAGAAAATTTATAATGAATTTTGCAGGAAGTCCAATGTTGTGCTGTTTGCAACTGATTTGGCGTCACGAGGATTAGATTTCCCTCGAGTTAATTGGGTTATACAATATGATTGTCCAGAAGATGTTGATACCTACATTCATCGAGCTGGACGCACTGCTAGAGGAGTGTTTGGAAAAGGTGAAGGTTTGCTTATGTTATTACCAAATGAAGAGCCAATTGTAGAAGAGTTGCAGAAAACCAAAATACCCATAAATAAAATATCAGTAGACCCATCTAAAGTTATAGCTCCTCAAAGAAAGATTGAGAGTCTCCTGTCAGATAATACTGAATTGAAACAAACTGCTCAGCGAGCCTTTGTTAGTTATTTGAAATCAGTGTTTTTAATGAAAAACAAAGCAATATTTAATGTAAAACTCTTAGATACTGATGCCTATGCCAGGTCCTTAGGTTTAATAGTATCACCACATATAAAGTTTTTACACCAGTACCAGAAACCAAAATCAGTTAAAATTGAAACGGTCGAAGAAAATAATTCTGTTATTGAAAAACTGCAAACGAAGGCAGATGAAGGTTCTGATCAGAGTGGAGATGACGAAAAAATTGAACAAACTGATGTAAAGAAAGAAAAAAACATGAAAGTTATGAAAGAAATTCCAAAGTTCAATTTTCACAATGATGATGACAGTGATGAAGATGATTTTCTGAAAGTCAAAAAGAAAAATATTGACATAGAAACTGAACCCATACAAGATTTGCAAATGGTTTCAAAGAAAAAGGCTAAGCCAATAACAAAGGCAGCAGTTGCAAAGAAGATTTTAAAGAAGAAGATAAAAGTGAATACTACTGTTAAGTTCACAGAAGAAGGAGAAGTCATCCAAGATGAGAAGAAGGATGTAAAATCTGAACTTGCTAAGAAATTTATGAATGAAGATGTTGGAGGAATTGATATAGAAAGAGCTAAGGAGGTCCTACAAGAAGAAGATAAATATGATAAGATTAGATTTAGAGAAAAGGTCAAAGCGAAACACAAGGAACAAAAACGAAAAATCAAGAATAAAAGAAAAGATGAAGAAGACGAAAAAGATGACTTTGGTTCTCAGTCAGAATCGGATGGACCAGACTTATCGTGGCTGCCTGATCCTGACAAAGTATATGGTAATAAGGATAATGGTGACGCATTCAATGATCAAGAAACATCATTTAGTGAAGATTCAGAACAGGAATCAAAATACCACAGGTTTGTTAACAACCTTAATTACTGCTACATGTTTGCTGTACATTGCATTTTATCTTGATTTTTTTAACTATGGATGTTTTCTTTTTCAGGCCTAACAAACGGAAGTTACTTCAGAGCAAAGGTATTCCTCAGGAAAGCATCACGCCACGAAAAATCAAGAAGATTGAAGATGTTTCTGCTACTCTTTCTGTTAATGAAGCAGAAGCTCTGGCTATGCAATTGTTACAAAAAAAACGTTAAGTTGTAGTTTCATAAATAAACCTTAATAATCAATATTAGTTTTCTTTCATCATTTGATGGGCTCAATAAAAGCACAGAGTACTTAATCACTACGTAAAAATTGGATGGTACATTCTGTGAAATATCCTAGATTTAATGAAATACGGCAGATTGTATGAGATTTGAGGTTTTTTCCTACTAAAATCTGATTTTTGTGTGGGTCAAAATACGGTAAAATGTACTAAACACAGTAAAAATCGTTACGGTAGACCGTAGATCGAAGCTGAATACGGTAGGTAGTTCATAGATTGATTTTAGTCAATCATTCAAATTAGTATTTAGTATCGAGATAAACTTGCAAAATTTGCACTGGCTGGAGCACGTGGTGGATGATGGTGTATACTCTAAATAGGAGAAGTAGAGAGAGACCAGTGCCCAGTAGTGGGCCATTGATTGGTTGAATAAATTATTTTTGTTTCTCATTTTCTTCTGCCCAACTACGAGGTGGTGGAAATATACTGGGCAAATGTTACTTCTTGTTGAATGTAGATTCCAAAAAAGGTGCAATTAATATTTTATGGCTCTTTCTTTTGTACAATATTATATGTACATACTATTATTTTTTCTGTGGTCCATCTCAGTTCTCCGTGGTTGATAAAAATATATAAAAAACATGATAATATTAAATAAAAAAATGTTTTTTAATTTTTTTACGTCTTTCGACTTTATCTGTTTACGCTTCGTATATAGTCTATCTACTTTTAACAGTCTGTACAAGTAACAGCAAGAAACACGGGCAACACTGAGCATCGCTGTCTTTTAGACAGAAAACGGATCGTTGCACTTTTATTGGAGAAACGCTGAAATCCGTAAAATATAAAGTTTTCTATGGATCTAGATTAATTAAATACGTTGTACTTATTAAGTTTAATTATGTTTTGGAGCGGAAATTATATTGCAGTTCGGGAGGTAGGAAAACTCCTGACGGAGAAGGTGCGTATAGTGTTGTAAAATTGGTGGTTATGAGTGGTTTGCTCGCTGTGTATTGGCTGCTCTCTTGTTATTTATCCGGTGCACACCCGGCAGTCCTTAGCTGTCGAAACTACGTGGGTGGGGAGACGAGCTGATCCGTAATATTTTTGGACATTCTTCAGATAAGAATTATTTGTTGCAGAATGTTACTCTGACTCAGATGCTGGAGGCTGACGACATTCTCCAGGAATGCAAGGCGGACAACAAAGCACTCATATGCTAGTAAGTGATGCTTCTACCCATATTTATGGTGTCCAGCGGTGCGGTGAGGCACACCGCACACTGCACATTGGGTTTGCACTATCAAATCCTGTCTTGATATTGGACTTACATTTAAGTAATCTTTGATTCAGTCAAAATATTAGAAACGTTAGCATCATGGTCAGATATGCAGATTAGGTTGTAATTTACCAGAAACAAATGTTGATTTCTTTGTTTTATTTTCAGTCTCACAAAACCACAGATATTAGCAGAATTAATAACATTGATATTGGAGGAGCCCCCCAAAGATGTGGAGCTGTCGACGCAGTACCGCCATGCTAACATAGCGAGTGAGGTCCTCACCAGCGACCTGTCCATGCTGAGCAATCAGCTGGCGATGGATGTGGTGCAGATGAACAGGATTTGCGACTTTGTCAACAGGGACCCGCCCCTCAATCCACTCCTCGCGTCATACTTCAGTAAAACAATAGGAATGTTGCTGGATCAGAGCCCTAAACAGGTATGAAAATAATGCATGATTACTTTTTATATACATCTTAGGGTTAAAATACAATGGTTATAATAATAATGCTAATTATTATTATTAGTATTATTATTTTATGATTCACTAGCAGCTTCTGGAGCTGATGGGTCCATATGTGCACTTGTGTTCAATTTAATATATATTTTTTATTGTAATGTATTCTGAATATGTTCATTAAGTCTGGTTTTAAAAATGTTCACTGTCGGTGCACTTATCACTGAGTCAGGTAGTCTATTCCAGTGCTGTACTACATTATTAGATAAAAAGTGATATCTAGGGTTGCTGGAGCTAGGGGGTCGTTTTAATTTTATTGAGTGTCCTCGTAGCCGGGCATTTTTTTTTCACTAAATAAAGATCTGTAATATTTCTGATGCTGTAGTGTCCATTTAGGATCTTAAAAGTCTCTATCAGATCTCTTCTTTACTTCTGGTGTTCCAAACTGGTTAACTCAGAAAGACTCTCTCCATACAATTTGTGTCTTAGAGATGTTACATACAAGTCTCCAATTTCACAGGTAAAGACCTAATATTAACCAATTCCAAAAAAATCATTTTTTAACTAAAAAATATAACATAAATAAAGGTTGTTCACCGAAAGCTGGTGTTGCGTACAACACATAAGCTTGTAACATGATGGGTGTGCGCAGGACTGGTGCCTGTACCAGATTGTGTGCCTGCGCGTGCTGGATATCTTCCGCGCGCGCCGCGACTTCCTGCCCAACCTGCTGCGCCACATGTCCACGTCCGCCATCGCCGACACCTTCAAGTACTTCATCCGCCTCGACTACCCCTTCAAGGAGATTATCATGGAGGTTTGTCTGTTGCCCTGTTGCCCATTACTTTCATATTACCTCATTGCTATTAGCATAGTCCAGAATGAAAATAATTTCACAAGTAGTGCATTGTTTATCAAATTAATGTTGTCTAAGAAAACAAAATATACTATACTACTGCTAATAAATACAAATCAATATTGGAAAAACAAACTAATAAAAAAAATAACCAAATTCTTATTTAACAGTATACCTAATATGCATAAATGAATATGCCAGATTATGGAAGTATGCTGGTATGATATTGTATTAAATTACAATATCATGATACTCTATGTATTGGTTTAAAGATAAGGATTATTGAAATATTATACCTTCTACATTCTCTGGCAAATATGACCTCCACAGGCTAATTTGCCAGAGACTTTATCTGCAAATTTTACATATCTATTATATTATAATATTTGTATGAAGATACTTAGTTTTGACTCATACAAAGTTAAATACATAGTATGTATATATGAAGTATGTATGAAGTTGAACTGCAAGATAAATAGCCTATTGGTTAAGATATTCTGTCATACATATGAGCGATCAAAACCTGTAATTAATCTGTACCATCTTGATTGCAGTGGTTTGAAGAACATCAGTTCCTAGAGAGCCTCATCCAGATAATTTGTGGAACATACGACCCGCCGGAGCTGCAGCCGCCGTCCTCGGCCAACGCGCAGCAGCCGGCGCCCGCCGCGCCCCCTGCGGCCTCCCGGGACGCCAACCAGCTGGAGCCCGCGGAGGAGCCCGAGAAGGCTCAGAAGGAATACGCGGAGAAACTCGACAACCAGAAGGATGTCGAGTTGCAGAACAGGATAGACAACCGAGTGGGAAATGGTGAGTGCGACATTGTTGGTCATTTGTGTGTTTCCCTCAGTGATGGCGAACTGAAATTTTGAATTTTACTGCAACATGATTTGTGATTGAAGATTATAATGGACCTTGAGATAGTAATTACGCTTTGTAACAAGTTGCTTCTCCAAGTGTTGATGTATGTGTAAATGTTGTGTATATTGTCATAGCGGTGAACAACCTGGACAGCGCGAACGGCAACGACGAGCCCGAGGCGGAGCCCGGCGCGCTGCAGCGCTGGAACCAGGAGCGCGCGCAGCGGGAGCGCGAGCGACACCAGCAGGTCACAACACGCCCAGCCTTTGTTCATACACTGACAATTATTTTCTATGGGATCGCGAAATGGATGGATACCAATCTGTACATCTGCGTTGACATTGAAGTTGTTGGCCAACAGAATTAAAATTCTTAGATGCGTTAAAGAACCCATCGCCTCAGTTATCGCATAACGTGTACCGGCATTAACACTGCCCCACCCCCTTTAGCGCGCCAACTGTTTGTCACACCTATGTCACTCTGAATGCTATGCATATTATAGATTGCACAAGGAGTTCGTTTACTAAAGTTGGTAGATTGTTATGCACAATTGAAAAGAGTGTGTGGTGACGGGTGTGTGTGTGTGTGTGTGTGCGTGCAGGCGGCGGAGGCGGCGGCGACGGCAGCGCGGCGGGCGGCGCGGCTGCGCGCGGTGGCGGCGGACAACGCGGCCGAGCTGCTGTGCAACCTGGTGGCCAACGCGGCCGGCCAATCCTGCGACTTCGAGACCATGCGCTCCTGGAACTCAAGGTGACCACTTCGAGACGAGATTTTAATATTTATTATTTTCTTGAGCTTATATAAATTACTGTGTTACTTAAAAGGAGGGAATTAAAAGCAGCAAAATTATAAGAACTTGAATCTATGATGCTCACTACCGAACATGGGTGTCTTCCCTTGCGGAGGCCTAGAGCATACTCTGCCATGCTGCTCCAGTGCGAATTGGTTGCACTGGGATTAGGTTAGTGGCCAACCCACGTGTCAGTAGCCTTCGTGCCACCAGAAGGCCTCCAAAGCACAGAAGCGATCAAGAACTATCGACCACGCCCGTTGTTGCTTAACTTTGTCGATCGCTTAGGATCGACACAAGCCGCTGGGCTAATATGAGCGCTTTAAAAACACGAATGGTAAAACAACAGCGGCGGCAAATCTTATCTGATTTGACGTAGTTCGTAAGAGAGAGAGTGAGAGAGATGGCAGTACTTTTTGGTTGCATGAAGATGATTTGTGTAGTGTGCGGTGTGTTGTGCAGCAAGCGCAAGGCGCACGCGGTGGTGTCGCGGCTGCGGTGCGGTGGGGGCGGCGGAGGCGGCGGGGGGGCGGTGCGCGCCCTGCTGGCCGGCATGTTCACGGCGACGGGCGCGCGGCGGCGGCACGCGCTGGCGCACGGCTCGCGCGTGCTGCTCGCACTGCTGCGGTACGAGGCCGCGCCCGACCAGTACGTTATATACTGTATACTGTACAACACTCCCACCGAGCCGACCGGCTTTACTCGTCTCTTGTTTACCTTACTCTCTTGTTGTTGCGCCACCAGAAAGAAAACGTTTCCATGTAGTTTTGTTAGTTCCATCATTAATGTTTTAGGCACCTGCAGTACTATCTGAGGTTGGTTGTAGCGTGTACAACATCCGGCTCGAAGGACCAACAAATGTAGCGCTTACTATATTTTTACAATAAGGGTAAGGCAGGGCGAAATGACCAAACCCAACGAGTGCAGTTTGAACACTAATTTATTAAAAACGTTATTGTTATGAGGTGCGCTGAGAATGTGCATATTGTCTAATTGCATTTTTTGCCGCGGGTATTGTCTTCGATCCTTGTACGATGTAGTAGCTCGTACATTGGTTACGTACAAATGCTCTCCTTAGTAGAATATAATCCTTGGCCTGGTGTCGCGCCCGAGAAGCTTTGATTACACTAAGTAGATATCACACTTTAAAGTGGTAGGTGCCTGAAGACGGATCACGTGACATTGACACGTGACAGATTAGTATAATCTTATTGGGCGCGCACCACCTCCCAGTCCGTTACTTCCCCCGCCAGGATGACGGAGGCGGAGTGGGCGGAGTGGGCGGCGGCGACGAGCGTGGAGCGCGCCGTGGCGCCGCACATCCCGCTGCTGCACCACGCGCTGCTGCGGGACCCCGCGCTCGACACCGACGACGACCCGCCCCCCGCGCCACCCGCGCCCCCCGCGCCCCCCGCGCCACCCGCCTCGCCACCGCCGCCGCCGCAGACACAGGTACACCGCGGTCTTGTCCACCTGCCTTTACGAAACGGTTGTAGGTAATCACAAAATTAAAAAAAAGAGTGCCACTCCGGGAGTAAGTGAAAACTTGTGTGTATTTTTTGAATCGTCAGTTGTAAAAGTTGTGTGACTTGTGTGGCCCTTAGAATGATAATTGATAATTATGATAATTTAAAGACTATGATAATGTGATATAAAAATATATTGATATAAAACTTATTGATTGGGTAAAAACAAGAATTATTAATAAATCAGAATTTCATTTTGAAATGAAGTGCTGAAATGTAAACGCACTAAACTGCCGCGATTTTATACATCAAAATTAATTCCATATATTTGTGTAAAAGACGCTACACATATATTCGGTTGGACACATTCGATTCGACAGCAGTTGTTAAACAACAAACCTGACCTGAACCAAACGGTTGGACGTATGCGTAAGCCGAGGCCGTTGAGGCCGTTTGTCGAATATACTTTGTCGAACCGAACTTGTGTATAGCACGCCTAATGTGGCCCCCCTGGAGACATTGCCCCCCTTGCTGTTTAACATTGCTTAATTAACTGATATTTTTACATTTATAATAGAATTCAGATCGAAATAAAGATGATAGTGGCGGCTGTGAGTCGAGCAGCAGCAACGGCGAGGCGTCGCAAGGCGGCTGTCCGGAGGAGGCTGGCGAGGGTGGCGGGGGCGGCGGGGGCGGTGGGGGCGCCCGGCAGAACTGCTGCGGGGCGCCGGGCGGCACCGAGGGACCGCTGTCGGGTATAGTCAGCCTGCAGTCACTACGAAATAAGTGCCTCATTGACCAAAAGTATCGCTTTAGTGAACCATTATGTGATGTAATATTAAAATCTCATCAAAAACTACATTCATTTCAAAAAATCACTTATTTCAATGCTACCAACATTACGCCCAAGTGCAGATTCAGTTGAAGAGCACTATAGTAATAGTATTGAATGTCAATCGTTCATTCCGGTGCAGGGGGCGGCGGGGCTGGCGGCGGCGGCGCGGGGCGGGTGGGCGCGGCGCGGCTGGGGGCGGCGGCGCTGCTGGCGCAGCTGGCGTGCTCCGAGGTGGAAGACGTGCCCAACGCCCTCATCAGCCTCGGTCAGTGCACCTGTTTCAATCTTACATTATGACTACTTTCAATTAAACGGCATTGCTAGGAATCGAACCCCGTGGACCCTTGAATGACGATCCGGGATGGTAAACATTGCGCCACTCGGGTCGTCATAATCTTATTATCGTGTTAGACATTAATTCACGTGACAGTCATGTTTCCCAAGTGTGTATCAATTAAGACGCGCGTGTGTGTGTGTGTGTGTGTGTGTGTGTGTGTGTGTGTGTGTGTGTGTGTGTGTGTGTGTGTGTGTGTGTGCGCGCGTGTGCGTGTGCGTGTGTGTGTGTGTGTGCGTGTATATGTGTGTAGTGCAGGCACCAGGTCTGGCGCACTCTGCACCTTCGGTACGATGTTACAAGTACGTGCCGCGTTCGACATGTAGGGCCAGTTTCAGAAGGGCTGCCAATGCCATTACAAATATAAAACAACCCTGATGTTGCCAGAGAGGATAAGAGTTATGATTAGAAAGAGAGGCAACGTTTAGATGTCAATGTCTGTTGACGATTAGCGCTGTGCTACTTGAATTACACTATTGTGTCGGAGAGTCGCTATTTATTTAAATGACTTTGCGGAGTAAGTGTTCAGTACCAGTAGGTAGTATGTATGTATTGTGTGCAGGCACGGCGGGCGTGCTGGCGCAGCTGTCGTGGGCGCACGCGCACAATAACTTCCTGCACGCGCAGCTGCACGCCTTCGTGCGGAACGCGCTCAGCAACGCGCGCTACGCGCACAGATACGCCGATCACGTGAGTCTCACTCTATCATCCGCATAAATATTGAAATACTATTTGCTCAAAAAATACAATACTTTTCTGATAAGTATTTTATTTGTGTTATTCATAAAGTACCATAATTATAGAAAGAACTTGTCCATCTAGCTTGTTCTATGTCTAGGGCGAACTTCGAGCCCGAATAAGACGACCATCCTTTTCCGAATAAATCCCGACAATTTTCCAGTTAACTATTGGGCTTAAACAACGTTAACAACATATAATATAAGTGTTCTAGTAAGGCGTTCTGTCCACTTAGACGCACGTAATACGCTAGCTATCGCGTAGTAAAAATACAAAATCTGTCCACCACCTGTCCATTAGTTGTGCATTATACGCAAACGCGACGATGCCGCCGCTGCGATTGGCATGCGTGCGTATGACGTGCGTCTCAGTGGACTGCGGGCCTAAGTTGAGTGTTGACGCCCTGTTGCAGCTGATCAACGAGTGCAACCTGCTGGAGCAGCTCATGGACCTGTTCGAGGAGAACGAGGACAAAACGTACGTCACTAACACCTTCTTTATCTCGTTTTGATTTCGATACGATCGTTTCATTTGGATGCAATGATATTAAACTATAGATAAGTTATGCCCTTACAAATCAACCAAAAAATCTGTTCCGACCGAGCTACAACACACACGTTTATCTTTTGTTTCACTACATCAATCACTATTAAATTGGTCAATTATGTAAAAGGGATGGCACTACTAAAACCATAATAGTGAAAAAGACAGCTAGACGGCCTCCCTCAGAGGCAGCTATCAACTGTCTGAATTAAAATCGCTACACTTGTCTAAATTCGACTGATATAATTTCAGCGCCATCTTGGCATATCTTGTATATAATATCATTGTTTGGATGACATAAAAAGCGGCCCGGCTGAGTCGACCGCATACACACCACTAACCAGAAGTCGAATAAAAATATGCCAAGTAATAGCTTCACGCTGAAGATTTTTTTTATGGAAATAGACGTCAAACGAGCTGACGATTCATCCGATGGGAAGTGGCTATTGTCGCTGATGGACACCAGCGACACCGAAGGCGTCAATGATGCGCGGCCGGCCAAGAAGGTGAGAAGAAAAATAAAAAAATGTTATATGTTATGGTTCAGGACGGGGCGCGCGCGCGCAGGCTACATGGGCCACGTGGTGCTGATGCTGCGGCGCTTCGACGAGCTGGACAGCGCGCTGGGCGGGGGCGGCGCGGCGGGCGAGGGGGGCGAGGCGGCGGCGGGCGAGGCGGCGTTGGGCGAGGGGGCGCTGCGGGCGCGCTGGGCCGCCTTCCGCGAGCGCCGGCTGCGGCCGCTGCTCGAGCGACACGACACGCCGCTCGTGAGGATACATGTTGATTTGTTTTATACTTATATATACCACCCACAGTTGCCGGCGCATCGTAGACCCCGTGATGGCAGATTACCGGCGTTATCGCCGATTAAAACAAGCCTTTTATATGAAGTCTGGTTCTTGCTATCTTCATCTATTGCAAGTAAAAAAAGTCTTCCAAGAGAGAGCCCTAAAAGTGGTTTAAAAACGGAGTCAAAGTAACAACTCCATTGGTTGTCTAGAGCAAAGTATTTTTGTTTTTATCTTGCATCTCTTCATATCTAAATCGATTAATTAATTTGAATGTAGTTTTCTTCGATGTGTCTTGATCCACTTTATTTATCTTTTTCAGAGTGGATTCTATCCGTCAGAGAACCTATACGAGGTAAGGTTTGAATATAAATATTGGTGCCGTCGACTTTATTCACCTGAGATTAACAATACAAATTAACTTTAATATTAGTAAAGCCTAAATATTGACATTGATAAATATCACGCAGAACGTAAAAGAATTTATTGTTTTAGATGAAATATTTTAAATGTGACATATAGTAGGTTGTGCTAACGTTCTGGCATGTTCATGTCTGCAGGTGGAGAACGTGGCCGACACGATGGCCAGCAACTACGACGTGAGTGTCACACGCACCTACACTACACTACACAGCACTACACTACACTACAATACAATATTAATATAGCACTATGTATTAAAACCGTTGTCGTATCGGGGCAGCTTAGAATATGATTTCCGATGCCATGCCGGCATACTGGCATAGGGTGTCTTGTGCGTTAATGTATTCAAATACTGTTTACTTTTAACATGTTTTCCAAGTGTGCGTGGATGGCCAAATCCGAAACTACGAGGAATAGCGAAAAATGCTCAACTTACATTTTTACTCAATTTACATTTTTGAAAAATCAATATTTTTAGCCGGAATCGAACCCGTTAATTTTGAAAAAATCCATCCTGTATTATTACACCATTCGACATTCCACACGCACACCTGGAAAATTCACACTGTATATAGACATAATCGTTTTTTTGTACACAGATCGGGGATCCGAGCGGCGTGGACGGCGAGGATCTAGAGGGGATCGGGGGCGTGGCCGCGCTCGCTGGCGGGGAGGGGGAGGGGCTCGCGGCGGGCGAGGGGGACGGGGAGCGGGACGGGGCGGAGGAGGGGAGCGCGGGGGAGTACGACCTGCAATTCGGCAACATAGTACGTAGTGACGAGCGATTAGACCATCCCGTAGGCATTGCTGTTTATTACTGTCGACACGGACGGCGCGCGGGTGGACGGACCGCTTCTATCACATTTAAAAAGCACAGGCTGAATGTCATGGAAGGCTCCTTATAATTTACCGTTTCGTACTAAAATTACCACACAATTACCACATAGTGCGAAGGACCGATAACCGTTGGGGAAGAAAGGTCCTCGAATGGCGCCCACGTCTCCGAAAATGGAGTATAGGACGCCCCCCGACAAGATGGACCGACGACCTGAAGAAGACAGCGGGCATCCGCTGGATTCAGAAGGCTCAGGACCGGTCAGAGGGCGGAAGTTAGGGGAGGCCTATGTCCAGCAGTGCACCTCCAAGGGCTGATGGATGGATGGATGGACTAAAATTATGCTTTTTTAATTAAAATAATAGCTTGAGTATTTGCATAATCATTTTCTTGCAAAACGACGTTTTTCTTTGACGTGTAGTGACGTGCATTAGTTCTGTATTGTCGATGTTGGCGCGCCCGCCCCTTCCGTGTCGAGTTAATTAGTATTCGGCGCGCGCACGCTAGTGACGTTCACGTTGTGTTCGCAGGACATCGCCAGGAAGTTCTTCCAGCAGGTGGGCGAGCTGCTGAAGGGGTGAGTTGTATTATTTTTTATAGGCCCTGAGTGTTTGTGCACCCGGCCTCCTGTCTCCTGCCTCCTGCCTCTTGACCTCCGGTGCGACACGAACAAATGCTGGACCGCTTACAATTCAAGCGTACCACCTCAGTCCGTCCTTTTTTTTGAAGTCGTTAACAGACGATTATGGGTTTTGCAACCCCTTAGCGCGCTTACTAGTAACAGTGGAATGAATTATTCTGCGAATAAAATGTCAAATCCGTTGAATGTGTTATGGTTACGACAGTCTGGACAATCTGAAAAAGTAATGTAAAATTGTTGTTTGGACTTTCTTGACATTGCATTTTATTTTTGGCAGGCTGACATGTTGATTCATTACTAATTCCTCAAGTATTCAAGTTATAGATACTGTTATATAATGTGGTGTGCGTGTGTGTGGCAGGCCGTGGGAGGCGCTGCCGATGGAGGGGTCTGCGGCGACCGCGCTGCCGATGGACGAGCCGCTGCGTACGTACATCTCACTCACTCATTACCCCCGCTCTCCTCACTCCCCCCATTTTAGCACTGCCTTTACTACCCTCACTTCCTTCGCTACCCCTATTCGCCTCAGAATAACATTAATAAGTATAAATACAAGTGCAGTCATAATGGCCTGCTGGTTCCACGTTGTTATCTTGTATGCATGAACAACTAAAATTTCTGATTTTCGGATGATTGCGTAGTAAAGATTAAAAACTATAACATGCTACTTTGACAAAGAAGCGCTCATAGCCCTGCGGCTTGCGTCGATCTTAAGTGATCGACAAAGTTAAGCAACAGCGGGCGCGGTCGGTAGTTGGATGGGTGACTGCTAGTGGCAAACAATTATTGAGCGCTTCCGTGCTTCGGAGGGCACGTAAAGCCATCGGTCCCGGTTGTTATCATATGATAACAGTCGTTAAGCCATGTCGGAGACCCTCAGGCGGTTTGAAAACTTCCGACACTTGGGTTGGCCACTAACCCCTCCACCAATCCGCACTCTAGCAGCGTGGTGGAGTATGCTCTAGGCCTCCTCAAGAGGAGAGACCTGTGCCCAGTAGTGGGCCATTAATGGGTTGAAGCCACTTTGACAAAGTGCTTTGTAGAATCCTGTATACCTGCGACCTTTTCACCACGCATCGTGAGAACCGAGCCGAAGACATTAATGATAAATGGCATGTGTGTGTGTGTGTGTGTGTGTGTGCAGCGTGGGAGAGCGCGGAGGCGGCGGGCGAGGCGAGCGGCGCGGCGTGCGGGGGGGAGTGCTGGGCCAACTTCGCCGAGTCCTTCGGCCAGGACCGCTTCGACGGGGAACCCTACCCCTCCTGGCCCTACGGAGACTTTGCCACCAGTTAGTAATACTTTTAAATCACTCGTGGTTCATTCTCCTTCGTTCTAGTCGACCACCCCCGGTCATGATAAACCCTGCTGTCTAACGGATCGTTTCTCTAAAGGTAGTAGGACTATATTTTGCACAAGTTTGGCTGAAATCAAGCGTGAAAAGTTCTCGTAGACGACTGTGGTGTTATAAGCGACAATAATAATTTGCCATTACTTGCTTGTTTGTCAACATAGATTAATAACACAAAAAAATGGCCACATAGTCCTAATGTTAAGAGACAATTACAATTTATGCAATCGAGGCCATCGTCAATTGTTTTATAATGTATATTTCTGAATATTTTTATGGACCGGCTCATATATTTCTAGTGTCCGAGTCTGCGGGCGACGAGGGCGGTGCGGGTGGTGCGGGGGGCGCGGGGGGCGCCGGGGAGACGGGCGTCGAGCAGGGCATGCAGCGCATGCAGCTGGACGACGAGGACGAGGCGTCCTCCCCGCTGGCCAACAACCTGCGCGCCGCCATGAGCTCCATGACGCCCGACGTGGTCGCCAACATCGTCAACGCGAACCTCGCGATGCAAGCGCCGCTCGACGACGACGCCGAGAGGTGATCGCTTCGCCCTCCGCCGTGCCCGCCGTGCCCGCCCCACCGCACCCCCCACCGGACCACGCCCCCTCCGCCCCCTCCATGGACGGTAGAATAATTTGTAACCGCTTCACGTCACCTCCTTGCTGACCGACGTCCGCTTCACGATGAGTAGGCGAAGACTTCGGCTCGACATCCATCGTGGTTAAAACCTGAACATGGCCGTGTGGAGAGTGATGGCGGTGCCCCGGGTCCCCAGGTGTTAATCTTCTATTTTAAAATGCTGTGATTGTCGGGGCGAGTGCGGCAGAAGCGAGGGGCCAACCGGTAAACCGCACGCGACGCGAGTTGCAAGTGACGAGCTTAACGCTAGACCCGGACATATTGGGTGTAGAGTCGACGGCGGCGCTGGGAGGGTACCCCCGGGCAGGGGGGTCGCGGCTCCATCGCGCACGGGGGGTGCACGGGGGACCCAGGGGGAGCAGCATTAAGTGTCCAGTGCGATAATTCGTCCATGTATTATGTAAACAGTATGTTACGTTGATGTCGTCGATTTCTAGTTAGATAAAAGTTGCCTTCGAGTGAAACCGATACGTAACGGATGGATGGAGTCGGTACCGGCCACCCGGCTCCGAGTGCAAGGTGACCGGGCGAGGGACGCTCGCGTGTTATTCAAACTATATCTAGTTATCTGTATTTAAATGTAATAGTCGAACGTTCATGTGAATAATGAAATGAACATCGTCTCGGTAGGGTCGGAGTGTAGGACGAGTGTAGGTCTCACGTTGAACCTCGTCGAACCCTCCCTGAATTACGAGCGTGCGGCGAGCTGAGCGAACGAGGTTTTGTTTACTCAACATGTTAAAAAAGACGTGATTAAAGATCCAAAAGATAACGCTCGTGACGTCAGATGCAACACGACGAGACGAGCTCGGTGCGCGGCGAATGAACAAAGTATTTGATTAATAAGAAAATTGGCAACGAATACATTCGGTCGAGCTTTCCGTCGGGGAGCTTCCACCTAGGTAAATTATTATGTAAATGATGTATGTTATACAAACCGTATGAATATTTATAGTCTAGCGTTTGAATGTTTATATTAAAAGTAACAAAATTTATGTAAAAAATATTTCAACTCGGTGTGCCTGACGGGGACCTTAAACGTCGTTGATCTCATGCACGTAGGCGTAGCTTTAGTGAACGCTTAGTAGCCGCCGGCCCCTCGCACCGCGTGGGCCACGCTGACCACGCTGGCCACCTGGTCTCGTGCGAGTGGTTTCAATATAATGTGATATGTCATTGTGTGCTTGAAGCAATCGCTTAGCGACCGCCGCAGTCGGGACGCCACGGTGCAGCTCGTGCCGCGCCCGCTCGGGGCCGCCCGGTGCCGCCCGGTGCCGCCCGGTGCCGCCCGGTGCCGCCCGGTACCTTCCGAAAACGTACGATTTCCGTGTATGTAACATTAAATTTAATGTAGAATTCCTCGAGTTAGTCCGAGGTATATATCAGTTATGTCCATTACCGAGCGCCCGTGTGCCCTGTCTGGACTCCACGATAAATAAAATTATCTTGGAACGTCGCAAGAAATTCCAAAAGAGTAAAAAATAAATTGCACTCGACTAGCAAGATCTGCAGCGCGGCTCCGCGCCGCCGGATATCAGATTACAATGTGTATGTACAAATCCAGAGACTGCGTATGTTTTTAATTAAGATTTTGAAATGTTTTATCCCATTTACGCGTCGTATTACAAGCGTGAAGCGTTCTCACTTTCTATTGACTTTACCTAGTCCAATGAAATTTATTATAATTCAAATAAATTAAATTTGATTCGGGATTGTTAGAATTCCTTACGATTTGTTACTAGCGAACGACAGATGTGTGCGTTAGGTGCGCGCGCGGTGCGTGTGCGTACTGCGCAGCGGAGGGCTTACACTCGTTTGAATGTTAATTGTTTTGTCGCGTAGCATCCGCCTGCCGTCACGTCCTGTATTGTTTAGCTGGTAGTGTAGGAGCGTCGCGAGCTCCACGGGCCCTCCCTGCCGAGTGAAGCCGAAGACATCGATCGCTTCGGTGTATTATATGTCCGTCGGACGGGTTCTGTGAGGTGTTAGTCGGCTCCGGCCGCGGGGGGGCGCGTGAGATACGCAACCACTTCACTGCGATCATAATCAATGCTTAATGTCAACAAGTTACATGTATACTTAACCTAGTTTTAATGAATATTTTATTACTCGATGAAATATTATTTTATTATTTATACTCGAAGGGCAATGAAATGTAGTCGGTGTGAGTGGTACACGGTTATGTCGTCGCGAGCGTGCGGCTGCGCTTCCGTAGCACGTTAATTTGCCGAACGATCATATCGACAGGTAATATATCAGTTAACATATCGACGTGGAGGCGCCGGCGCCGGTGTCCGACTTATGATTTACATTTAGAATGTACGTCCCGGGTCTCTACCGCTTCCGACGGCGCTCGCAGTGAATGATTACTCGTGTATATTATTGGAGAGGTTTTGAGTTAGTTGCGCGAGCCCCCGTGTTTCTCTGTCGTTTTCTCAAAGTGAAACGATTTGTTGCCTGTTCGAGTGGAGTGTTCCGTCGACGAGTGAGTGAGGCGAGGCGCGGACGTCGCGTCGTTGCTCCCGAAGCGTATTGTGAGCTCGTATCGGACCCGTCGAGTCGTCGTCGACGAACTAATGTACGCTCCGGGCGCGTCGTGCCGCGGCACTCCGTATTGTTGAATCGATCGCAATATTTTTGTATATTTCTGAGTTTTGGCGTTAGTGTCGTAATGTTAAGTACCTACGTATATGTGATTTCGATGTAACTAATGTGATGTGCGCGGGGCGGCGCCGCGTGTGGCTTGCGACTTGCGGCACGTCCGCCGATATCGACGTACAGGGCTCGTCAACCTTTGTGGTGTCTCTGGACTGCACACAGGAGGAGCAGAGAGTGGGTCCCGGAGCGGCCACAGAGGGTGGCGAGGTGTGTTGACACACCAGTTGTCAGTCCCGTGGCTGTCCCCGCGCGGTCCGCGACGGACGCAGTGATATCGGACACGCGCGCTGCGGCGACGCCCCTCGAAAGGTGCTAAATATAAGAATATATTATTCAATATAGATCAGTGTAATTTGTATGTGGCGCTGGCGCCGGCCGACCGTCCCGTGCCCTCCCGTGCCCGTCGCTCGGCGTCGCCGAAATAATAATAATAAAAAATGTATTTATTTGCATAAAATTGGTACAGATATTTTATTATCTTAAAATTAGTTCCCAATTTTGACCACAGTGTGGTATGCAAATAATATAAAAAAAGAACATGCAGCAACGACGAACGTGTCAATCAATTATGTTCATAGGAATATGTGGCATTATATTTTTAATTTTCAAATATTATACAAAAAAAGAAAGTATGTACCAGAAGTTTTTTTTGTATTATATTTTGTGGTTGCATTTGTTATTCCGCTATTGACTCGAAATCTTGGCATGTTCCTCATTGCGGCTCAGATAGGATAGCGGTGCATGATGTCGAGTCGACGAGCACGAGAACAGTGACATATGTATGTGTATGGCACCCCGCGCCCCCCGCCGCGCCCCGCCCCCGGCCCCACCCGCCGACGGCCCCTCGATTTCCATTGCATCATAGCCTCTCATTAGATGGAACTTACTTCATCGCTACATTTACGGTTAATCAGTCTGAAAAGTTCCTAACTCTGGTGATAAATTTGTCGTTTATTGTAGTGTTACCGTCGCTGGCGGGCGGCGGGGGCGCGGGGTGCGGGGCGCGTGGCGGGGGGCGGCGCGCGGCGACGGTTATCATTATTATTATATATTATAGTTAGTGCAATTAGTTGCCTTCGGATCTTGTTGTCACGTTTTATACATACCTGTGTTAAGTGTAACTATAGGGAAGGCGATATTCGGTCTCGTTTAAATGTAATCACTCATTGTAAATACCTGTAGGGCTTTTCCCGACCGCTGGATCATTAAACAAGTGTACCAAACGATGTATTGATTCTTCGCGTGTTCCTCTCGTTCCTGTGTTGCCGCGGGCTGGCTCCACCCCTTCCACCCCCTCCACCCCCCACCACCCTCTCCACCCCCCTCCACCCTCGCCAACATTAACTTTGGATTGTTTCATTACAAGAAAAATATAATTTTCTTAATTGAATACCTCGGAAGCCTTGTGATCCAACATTGAGAAAAGAAAACAAAATTAATTTTAATGACCATAATTATGTACATGAATTTTTAAAGTTTTTTTTAATGTGTTTAATATAAAATTTGACACAATTCCCTGCTATTTGCTATTTATAAAAAAATCCAGTACGGGCATTTAAACTTTTTCACTTCATTAATTTTGTTTTTTTACTGAAAGTTTAATGAAATTGTTATACATCATTTTTAAGGTATTTATATAAAGTTTAAAATGTTTTATCTATTTTGCATGTTTAATTAAAGGAAAAGGCAATTCTAGCATGTAATGTATTTTTTTGTTATATAAATAAACAAGTATTACGCCAAGGATTTTATGACACATTAAACAAAATTATTTAGAATAGAATAGTTTCTTTTTAATCAATTGTTTATTTTAAGTAAGTTTTAATTCCTTTTTATTAGGTATTTAAAGAATAGCATATAGACTTTAAAGTAGTGCCTTTTGTTATGCTGACCGAACAATATTTTGAGATAGGACACTTTTCTTTATAAACGAACGCATGCTAGCTAAATTAGCTATCATCGTCATACTATAATTTAAACACCACGTTTTACTTGGGCCTTGTTGAAGCATTGGCGTAGATTGCATGCAATTGTAACCCAAACCAATTTTGAATAAAAAATTGATTTGATTTGAATAAAAAATAAAAATGATCCATGTAAAATTATTAAATTACTAAACGACAGAGTGACGTTTTTCTGCAAATGAAATAGCGATAGACCACTAACCACTAATACCGAAACGGCACTTGCGACATCTAGTGTACTTGCCGTGTAATTCTATTGAGTGTCTTTTTTCCATTTATAGGAATTTTGACAGTAGTTTTAACTAATAATCTCGTTTTCCTTAATAGAATAGTTTCCATAATAGAATATGGAACTTTTATATTTAATCCACGACTTGTGTTAAAAGTATTGTTACAAATGTTTTGTGCACTAGCAGGTCAGTCAGTGTATCTGTCCAATGTCCAATGCAATATAAATCATGCATTACAATTTGTAAGTCATAATAATAGCTTATTAAATCGAAATGTTGCTTGGCTTCCAAGGTGTCCAATTAATGGAATTACACGTAAAAATTGAGTTTGCGGACAAAAGTCAACTGTCGGGCTTCGGATGGGCCGTGTGGGTAGTGACCCACTAAGTACTGCATCTAGAAAGCTACATACTTCGCGACGAGGGGGTTTAATATTCTAGAATCGCTTAAGTAGTACAATATCGGTTCGATCCAGTCACTGTCTTGCTGGCACCGCACTGTGACGTACGTGAGTGTTGTGACGTCACATACGACCCCGACTGCTTGCCGCGTGAACATCGCTCGTGACACTTGCAAACTACATTTACATGGTAACTACTGTAACATGCGAGAATTCCACCTGCCCAAGCTATTGTTCCTCTTGTATGGCGAGCAGTACGGCGAGTGCGGTGGAGCCAGCCCTCCCCCCCCCCGGACCGTCCTCGGGCGCCCCGAGACATGAATGTAATGCTCGTACTGTATTCTATTTGTATTTATTATCATAGTTAAAAAGTTTTATTAAAAAGTTGCTCAATATACAAGGCTTTTGATTTTCTCATACTTTGTGGTTAAGTTACAACCGAGATGTTATTGACGGCTTCGGCGGCTCTGACACGGCGAGGGCATAGAAGGCGAGGGTTCCATTACATATGTGCATGTATTGTGGTGTCCTACCACAGACGTTGTAAGTATGATAATACGCCATTTTGTAGACGAGACACCTATTTGGTAAACAAACTTAGTAGGTACTTACTACTTTTAAATTAATTTAAAAAATAATGAATGGTGAACAGAAATTAGTTTCGGCATATTTTTCATCTTTAAATTATTATCATTTTGTGTCTGTCTTATCTTAAATTACAGATAACGATAAAAAGTTCGTGTAAGTTTGTTTACTAAATAGGACTCTTAAAAACGGAGTGGTCATTGTGGGGGACAGAGAGTCACACTTTTTTTAAATGACATAGCTCCGTAACTATACGAACTATTGACATGTGCCGCATCCAGTTCCGCGTAGGTTAGAACATACGTAACTTTTTACTATTTCACAAGATGTGCTGAGGAGTTTTTTTACGGCTTTTCTTCTCCTACATGTCAAAGCAACTTTCCAAAAAGCTGGTAGATTAAAAAAATGTCGTGCATAAGTTAGTGTATCAGTGATACTTATAAGAATAAATTATTTTGAATGTAAGAGAAGTATCATCAGCAAACAGGACAATGTCTGCATATTTCTTAATATAATACGGCAGATCTTTTATGTATACTAAAAAAAGCGGCCAAGTGCGAGTCGGACTCGACCATGAAGGGTTATGAACATAATATAAAAGTTCTTGTAGTTCGTTGTAACTTTGATCGATTTGAGTTAATTGAATGAAAGGTAAATTGCGGTTTACGATTTATGACGTATTAAAAAAAAACTACTTACTAGATTTCGTTCAAACCAATTTTCGGTGGAAGTTTGCATGGTAATTAATGTGTCTTTCGCGCAAACTATTCAGTTTAGAAAAAAATTATATCAGAAACATCAATATCATTTTTGAAGACCTATCCATACATACCCCACCCCACACGTATGCGTTTGATGAAAAAAAAAACCCCAAAATTTATTGTATTTTTGAAAATCTTAATGAGGTTCACAGAATACATCTACTTACCAAGTTTCAGCAGTACCTATAGTTCTTATAGTTTCAGAAAAAAGTGGCTGTGAATTTCGGACGGACAGACAGACAGACATGACGAATCCATAAGGGTTCCGTTTTTTGCAATTTGGCTACGGACACCCATGACAGATTGAGATCCCGATGATTTGGTATCATTTATGCTAACACATTGGATTCTACCCTTCAAGTATGAAGCAATCAAGTGAAGTAAATTATTCTTGATGCCGTAGCAACTAAGCTTAAAAATAAATAATTGTAACAAATTACTGTTTCCAAAATTGTTCACTTTATTGGCTTAATAGGTTGTCTGGAAGAGATTGCTATTTAAGTAATAAGACTGCCTGTTGTACTAATGCCCGTAATATAAAATGTATTGAGGTATAATTTTGGTGTACAATAGGATTTTGTTGTTGTTGTTGTTGTCTTTAGTTGTGTATAAAGATCCGTATACATTTTTAATTAAAATAGAAAAATTAAGGAAATTAGTTCAAACTAAATGTTCGAAATTAATGTTTTTAATAGCTAAATGACGTCAATTTCAATAAATAGACGTCTATTGTTGTCACGGCAAATCTCCAATCGCCATCTCGAGTCCACAAGGTCACTTGTAGTGTGGACCTGTGTGGACTTCGCCTTACAAGTCGACGGTGAGCCATCCAAGCTTCCGTATGCGGCGCTTTATGGTGCAAGTTTTTTATTTTTAATCATGCTATGCTATGATTTTGGTGCCCCCTGAAACTGATCCGGGGCTGAGTGCTTTGGCTAATAACTGAAGCATAGGGTCCGGAAAACACATAGACACAATAGTCTTTGAACCGGATCAAACAGGTATTTTACTGTATTAAGAGCAGACGAGCACCTGATGGTAAGTGGACCCTGCGACCTAAACATGTGAAGAAATCAATGCAATCGTCGGTGTTTGGAGGGAAGTAGGAACCCCCCCGACCAGCTACTGCCGTGCACGACGGTCTGACCACCCCTGGCAACACACAGTCCGTTCGGCAGAGGGCGCCACGAGCAGGGGTTGGTGGCCAATAGCGATGGATGGAGCCCCTCGCACTGGCCACTACTAACAGATATCTTCTGTTTTCTCATTTCAGTAACAAAACGCACGAACATGTAGTCTGATGAAATGAAAGACTAACAATATTTCGATATAATTTTATTTTCATATTTTTATAATTCATTTATATATAATGACTGTAATCACTACCAAACTAAATAATCAATATAATTCAACAGCATCCTTTATATACAATATGTATAGTTATAGTTTTATAATTTCATCTCTTCCGAAGTCTTCAAACAAAACGGTCGTCTGACCGCCGACCACGACACATACAAAATAATATTGAAATAAACTACCATCGTTACGGATTAACAAGTAATAATTTGCCACAAGTTTTTATTTATGTACAAATCTTATATTTATAATTTAGTCCCACAATTTCCGAACGAGGAGCGGGACAGCCCCGGCCGCCGCCCGCCGGCCCGGCGCCCTGTGGCGCCCTCTGGCGCCCACCGCGCGCGCAACTTAATATAACTGTACGACGAGCCGCTGAACTTTCTACAACAACAACCGAAATAAGGTACGAGGAGGGCGGGGGGCGGCAGGGGGCGGCAGGGGGCGGCCGGCGGCGGCGTTCGCTACGAAACACGTCGATAAGTATTAAGACTATCTAATCGATCCTGTCGTACGTGTGATAGAAGTGGACGATGCTCTCTACTCGTGAATTATATTCAGAAACATTGGAACCTTAGCGACGAGCCGTACAGGCGGTGGGCGCCCCGACCCCGCTCGAGGGGCCGCCGAGACCCGATCCGGAAGCTTCTCACTAAAAATCATCGCAACGGCTAAAATTATTAAACTACGATACGAAAATATCCCCTTCTCGATAACACCCGTAACACGTTATACGCTTGCTCTGTTAACAAAAATAATTTGATTAAAACTCGACACAGTGCTATCGCTAGTGATATTGATCCGGAACATCGTTAAGATTGCCGAGTCGGAGCGCGGGAGCCGGCATCCAATCTACTAAATCTGTTATTCATCTAAATTAAATAGGATTAATAAATATGTTAAGTATAAATAAATATTTTAACGTCCTATGTACACGTAGCTCGAAAAAATACAAAAACCTTTGGCATCCAACGTCTAACGGCCGAAGATACGTTTAAATATGGGGGCCGTCCCTAAGTCGCGCGGGGAGGGGGTGCGGCGTGCGGGGGCAGGGTGCAGCGAGGGGCGCGAGGGGGGGGGGGGGGGCGAGGGGCGACACTACGGTACCTACGTGCTAGGCGAGCGGCCGCGGCGCGCTACTGCGAACTGTTATCCTCCTAGTGTGCATCTTTGCGCATAATTACAACCTTATCTGTAGCAATGAGTTTACACATTTCTACCTGCAGGATTAATACACTCGTTTGAAAGCTCCCGGCGGACCAGAACACTCCGAGCGGGTGGCGCGCCGCCGCCGCTCGCATCTACTTACAAAACAGCGATATACAAGGTGCATTTTAATAGTTACTTTACAAATATTTTTACCGCATACTAATTTTATTTGTTTACAATTAATTTAAACCACTAACACCAATACGACACCGATTGGTCAGGACCGCGCGCGGCCAGTGCTGCTGACGACCGGACCGGACCGGACCGGACCGGACCGGACGGGCCGGACGGACGGTGCTCTCTACCGACAGAAGGGGAGGGAAGCGGGTGCACCAAACGAACTCCGGCGAAGTGTAACAAAAATTATTGTCATCCAATGCTTAAAATTCCAATCTTTATAAGTATTATTTTAATAATAACTTTATTTACTTAATACTTTATATAGGTCGACGTCGTCCCGCACCTACTCGTCGACAAGCCCAGCCGTCGCTCCCATCCGGATCTATAGAACATACGACTACTCGTTACATTACCGCGACGGTGGCGCCGGTGACGTCACATGACAACTTTACTACAAGATTATAAAATGAAATGCACCTGAGAGCTAAGGGGGCGCGGGGCGCGGGGCGCGGGGGCGCGGAGCGCGGGGAGGAGGCCAGGCGGGGAGGCGACGTGCGCCGGAAGTGCCTACATTACGAACCTACTTGTATAAAAAGATTAAGTATATAGATAGGGATATCATGCCTTATTTACAGTATCACATCGCGCGGCGCGGGGCGTCCGGATATAGTTAAGTATAGCATCTCTATTCATCGCATACGTTAAGAGATAAAATCTACTACATTATTATAAAAAACAATTAAAACTAAATAATAAATTATTAATTACACGAAAGTATACGTTGAAAGGTGACGTATGACGGTATGACGTACATAAATGCGCCACGCCGAGTTTGATCAGTCGCTAGCTTCTGCGACTCCACAATACCGGTCGTCGCTTCCGCGGCTAGCGGGCGGCACTGGTCGGTCGTGGAGGGCTGACGAGGTATGCATTGTGCGTTCATCCGAGTCGCGCCCGGCCGACTCTGCGGGACGAGACGTCTCCTGTACGCTGCAAGGTTCGTATCGAATGATCCAGTCACAGCATCACAGGTTCCGTCCCTGATCGAGGCTACGTTAGCAATAGTGATCCGAAGGACGATTTCATTTAATGAAAAATCGTCAGTAAACATTTTAGCAACCCGTAAACAAAGCTCGTTCAGCCAGCAGGACCTCGACACACACGTCGCAGCGGGTTGTGTTGTCGACGGTCCCTCGGTGTGGTCCTCCAGGAGGCGGGGGTGCGGGGCGGCGCGGCGGCTCACAGCTGGTACCACTTCTTGTCCTTGTACTTGAGCATAATCTGGTGCGCGGAGGTTGAGAACTCGGCCGCCTGCAGGTATTAGTTTTCATTGCATCAGCATTTGTGATGTATTTTATTGACTAGAATTTATTAAAAAAAAAAACAGTAGTAGTGATGGTGTTGGGATCAGTACAGAAGGAAGGTGGCAGCGGTGGGATCGGTATACAGTAGGACGGTGGCAGCGGTGGAATCGGTACAGTAGGAGGGTGGTAGCGGTGGGATCAGTATACAGTACAACGGTGGCAGCGGGGTGATCGGTGTAGTAGGACAGTGGCAGCGGTGGGATCGGTATACAAAGGACGGTGGCAGCGGTGGGATCGATACAGTAGTACTGACCTGCGAGTGCATGCGCTCGGTGCGGTCCTCGAGCTGGCTCAGCTTGTCGCCGCGCTCGACCACGAGCTGGTGCGCGCGCGCCACCTCGCTGCAAGCGGCCACAGCGCGCTGCTGCACCGGCTCTGCGCCCGGGATATGCTTGGCCACCGCGCGGTTCGGCTTGCCGCTGCTCTCCCCGACTGGAATGTTACATCACGAGTCACGATGTTACAATCTTCACGAGTTACTTTAATTCTAAAACAAACTGTTTAACGTCAACTGGAACGAAACAACATTTTGCCCATTGAGGCTTTGCAAACCGTCCAACTAACGTCAACCGAAACAAGATTTTGGCCATATAGGGGCAGCCTAGAATACTGACCTCAATCCAGCCAACCAGGGCGTCGCAAGAAGCGATTGAAGCCAGATTGCAAATCAAATCTTGCGCGCATCATTCGTGCGTTTCCTTCATACTCACAAAACAGCTGTACACCGTAACTACGTAACTATACAAGTTATCACTGACCAGGTCAAACCTGAATAAGTGAACAAGCACACCCTCATATTGGTGATCTCCACAAATTAATTAATATAATTATCAGTATTATCTTTCAGTGAAATCTGCCTGGCTATCTACCACTGTCTTGCTTAAATTAAGCGCAAATGAGAATGTCTTAATTTGGCTGTAAGTTTGATGATCAGTTTTCTTTCTTCTCTCTTTCTTGTCAGGCAACGCAGTAGTGGTTTGACAGGTGTTCGGGCGACGGTGACCACATTAGGTGGCCCGTCTGCTCATTTGCCGGCTGTTGCAATACTCTGCCTTACTTTGTTCTCCATTTTTACTAACTCTGATCTATCACCTGTCAAATTGCTTATTGTCGGCGAAATTATCACGTAAATGGACAGTCGATATTAAGAGGATGTTGGTGTAGTGTGTGTGTGTGTGTGTGTGTGTGTGTACGCACACAGCTCCTCGCGGTCGAGCGGGCGCGCGCCGGAGCCGAACAGGCCGCGGAAGAAGCTCTCCTTGGGCGGCTCGGGCATGTCGCGCGGCAGGAACAGCTCGCCGATCATCTCGTTCAGCGAGTAGCTGCAACACGACACCTTCGCTCACTACTCGACTCGCTCCCTGGGGCTGGACTCACCGACATTATAGCGCTTAATAATGGTGAGTAACGTGTTCATAAACGAGAAACAATTTTGGATAGAACTCCATTGGTGTGACCACTCCTTAACGAGTTAATTACGGCGCAGCGATGAACTTAACGTTAACGCAGATGTTGCCATAGTACAAATACACGCTATGGATACAGAATTGTCAAATCATCAGTGGCCCTGAGAAGAGATGGTAGTTACCTTAAAACACCATTAGTAGATAACTCATAATGCCGTCGTCCACTCAAACGATGACTTCATTTACGTTACCGTTACCTTCGAGTTTCGAGTTTTAATGAAATAATAGTGTCCCGTTAAAAGCTAACGTAACGTAAGTACTGACCAGAACTCGGCGTCGATGGTGAACTTCTGTATCTCGGAGGGCGAGGCCAGGTACAGCCCGTGGCCGCGGTTGCTGAAGCAGAACGTCTTCGCTATCCTGCAAGCCACGCCCACGCCCATTAGTGACCGTCGCCCACAGCCCGAGGCCTCATTCAATTGTCAAAGCCTACTCGTCCAGGCCGGCTAGATGCACTTCAATTTACTGACAGGTATAGAAGATATCGCTCGGCCAGTGAGATTGTCACCTCTAGCCACCACCCAATGAATGGACTAAACTTATTATTGAATATTAAGGACACATAACGTGTACTATCTTATGCGTGACATTAGTTAAAGCAATTGAGTTAAAAGAAGTTTTGTTAGTTTTAACATTATTTAAAGTGAGAAAGAAGAGGGAAAATTAATTGTTAATTGGAATATCTCACCTTGCAAAGTGGCCTTCCGAGTCCTCCGTCATCTAGGTACAAATTAAACGCTAAAGCTAAGTTAGCTATTGTAAATCCACACACAACGAAGATGCAACATCGTAAGAGGAACATTCCGTAGCGCATGCTGAAGATCGAAATAAGAGGAGAAGAAGAGCAAATAAATAATTAGCAAGAGTAGAAACAGGAAATGCACAGAAAGACAGAAGTGGAGAAAACATGAGAGAGTAGAGTAATGAACGATGTATCGTACAATGTGGAGGCGTGTTCTCTGAGACGTGTGGTGTGTGGTGTGGGCGCCAGGCGCCGGGAGGGGGCGGAGCGCGGGGGCGCGGGGCAGGGCAAACCGAAGCAGGGCAACAAGCAGCGGTCGGAGTCGGGCGAACGACTCGCGGTCATTGATACACGGTTGCTATTTACACTTTATAAACAGATATATTTAATTTAGGTTCCAACGTACCTATTGTGTGTATCATTGTAAGATACCTAAATAAACAAAGCTTTGATTTGATTCGTCGTCAATTACAAAGATTGTGAGCATCAACGTTCAATTGTTAAAAACTTCTAAACGTCAGCATAATTTTAAGACAAAATGGAAGTCGGCTAGTGTTGCAGCAAGAGTCATTAGATGATATTCCAATTCGCCCTCGTCCGACGGAAAGGGGTAAACAATGGTGGGCCAAGCTGTCGGGAGATGGAACGCAAACATGTCTAACAAGGAACAAGAGGCCGCGCGAGCGACTCCACAGTACAGAGTGACGCAGGTAACTAACTGGGCTATGGACGGAGACTTACTGGTCCGTGTCCTCGTTAACAATGAGTTGTTGGCCCCAAATGGAGAGCATTGGGTCTACGATACCCCTCTGTTTGGACTGTGTCTGGAAGCTACCAGGAACACAGGCACCGGTGAGTACATCTGCCGCGCGCGGGGCTCGCGTCGCAACCGCCCCTCCTCGCCGCGCGGACCGGCCTCCGGACAGACACACACACACGCACACACACGCACGTGGTGGTCAGCTGTAACACACGGAGACCGGTGCGCGCGGGGAGGGGGAGGGGGGGGGGGAAGCGGGTGCGACGCGAGCGCCGCGCGCCGCTACGTATCAGTCATCGTGGCACTAGAGATGCATGGTTAGATACAAATGTCATTGCAATGGTACATGGGTACATGTGGGACTGGTGTCCGGGTGTCCGGGTGTCCGGGGTCCGGCGGACGCGAGCCGGCCGGTGGCACATTCGGGCGGGTCAGCCGGGGTGTATTTACATCGGCGGCGGTCGAGTCAGAAACTGAAACGGTGTTCCGGGTGTGGTGCGTCGTGTTCGGAGTCGTCCGATTGGTTCATTAACAAGAGTAGATGAAGAGTGCCAAATTGAAAGCACAGTGGTGCTCGATAGATTTGCTAAATTTTGTCTACGACCGAAGCGCGACCGTTCCCGTGCTCGGTGGGTGCACGGTGGTGCAGGGGGCGGGGCCGCCGTGCACCCAACGAGTCCACGTTTCTAACATCGAGCGTAACTCTAACCGATCCTCGTCCGGCTCCCAAATGATAAAGTAGCAGGTGATCTCGGAGCGGTCGGGTCATGACTGGCGAGGGATGGGCGTCGACCGTAAAAATGACAAATTTCAAATTTGGATAGCATAAAATTAGATACAGCATTCTCATGCTGACGTCGCTAAGCTATCGATGGATAATAATAAAAGAAGCCGTTTATCATTTAGTGCCTTTTCGGGTGCATAGAAATATTCTAATAGTGATGGGCGTGTCGCGGGTCGCGGGTCGCGGGCGCCACGCCGGCTATCATCCGTCTCGCTCGCACCGAGCGCGGCACGGCGGGGGCCGGTGCTTGCGCTCGCGTCATGCTGCCACATGTGCCGAGTGGGCTACATTTCAGTGGACCAATTATCGACAATGCTCAATACTTGAAATCGACCAAGTTGACATGACAGGAGCGGAAGTATCAGACTCCCCGCACGATATCCGTAAAGTTAGTGGGTAGGGTGCGAGTGGGGGGCCGGGTGGGGGGAGTGAGGGGTGTCACCTGAGCTCGGAGAGCGGGAGGAAGTCAACGTGCACGAGCGGGCGCAGCGAGGGCAGGCTGTAGGCCGCCAGGTGCCCCGTCGACAGGTAGTTCACCAGGCACACGCTGTCTGCAATGGGAGGGGAGCTCGTTAGCTTTAGTTCCGACAGGTCCGAGCCACGTCACGGCTTCCCGTGGCCGGATAGATGAGACGAAGGTCTTTCCACACGTAAAAAAAAAAAAAAAAAGGTCCGAGCCACGTCCATGTTACTGTGGCGAACGAACCTTTCAAGCTGACGATCTCGGCCTTGACGACGAAGTCGGCGTCGACGATCTGCTGACGGTAGACGCAGTTCTGGCTGGGTAGCGCCACGACGCGCGCCTGCTTCTCGGAGGCGATGACGACGAACTGGCGGTCGCCGGCGGCCTCCGCCCCCGCGGTGGGTGTGGGGCTCATGCGGCTGCAGCTGCCACTAGATCCCTGCTTCGTCGGAGTGCGCTCGCGTCTTTCTCGACTCTGAAATATAGGAGTCCAAATGAAAGGACACTACGCTGCATACACTTTATTTGTATCTGCACCAAAATATTATGCACAAACTCAAATAAATAATTTATTTCTAAATATTAATCAATACAATTCTGAACGTTAAATCTTTTGAATCTACCACAGTTACAGAAAGGTATTAAACAGGAGAAAAAGTGGATCTTGTGGCTTTTACATTGGAAGTGTACTTCTACTAGTGTGTTTTAATCGATCATCCTTTTGTATCCAAGAGCTTGGTAAATAACATCAAAAAACTTACGTCTTTACTGTCGTCCTTCCAACTTTCGTACGAGTAAGGTATTAGAGCACCGTTACAGTCCAGGAACGACATCGCCAAGATCGATCCCTTTAACCTAAATATGGGCCCACCTAAAACATAAACGGATGCCATCAGTACCTGCCCGCCGCGCGCCGCTGACAACAGCTTGATCGAGCGTCTAAGGTAGCGTATGCGTATAGTACAGATCAGCTCCTAGTGCTGATGAAGCGCAGCCGTATCGGTCCAAGCAGCTACGGATGTTGTGAAGCAACTAGGGCAGTCGGTAAGGAAGCCGGTGATCGATCGAGCTTGATGAGCATCTGAGTCGTCGTGTCCACAAAGTTGAGCTCCAAAAAGAGTGTAAACTAACATCTAGTTATTGTACGAACATAGTCGTAAACGACGTCGCCGACAGAGCCCCGGCGACTCCCGGACGTGCTCCTTATGTTTGCGGGAGCTCCGAGGACCTAGTGGACCCAACCCGGAACACAATGTAAAGTCGTCCAAATTATTCATCTTCTACTTTCACTACCGACTAAGCATCAAGTTTAGAAAGAACTTCAGCATTAGATGATATTGCTGCTTCTAGATAGTAAGTATGCGAGTAAGAAGTGAGGTAGAAGTCGTAAAGCGATACACAGTAAACAGCAAGAATATTGCTATTCAACACACAACAAGGAAGTACCTACATAATTTCAATTATATTATTAAAGCGATCTCATTTTCATAAGTATATTTTTGGAATTATCACTAAAAATAATGAAGGCAGACAGATAATCTATGCATTTCAAACCATTAAGTACAATTCACTTCGGCATTAGAGCACATTTACACAATTTAATTGAGCACGAATCTGGAATAGTTATAATATTTCACCCAGGTCATAGATAACATATGCGTACTTATTTGGGCCGTTTAGAATACTGCACAGACTGAGCCCAATTCCATGCCGGCCTGCTAGGTAGTAAGACTTCACGTAAGGATAATATTATCGATTTTATTATTATTGAGTCATTAATATGATTACTGGTTAAAGGCATTCCAATTACAGACAATTGAAGCGTCGTAAGACCAATCGACGACAATGATCCTTTCGCAAAGTATATCTGCTTGGTGTACTGTTGCTCAATGTAGTAAGAAGTAACATGAGAGATGAAGAGATGCTCACCGCTGGTGGAGACGACGACGGGTTGCGTGTGGCGCAGGTCGGCCTCGGGCAGGTTGATCATCATGGTGAGCACGGAGCCCAGCGTGGTGCCGATCCACAGCGTGGGCAGCAGCGTCGTGGGGTCTGCGGACACGGCATTTAGCACATGTTAGGGATCAGTAGAAGGCCGCATACGGGAAGAAGGTGGTATTTTATATTGTTAACTAACTTGTCTGGTCCTAGACCCCCCTGGTGCGATTGGATCAGATAGACCAATAATACAATTTGGTCTTCGAGTGTATAAGTAATAAGAGAGGAGCATCAAATCTTACCACTCTTCTTGGTGTAGCTGTCGGCGAAGGCGAGGCACTGGATGCCCTCCTGCGAGATGTTCTCGAGGCTGGACATGCTGCTGGAGCGCGACCGCGAGAACGAGCTGTCCAGCTTGTCTACGCGGCCCGTGGACGGAACACAAGGTTAGCTGCGGCCGACGAGCTAAGGGTGCGCCACTACCGCACCGCCTCCTCCGCCCGGTAGTCGCGCACCCCTAGGCCGGGCGGTGGGGGCTTTTCATCAAGCGTCTTCTCCGGGGAAGGGACGGACCTCCTCGATTACATTCAATAATTCAGCAAGACCCAGATTTGAGACCGAGGTTTGAAGATATCGCTGATTATGAAAAGTCCCGCATCGCACCCGAGATATGCCTAATGCAAGCTAGGTCTAGTCCAGGATGTGCGGTTGTGAAATTAGCTGAAATCACCCACACTGGTGCAGGAGGTAAATATTAAGGTGCCAAGACAGAATGATTGACGACGACCGGGAGAGGAGTCATGCCAAAAGAGAATCGTAACGTTTGATTGTCCGTCCAATCTCAGCTTATTGCACAACGCGAAGTCTGGTACTGAATTATTGGAGATTGAGACTCGTCGATCGGACACGACGATCGTGCCGCGGGATGAGATGAGGATGAGCGCACACAGACAACAACACCGTTCGTCTTACACTATCACACGCGGGAGATGGACACATCGAGACATGGGTTACAATGAAAGTTACTAATGAAGTCAGCGTAGGTGAAAATTATAGTAAGATCCAGCAAAAGAATGAGATGAAGGATGAAGTTAGGATGGGTGGAATGTTCAGTCAGCAAGCCGCGCTCTAATGTCGGTTACAATCCCACAACTCTATGAAGCGCAAACTTTTCAAACCTCTAGTGTGAATATCGTAATCTACTTCGAGCCTCTTTAGCTTGTTAATCACAGCAACAGTCCATTTCGCTAGCAGCAAGCGTCAGCTGGACGGACAGACAACAGTGAGCCACACACATAGCCACTACGCTACAGTTAGGAGCGGTGCAGGCGGCACACTAGCACACTACCATGCTCTAGTTATGTTAATAAGGAGAATACCGTAAGCATACATAGAAATAACGACAGCCGTATATAGAGGCAGCCAAAAACGAGCCATATAAACTTTTTGCTTTGTGGTCGAGCTAGAAAAAAAGATAACATCATACTTAACAGCGCTACACGGTAAATGATCGGTGGCCGAGCCGGTCGGGCCGGCGGTACGAGCACTGACGTTGCACACAGAGCCAAACAAATAAATAAAGTGACCGCTCGTGACAAACAATAACAATAACAACAATAACATAACATTAACATTTCCAAGGAGCGTACAACAGTTGACGGATGATGCGGACGCGTGTCGGATACTGTATGGAAAGCCTCGCTCGGTCGGAGGGTCGAGCGAGTGATGGACGTGTGGATAGTGGATAGTGGATGGGTGGATAGGTAGAGGAGATAGTTTATAGTAGTAAGTCACCTTTTCAGTTAGCTAGTCATGCCGCAAGTTCAATTTAGAGTGCAGTTGAGTGCAGAGTGTAGGAAACATCGGAACACAGTCACAGCCACAATTTCGACTCTAACGCACGGTAACAGCTACTGTGACCAAGCGACCAACGGTAACGAGGTACTGAACAAAAATAATTCTTAGAAAAAAAAACAATGCAAAATGTCGTTTGGATACCATTGGGTTGCATAATTTGTAAGTACTCCATGGATGCGAGAGACTGCGGAATAGGTGGTTCTGTATCGACAAATAAATCACAGTATGTTACGAGCATGGTCGCTGGGAGCTGGGACATCGTGGTGGGCGGTGGCCGGTCGGCGCCATCCAGCGAATAGACTGACCATGTCATATCGTATTTAGTTAAATTTATTCAGTAGAAATATTTAATGAGACAATGATTGAATTGATATTCAGTTACATATTTGAAGTAACAAATCCTCGAGCAATTTGTGAATTTTCAACAAATTGATTCGACGAATTGGATATAGATATTAGAGACGAATTGGATATAGATCTGTATGTTTTAACTGGACATGTATTCAAAGCAGATATGAACAAGGTTGACCGTGTACCTACGTATACGTACACTCTTTTATAAGATATAACAACATAGACTTTAGCATTACTTGTTTTTGCTTAATGGGTACTTACTCGGGCTATTTTGTTACAATGGATGAATGGATGGACATTATGTAAGTAAGATATTTAGTTCTGAGACTGCTGGATGGCGTGACCGCCATATTTCACAAATCCTTACGAATTAGCAAGACTCGGATCTTATGACATAAAGAGATGAGAAACTCATACAATAAATCGATACTGACGTCACAACAAAGGATAA
Source organism: Thymelicus lineola (assembly GCA_963932265.1). Classification (NCBI taxonomy): domain Eukaryota; kingdom Metazoa; phylum Arthropoda; class Insecta; order Lepidoptera; family Hesperiidae; genus Thymelicus; species Thymelicus lineola. Next base: position 17,018,640 of record OZ010693.1, on the reverse strand, counting down.
CATTTAACACTACTCGAAATTAACAACTAAAAATTAAAATAACGAACGGAGCGTGTTGTACTGAGATGATTACCGAGTAAATGATTCCGATCTGAAATTGGAAATTAATTAAATAAATAAACACAATTTGTAATTTCATGCAAATCAAAATGAGTCCGAATCGATGTCCACATTGTTCTACTGTAATGTAACCGGTGTCGGTTGCCAATCGTTATGTTCACAATACGTTATACGTTATGTTACACGATGCCACTTCGGTACCTACGTGGTCTTTGACCAAATTTTATTAAACTAAAGTTATGAATTTGAAGATGTTTACAATGGGAGGTCTGTAGGCGTCTGTATTGTACAAGCTCGAGCACCGGGAGACGGGCCCACATCTTCAAGTTCACAATGCACATGGATACTATGTTATCAGTTATGGAAGGACAAGTAAGATAGTTCAGTGAGTGTAAGGTTAGATAAATAAACAAAAATATGAAGTGAAGAGAAAAGGAAGAATGTACATAACGAAGATACAAGAAGGACAGACCTCGGCCAGCTGAATCGTCTACAACTCTAGAAGGAGCGAGATTATGCAGATTACAGTTTAACTAATGCGTCATGTCGCGCCTGCAACATTAACATCGTTCAAATATATAGAAACTGTCAGGCGAGTCGGGCGCTCGCTCGGAGCACGCGACCGGGGGCCGAGGGTCAGGCCGAACGGACTGAAGTCCGTCGACGAACCACCAGAGTACGTCGGAGCGAAGGAAACAAAAAAAAAGAAAGTGAAGAAATTGCGACTGTTTCAGAACGGAAGGGCGAGAGTGGAATTTATAAGGTGACTGTACTACCAAAACTGCAATACTGTCGCGTCGTGAGCAGAGAATGCTGCGGGGCGGGGGGCGCGGCGAACACGTCGGACGCGGTGGAGAGGCACTTGTGCAGTTTGCGGGTACCTTGCGAGCGCGAGCGGCGCACCGCGCGCCCCGCAGCCCCCGCGCCGGCCGCGCCGCTCGCCGCGCCGCTCGCTCCCGCCACCCCCGCCGCCCCCGCCGCACCCGCCGCCCCCGCCACCCCCGCCGCACCCGCCGCCCCGGCCGCGCCCGCCGCCCCCGCGGGCCCGTTCATCTACAACACAACACACGGTCCGCCACCGACGCCCGCCACCACCATGCGCCCCCACCACCGCCATCTCCCATCTCCCTATCGGTACAGGGACAGTACTACCGCTACGGGAATATGGCAACTCAACTTATATTTGCTTCCCACGTGTTAGCACAAGTAGGATCGTCCAAATCACGACGATAAACTTAGACACCTGCATTTAGGTGCAGAATTAATTGGAGGCTTTTTTCAAACAAATTTATTTTATTTTGCAATAACACATTCACAAATTACCTGGCCACGGTTTTGCCAAAGGATTGTATCTGTAAAACTAAGGGAAAATATAAAATAAATAATTGTTTATCACGGGCGACGCTAGTTTATTGGAAGCAGTCATATTGCCGCGCCCCGGTACTACTGGCACTGTACACGCGCGCCGCACGCTGCACGCTGGTCACCTGCGCCCCAATATATTGTATTATCCCCTTCCCGATATAAGTGCACCTACATTATAAAACTCTGTGGATGCTGTTTTATGTCCTACCCACCTACCTAAACATTTTCGTTCAACTACCAATTTCGCATTCTAAACTGTACCAAAAACTAACACTTATTACGACGTCACAAAATTTATGTTTAACGAAACCCAGAGGTGCACTCAATCCCAAAGATACGTATAACGTACATGGAACGAGTTAGATCCTGCCAAGGTAATCTTAGATCGTACGTCAAGTTTTACAATCAGACAAGGCCCACGTATTCGGCTACATACTCTGACGAAGCAAACAAAAAGTTAAAAGAAGCCTGAACCGTCACCGAATGATGGTAATAACAACGAACACATTCAGGGTTTAGGTAACCGCTGACAGACGACAGAGGGAAGACAAGGGTTAGCCAGCGTGTCGTGTCGGGTGGTGTCGTGTCGTGTCGACAGCCGTATTAGTCAGCGAGAGTGTCGCGCGCGGAGCCGGAGCTCTCCGGGTTAGTTGGTGTTCCTCGGACAAGTCATGATCCATACCCCGTGCCGCGGCGCCTGGGACCACGTGACGCTCCTGCGGCGGTTCGGTGGGTTCGTTCCTCGGGCAAAGTGTCGCTACAAACTCTCCTGGGAAAAGCACATCGATGAGAATCGTGTCGCGGTGGAGCCGCTGTCCGCCGTCCGCCGTCCGCCGGCCGCCGGCGGCTGGTGAGCTAGCAAGCGAGGGGGGGGGGGGCTAGCATTGCTAGGGTCTGCTACTAGGTCGGCTGGCGCTAGCTTGCAACATCATCTCAAACGGACATCGACAACATACAGATCGAAACGCCTACGTTATGCAGTAACATACTTAAGTAAGTCTCTTCAATTACCGAGAATGTCGGCGAACAGATATTTAAGGCAGTTAGAGTCCTCGTCGGATGAGTCCTTGCCCTTGGGAGTAGAAAACGGACACTTGAGTACCTAGTGCGGTGCCGGGGGATCCGCTCGCTGAGTTCAGAATTCTTACTGACGAATGTGCATTTTTACATGTGATAGAATACATAATAATAATACTTCATAATAATTATAGTAAATTAACATAAATAAAAAGCCAAATATCACAAAAAGCGGAAAGCATGAAAATCGATTTCGTAAAACTCGTCGATATCTCGCGAGCGGTCCCCGGCCGGTCCGGGGAGCCGCTCGGCGTCCGGTTAATGTTTCAGTTCACACCTCGGTCATGATTCAAAAACTAACTACTAACCACCTAGGAGGCAAAATCTGGTTAAACCACAACTACGGTATTAGTAATAACGATATGAAAATCGGCCAAACCATTACCATTCCAATCCAATCCGAGAGCAACGGGAACTACGCTATGGTACATGAGGTCTAGGTTACGGCGTGGGGTGAGGTGAGCTCCGAGTCGGTACTTACTGAAACGGCGCATGAGATTGCCCGCGAACGACTGCGACTGCGGCGGCGCCTGCCGCTTGCGCAGGTCCTGCTGCGGCTGCGGCTGCGGCTGCTGCGGCTGCGGCTGCTTGCTGTACTTAATGTTGGGCACCGACAGCAGCCGCTGCGGCTCCTCCTTCCTCCTGTCCTTCTGTCTGGGCGGGCGCGCCGGCCGGCCCTCCTCGTCGAACAGCGGCAGGTTGTCGGGCCGCGGGGCCCTCTCCTCGCCGTCCGGGGAGGCCTCCGCCCGGTCCCGGTCCTGCCAACGCTCCTGCAGCTCGCGGTGCATGCGGTCGTACGCGTCCGACGAGCGCTTCTCCTGCAGCTCGCGGTGCATCCTCTCGAACACGTCCGAGCACACCCGCAGCGGCGACGCGAGCCGCTCCCCCTCCTCCTCCTCCTCCTCGATGGGGGCCTCCAGCGACTTCTCCTCGCCCTCGGGGGATTCGGTCAGCGACTCCGGCGCCGTGTCGGTCCGCTCGGTCCGGTCGGCCCTGTCGTTCCTGTCGGCCGGGTCGCAATAGAACTGCGCGGTGCCGCGCTCGGCGTCGTCGGTGCTCTCGGGCGTGGTGAAGGCCGCCTTCAGCTTCATGTCGACCTTGGACAGCTGGCGCTTGAGGTTGAAGGTCTTCCAGGGCGTGGATTTGCGGCGGACGTCGAGCTTGGGGTCGGGCGGGGGCTCGTCGGGGTCGGGGCTGGCCGGCGACTCCTCCAGCTTCGGGGACAGGGGAGGGAATACATAATTTTGGCTTAGCGCGCGACCGGAGCTACTGGGCGCGGAGGGGCGCGGAGGGTGCGGAGGGCTGCCCGCAGTGCCCGCGCCGACCGACCGCCCGGTTGGCCCGGAACTACTGCTTGCCGGCTCGCACCGGGTGGACGGGCACGCTTCGTCAAGCAGTAGTTGTCGTCGACGATCAAGCGGATCAAGCGGGAGTTGACTCAATCGATACATCTACGCAATCAATCTATCAATTCTAATATTTCTCTCGCAAAGTTTCAAATTGAGATTTTTCAAGAAGGGAATTCGGTCGCCCGGTGTCTTTCGGTGTTCGATCTAAGTAGAAAGAAAGATATGCGTGGAAGAATAGTGAAGAGAGGCGAGGAGGTGTAAGAGAACGTTTGGATGCCATGCCAGATGTCGCTACTGGGAAAAGCTGGGGTCGCCGCTAGCACTAAACAATGTTTAAAACTAAATTAAATATTTAAAAACAAAAAATAATTAGGATGTGACCAAGGAGAACTGTGACTGAGAGTCGCGCGTTCTCCGTGATCAGAGCGGAAAAAAATATACGTAAAACATAAATGCAAATCAAAAGTAATGTGAAAGATCGCCGTAAAAAATAAGTAGGTAACTATTTGTATTAACGTGCACACAAACGTAACGGCTCATCGGACGACGCGCCGCCGCGCCGCCGCCATGTTCCCACAGACGGACAGACCGACTTAGTAACTAAAGTAGATATTTGCCTCGAGTCATCATCTAATATCAAACCTGCAGCATCCTCCAGCAATTGATTAGTTTTTACTGTCAAACTTTTTATGTTACATTTTTGTATTTGCATTCTTGTAAATTCAGTTGTTAGCTTGAATGATTACATCGGAGTTCCGACTATAAAGAATTGCAACAATTTTATAAAACGATTAAAATGAAGTTCGTTTTAAGCTACCTTACAATGCGGGCTAGGTGGCATGTACCTAGAACAATCATGGCTTCGATAGCTAGGGTCCATTAATAATATTGTAATTAAGGCGATAGGAAAAATCACACGCTGTGACTAGACCGAGAATGGTACAGTGATGAGTCTATTTGGAGTTCGTTACGAAGGGATACATAGGATGTATGTACGAGGGATACATAGACTAGGAAGTGCTATTGGTTTGTCGACGTTATCGCTCAGTTACTGTAGACGATGCTTTAATGTTCACACGACTGAGGGATCCGAGTCGAAAGTTAGTCTGTACTTCCTACTATACCCTACCGTACGATATTTTGTAATCAGATATTATACATGTTCCCTAGTGAGGTAGTGAGGTAGTGATGTCGCGAGGAGGTGACCGTTTCCAAACGGCGGTGGGACCTGTGACGAGCGCGACTCGCACAACCTTCCGGCGGGCGAGTCATCGTAAACTTGTATTTTAAACAATACATTCAGTGTTAACTTTATGTTACAATCATTGTAAATAACAAAAAGTAAGAGATATATACAGGGAGAGTTTACAAGTACGGGTATCAGTCGTCACGCCCGTGCACGTGACAAAATATGTTATCTTGCAGTTGATGATGGTTTCATATCTATAAAACTTTGCCCTGAAATATTTCCCGAACAACTATCAAAGTTATTACGTATTATTATAATCTCTTGTGTATGTCTGTGCTAATTCGTGTACTCTGAAGGCTTTTACATTGATACTATTTTACCTAAGTAATTACCTAAGTAATTCCAAATAGTAACTTAACCCTTAAAATATTTGCCTTGAAACACGTTATTGTTATACGTTTACAATAAAAAGTCAAACTCTGGAGCAACTTTATCAGAGCTCATTTATTTCTTGAATGAATGATTCCATCGCGACCGGCGTGGCGCCTGCCAATACAACGAACAGTATATCAACGTGCTAAACGTTTATCTCAAGCCAAATCAAAGTTTATTATTTGATTTTCTTAATTGATTGATAATTGATTGATCCAACTGTTTCTAAATTGGGCCTCCTGGGGTGTACGGGGCGACGTAAACAATCTCAAAATCTTATTGACGTCGAGCAGTCGCACGTGTACGTCCTAGCGAGTTACCTAATATCCAACGGACGTATGTATCTATGCGTCCTTCGTCTCTGTAACTTTGTTTAACGTAAAGCCAACAAAAGAATTAGGTATGCAGGGCATGATTCTAAAACCTTCTGTAATTATTAATATTGCAGAATGTTACTGTTATTATTATTATAACATCATACCTTATGTATATAGGTAGCATTTTACATTGATTATAACACAAAAATTCTGTACTATTAAATATTACCAGACGTTTTGTTTCATGCCTTGATACCTAATTCTTTTGCCGACTGTACAAGTTAGGAAACCGTAGAGACGCTCCGAGACCTGGCCCCCAATTCTCATTTCGTAGAGATACATCTCTAACAGAGATATCTCTAAAAAACATGGCGGATCTCTAATGAAACCTAATTTCCTTATTCTCGGGATGTCACATTAGAGATATCTCTGAGCCTTTTCGTGCGACATGCAACGTATGGTCCGGAGCGTTCGAGATTGAAATGTCACGCGTTTTGACCAATCACGGCGTTGTAAAGCGTTCGGGATTGAAATGTTTGACCAATCACAGCGTCGTAAAGCGTCCTTTAGAGATATCTCTGAGCCTTTTCGTGCGACATGCAACGTATGGTCCGGAGCGTTCGAGATTGAAATGTCACGCGTTTTGACCAATCACGGCGTTGTAAAGCGTTCGGGATTGAAATGTCACGCGTTTTGACCAATCACGGCGTTGTAAAGCGTTTATTTTATATGTCTAATGGTAATGTCGAAAGATAAAATCTCGAATGTGCTCCAGAATAACTTTTTTGGATACATTCGAGATTTTGCCGACATGTCTCGTCGAGATTTAAAGATTAGTGATATGTCTAACTTCGAGATTATCTCTACAAAATGAGAATTGGGGGCCTGTATTGTTGTGAGCTGGGCAGTGTGTGTGTGTGTGTGGGTACCTGGTCGAGGTCGGGCGACCGCGGGTGTGCGTGTGCGTGGGCGTGGGGGTGCGGGTGGTCGGGCGCCAGGTACAGCGCGCTGGGGGGCAGCGCCGCCACCACGGCGCGCCGCCAGATGTCCACCACCACCACGCCGCGCTCGCCGCCCCACGCCATGCTGGAATGTCCGACACACACACTACATACACAGACAACATAACTATGACACACACGTACACACCGCTCACGGAGGCGAGTACCATTAGGTATGTGTGTGTTGCTCTTATGGCGCTTGTATGGAGTCAATTATACTTCTGTTGTATCTGTTTTAAAGTTACTGTACACTTTAACTTCGATGTTGCAACAAGGACCTGCAAATGTTAATAAAATAGACTTATAACAAATAAGTTATATATTTATTACTACACATAATAAAATAAAAAAATATAACATTCATAATCGTCATGAAAATATGTCCGTATTCAGTAAGCTTGGTGAATGTTACCTACACTAGTTTATCATAACGCACTACACTTTAGACATTCACAGTAACATATAAAATGATCATAGTGTGTGTGTGTGTGTGTGTGTGTGTGTGTGTGCGCGCGGCGACTCACAGTCCGTATGAGGAGTTGATGGTGAGCGCGGCGACGGGGTGCGGCGGGCCGTGCTGCAGCGCCACCAGCGCCGCCTGGAAGCCGGGAGCGCGCCGCACGCCCCCCGCACCCGCCGCGCCCCGCACGCGCAGCGCCGCCGCCCCCCCGCAGCCCCACGCGTAACTCTGTACACAATACAACACAACATCTTTACATTTTATTAACCTTTTTTACACTTTAATAACCATTTTTACAGGAAACCCAATTCGACAGGGGGGCAATTTGTTATAAGTTTTTATATAAGTTACTGAGACATCTGAAGAAGTTCTCAAATGACAAAATTTTGAAGAAGAAACAATGTAACTTACTCTTCGCCCCTCCCCCTCGGTAGCGTCTCCGCCGCGGCTGAACGAGGCGGACCGGCTGCCCTCCACGTCAGGCGAGGCCTCCTCCTCCGTGGAGTCGGATATTATCGGGATTTCTAATACCTGAAATGTCAATAAACATGGTTTCTGTACATACTAAAACCTCTTCCAAAAGCCATGTTTTGTTGAGCTGAACTGAAATAATACCTACAACTAAAGTATAAATACATTGTCGGGCCTAGAATGTTCCCCTGTAAGACTACCACCTATACACCCGTAGATATATCTATTTTTGTGTTTTTTATTAAACGGGTGAGACATTTCATTGGGTAATTGATGAACAATAACAAGTACCTAATTGATCTAATATTAACTGAGGTCTTTAAATACAAGTGTAATTTAGTCAAAGGCTTAAGCTAGTTCGGGTAAAAATTAATATAAGGCTTACGTGTGTCTCAGAATGTACTTCGGTCTTTCGGAACTTAAATAGAACGACATGTCCGTGGGGTAGCGCCACGCAGAGCCGGCGGGACTCCGCGCACAGCGCCGCCTGCTGGATGGCCAGCGGGGTCTCCTCGTCGTAGCCGCCGCTCCCGCCGCCGCTCCCACCGCCGCGCCGCTCGAATACTACAATGCAATGAGCGTACAACAGATTTTCAATATTTCTTTAACTATATTGGAAGAGGCGCATGGAGGAAGAATGGAAGGATAACTACTTAATTGCGAGTGGGTCCACTCCAGGTAACAATGATACAGATTATTACTTGAATGAAATGACATTGTTTAATTTGAATAAAGACAATGATTAAAAATACCTTTTGAACATTTTAATTTGTACAAAATTTGTAAGGTCCCTGCACTGGCATCCCAAAACTTGACGCTGCCGTCCGCGTGTCTGGAATGAGAAAATGTAATGTCAACATACGTAAAGAATTGCATTAAGTAGAGCGGACAATGTAAGATTTTACTCGAGCGAGCAAAGGGAGGTCTCCTGAGCTCTGAATGTTTGTGTTCGGAACTTGTACTTATACTAGCACTTGTAAAAACTTCGAAAGCGTAATTCAGGTTGGTCGTCACCGTATGATACACGTTCAATCGTTCCTTACCCTGTAAGAATAATTTCACTATAAGAGCAGGAGGCTGGCGCCCACTCGCCGCCGTTGATGGGCCACAGCTTGTCGCTGAAGCCGGCCACCTTCTTGTTGCCTTGCCGGCCCACCGAGTAAAACGCGGGGATCTGGAAATGTTACCATATTCCTTGACTACATCATGCTTATAATATAATTATTTTTTAATAAAATTAGCCTACCATTTAGTTCAAGGTCAGATTTATTATAATACCATATTGGTATCAGCTCTATTTATCAATAAACAAGTCAGTCACAACTGTAACACATTATAATTCATGTTTAAAAGAAGAATTGAAATCGATGCGTATCTCTACATGTATCGTCCGCGTCACCGACGTGTGATCAACAGTTTTCAAGTAAACTTGGTCACCATGCTTACCAAATCCGAAGGACAGTCAGCAAAGTAAGAGCAGCAGGTGACCGGCGACTCGTGTATGTCCATGGGGTAGGGGTTCTCGAAGCAGGGGTACCCGGGAGACAGCAGGTCGATCACCACCAGGTCGTTCTGCAGAAGGACCACGATCGCGTAAGGCTCTTGGTAGTCTAGAAGGACAATAAGAACAATGTTTGTAACGCGATCGTGGAAATTAATGCCGTTTGTTACAGCCAAGGCCTTGTGGGCATAGTTTTATGAGTCCAGTTGATATTTAAGGTCTTTATTCAATTTTTACATAAATAATAAGTAAGATTCAGAGAAGGTCAACAAATTTGAAAATTCATAAAAGCCTTCATAACTTTCACCAATATTTGAAATGTTAATTAATTAATTTAATTAATTGAATTGAATTACATATTAAAAGACACGTAAGGAATTTCATTTAACTTGAAATCGACATAGTAACGACGCACTACATGCAGTAAACTCGGGTAACCGGTAACTTATTTAAATAAATTCAAAGAAATCTAGTGCATACTTCACTTTTGTTAGAAATGTTAGGCTTACTCAAGTTTCAGAAATACACGTATTTAAGCCAGATATGTGCTATGCAGCTATGCTGCGAAGATGTGAAATCCAATAAATATGATTGGTTCAATAAATTGATTGATTTCCACCAATGAATATGATTGGTGGATATCAAACGCATCCATAGCAACGTAACATAGGACATCTCTGGTGGAAAAGCAGCCTAAGTATGCTGTATAAAGGTGATTTATCCGATATCTATCGAACTATAACAATCGGAATAGTTGACCTATTTTTTGATCAGCAACGCTTCGATGACTCCTCTAGAGCTACTGGTCCATGGCTCGTCAACGTGTGTTAAATAGTGTGTCGTGTGTGACAGTGTGTGTGTCGTGTGTGACAGTGTGTGTGTCGTGTGTGACAGTGTGTGTGTCGTGTGACTCACCGGCGCGGTGGCGGCGTGCGGTCTCTCGCAGAGCGTGACGGACGGTCAGTGTGTGTGACTGCGTATGTCGTGTGTGACGTGTGACTCACCGGCGGCGTGCGGGCTCTCGCAGAGCGTGACGAAGTCGACGACGCTGTGCTCCATCTCCAGCACGGTGGTGCTCTTGCCGTTCAGCACCGTGATGCTGTGCGTGCGCCCCGCCTTGTCCGTCGGCAGCCCGCCCGAGAATATCACGAGGCTCTCCCTGGAATACATACATCTTATTGTATATCGTACGCACTATAGGGAACAAATCGGATTCTTCGAGAAAACTTTAAAATACAACCTAATTGTTGGGTTAGGTTACATTAGTGAATTTTATCTCAAACAAACCCAATAGTACACATTTTGTATCATATCGCGGAAATCCGTCATTCTAATTACAAGAACTTCAAAAGTTTTGTATTGAGGTGCTTTTACCAAATTATTGGAATTCCAAATTACTTCACTACCATTATTTGAGTTTAGGAAAACTCAAAAGTGTTTATTCATTTATTTATTTACGGTTCGTTTTACTACCGAATTGTGATTGTTACCGCATACTTAGTCGATGTGCACTCTTATTGCGACATAGGTATTCATGCCATGCGGACGTATTTTGAATAGGTACAAAAAATAATGTAGGGACTTTTATGTGCTTAGGTGGCGTATTAATTACGTGAGGCGTTTTAGCGATTTTCAGACCCCTCTTTGCCCCTCTCGCTTCCTGGTGAAATTTCGTGAGATTTGTCTTAATCTCATACACCTAATTTCACGTAATTTTTCAAAATATGTGTTTCTAGTGTTCACTGATTTTGGGTGAAATCCGATCCACACAAGACGAGAGGGCGTAGTAAGTTACCTATCACTTACTAAGCCATTTTCTAAGGGAAAACTATCACGGCTAAGTTAGCATAAGTAGTTAGCGAGCAATGGTCGATAAACTTACTACTTCGGAACCCTACATTGCGCGTGGCCTGACACGGACTTTTCCGGTTTTTTTTCATTATATTTTCATTTTGTGCACTATGTTTTAGATGTGCAAGGTCTATCAGTGATATTTTACATTTTAAAGAAGGAACTTATTTTTCGGAATTGAGAATCGAATACGTGAGATTTGCCATCCCCCCTCTCCCCATCGTAAGATTAGATGAGATTCGACTCAACCCCTGAAAGCCTCACGTAATTAATGGACGCCCCCTTATGTAATAAAAAACTTTGCTACTGTATTTACATTTCTTTTTTTCACAGCATACAAGTTTTGTGCGCTATAAGTGGCGCCCAACGTGGGGCTAAGAACCGCGAATTGAGTTAAATTACAAATTATTATTATTACTGGATTAAAATTTATCAATCGAATCCAAATTAACATAACATTAACATAATATAATACTACTCATAACATAATGTTTTCTCATCGGTTATCGGAAAGTAGTAATAAGTTACAGCAAAAGGTTAATGCTATGTTTCTGCGGCGTTCAATCTGTGAGCACACGTTTATCGGCAGGTAAAAAGCGTTAGTTTTGCAGATTGATAGATTAATGCTGTCGGAGGGCGGAGTACCGAAGCAGGACACGTTATGGATGACCAGGGGCAAGATTGATCGGTCTCTTTCCACCCTGAGCCGGCTATATATAATGGCTGTTGAACCCAGATTGGGGGCGATTGCCGATCAAATAAACGAGGATATAATCAAAGAAAAATGTCCATTAGGTTTAAGAGATCGCTCCGAAAATACCACGAGAAAAGATTGTCGTTAATCCGAGGATTAATGAATGGGTCGCGCCGCAGATCAATTATATTAAGTATACTTCACGTACCCTGTTCTTGACGTTTTCCATTCCAGCCTGTGTATAGGTTTACATGGTTCCAGTTTGCCATCCTTGTTAGCCTTTGCTGAAAAAAAAGTTTAAAATGACTTCAGTTATAAGCTTCGCAAATTCTAGTGTTATCGTCAACAAAAACCAATCGACATGAAGTTGTAATTTTTATAATTGAAAGAAATTGCTGCTTTGGATTTCTTTAAAAAACTTTATTAAGAGTCTCTTCTTGCGTCTACAGTCTCCACTGATCGATAGAACAATATAATAATAATAAAATATAAGTAAAAATATGACAAAAAAATTATATGCAACGAATATCTAATTTCTTCCTTTTTGAAGTCAGTTAAAAAGATGTCTATAAACTTATGTGAAAATGGCATGTTACCATGTCTTCTCATTTCTATCTTAAATCCTCTATAAGTTACGTAGCAACTATTAAAATATCACGTAAGTACCTACAATACAATTTTTTTTCTTATTTTAGTTTCTAATAACTTTAACAGACATGGATACATAGAATAAGAATGGGAATGGCAATAAGATTACAAAACAATACCTACGGGACCCTGTAGAGTGTAGACTCACCGTGAGGATAGGAGAGTGAAGAGGGCCTCGGCGCCCTGGTGGTCCAGGTGGCCAGCGCGCCGTCGGCATGCGCCGTCATGAGCTTCCCATCGTGCTGCCAGGCGGCCGCGCGCACCGCGTCGGCCGGGCCCCCCGTGCCCAGGCACCCCCGCCACTCCGCCGCGCGCGCCCGCAGGTCCCATACCACTATTAGACCGGATTCGAACGCCACCAGTAGCTGCGGAGAGACCACCAGCTTTATATGCGGAAATATTGGACGTTTTGAATCTTAATAGTCTTGGACATTGCTGATGTTACACTCAACCTTTGGGTGTATGGGGCTGAAGCCTGTCCGTGAAATACCCTACGAAACAACGGGAGGAGGTCATGGCGAACGGACCCTCTAGTTTGCCGCTGGGCGCTGTACCATCAAGTTACACCCCGACAGTACTTGCATAGATGGTAGCTTAGGGTCTACCTACCTGGCTAGCTACAGTAGCTACCTTCCTTCTTTTAAACTCCATCTCCTTTTAAAATTATAACAATAATTCGTCAGATTCCGGCTGGGGGCTTGAGAGCCAGTTCTTTCTTCCTTTTTCTTATCTCTTTCTTGGACGGCAACGCATCAGTGATGCCTTTGATGTTGCTAGTGTCCATGGGCGACGATAGCCACTTACCATCAGGTGGATCGTCAGCTCGTTTGCCGGCTATTTCTATAAAAAATGCAACAATTAAACAGGAAAAAGATGAAGTAACAGAAATTACGACGGATCTGTTCATAATCACGACGCATATTATTATAATACGCGTAACGCAGTATACAGTGACACTGTACACGTTTGTAAAGACGTAATTATATGGGGATTAGAGTCAGACGGCGTATGGCGTACCTTGCTGGCGTCCAAGGGATTATCGCTAATGTCAACCACCGCGCCGGGGTGGTTCGGCCTCGTTCTGCAACAAAAGAAATGGCACATGTCATTCCACAAGAGCTTACTGCTTAAGACAGGCATATATACGTAGATGATGTAGACATCCAGAACATTCTTAAAATGATGTTTGATAACCGACGGATTCTATAACCAATCTATTGATACAGTTAATGCATGCATTCGTCGAAGATAAATAAATGTATAATAATTTGTTTAAGAGTTCCATAGTCAAAATCGTCTTTCACTGGCTTAGCTCAGATACCCTTATAACTATAAAGCTTTAATTTGGATGCAAACGGTTCTAAAGAATAATTAATTTACAACTTTCCTGAAGAAATCAGTGTCATAGTGCTCCAGAAATAAGTTGTCAAATGGCGCATTTGTTCGTATTAAATATATACGAAGGCTGTAAGTGTATCAGTGTTATTTTGACCGAAGCCAATATAACGATTTAACAACAATTGTCATTTATATTGAAGCTAGTAACACCTGCATTACATTACATCCATGTAAACTGTATCGACACATCTACACACACGCTTGCAGGACTGGCTCGTATTTCCACAGAACTTGTTGAGTCCGACAGCACTCAGTAGGTACAATTGGAGCGTGTATGAGGGATACACAGCCAATGGGGCTTACATCATCGCGTCATCTCAGACCGGCGCCACTTGTTGCGACGCCGCGGCGCCCCTGCCTGCCGCCTTCCCCTCCCCCTCCCCGTGCCCCCTACCCCCTCCCCCCTCCCCACTCCAAGCCGGATTTCCTGCTAATGACTCGTCAAATGGACGGCCCTCTCGCCGCTTGCTGCGGGATATTAGCTTTACATGTCTCAGCGAACATTTAACACAACAGTAATAGATGCCCAGCGTCTACGGAGAAATGGTTTAATAGGTATGTTGTAACAATATTAAAAAATATGACAAAAAACCTGAAATCCATTTATCTATATTTACCAACTAGGAAATCGCCCTCGCTCCGCTTCGGGAAAAATAGTAAAAAAAAATAAGTATAGCCTATGTCACCCGGGGATAGTGTAGCTTCCCAACAGTGAAAGAATTTTTCAAATCGGTTCCGTAGTTTCGGAGCCTATTCAGTGCAAGCAATCAAATCTTTCCTCTTTATAATATTAGTATAGATTTCAGTAGAAAGCAAATATTTTATTGCAAAGGGGCTACAATGTAATGAGTTAAATCAGATCTTGTAATTTAGAAACAATAAATTCATGCACGCGTGAGATCCTGAGAGCATCATTGTAAAAAGCGGGCACCTCGCCTTACTCGTACCTACTGTACACTAACAAAATAACGTTGTAACAACGCTTGGTTGTTTTACTGCAGATCTCATAAAAATGTATCCCACGTGACATACTTATGTAATTTAATACCTACTCAGTGTATATTGTTTGTAACAAACCGGTATGACCTCCACGAGGCAGTAACCGCCCGCAGGTATTCATCCAGTGGAGTCGAATAAACATTCTAATCTTAATTAAAGAGTGTATAGAACATTTGTTCCGACCGTCCGTGTTGTGCAGACTCGCTTAATAGTTGGAGGGAACTAATTAGAGGAAGACAAACCGCCCGCGGCCGCCCGAGTTGGATTGAGTTTCAAATGGACCGTTTAAAAGTTGCTGCGTCCCGCCTTCCACCCGTGCGGCCGGGTTATTGGAACGTGTACCTATATCATACATTAACAATGTGCAGGACGTAGGTGGGTTAATGCCTCACGCATCTGAGAGAGTTGAGAGTACTGAACAAAAAGCCTGAACATATTAACAATTAAAAATATTTCGTGAGTGTACGCCATTCGCGTCAGAAGACTCGCTTGTGTAAGCTTTAATCGCTAAGCTCGATTGGCATTATTGCGAATGTAAGCACTGGAGCAGCGTGGTGGAGTATGCCCTTGGCCTCCTCAAGAGGAGAGACCCGTGCTCAGTAGTGGGCCATTAAAAGGCTGAAGCCAAGCTTAGTGGAATGCTAAAACGTATAACTGATACGAGACGATAAATCCCCTTATAATATACAGATTATATGTCTGTGGATTATACATATACTTGTTTGTATTTTGTTTTGCGTATTATCTGTATTTTGCTCAAATTTGATCCTTCGATAGAACTCATTAAGCCACGTGCCTCTCAGCGCCCCCCCCCCCCCCGGCCCCGGTCTGCCCCATGCAATCTGTGACGAACTCGTTAATAGCATCATTCTCCTCATAAACAGCTACATCGATATTTTATTGAGGAGGAGTTTTACTACCGCGTTGATTCGCACCTCTTTATTGATGAGCAGTCAAATGATAATGACTGCCGCGTGACGACGCCACTATGATGTGTAACACAACAAGTGTATTTTATTTTCCTATAAAAACATTTACTATTTGCTATTATTTAAATATTGTTTAATGACGATATCAAATGTAATGTAAAAGTGGCAAAACGTTTGAGTAACTAAATACTAAAGGTCCTCGAATGGTGCCCACGTCTCGGAAAAAGGAGCATAGGACGCCCCCCGAACAGGTGGACCGACGACCTGAAGAAGACAGCGGGCATCCGCTGGATTCTGAAGGTTCAGGACCGGTCAGAGTGGCGCAAGTTATCAAGCAAGGTCTATGTCCAGCAGTTACCTCCAAGGGCTGATGGATGGATGGATGGATGGATGGAATTAAACACTATCCTATGTAGCCTCTGCTTTATATTGTAATAAATGAAGTGCGAAACAACCACAAGGAAATCATACATTTTATATCCTTCAATGATGACATTGAATACAGCGCGTATTCCAGTTTACTTTTTTAAACGCTTTTATTTACTTTCACTTCGGAGCATCAAAGCATCAAATCAAATCTTGTAACGTTAATTTGAATGACTTCCCTTTAATGAAAATTGATGAAATTTGGCAGACATGTGTATTTCCGATGACAATACACGAAAATCAAAAAAAAATTGAAATAAAAGCGTTTAAAAAAAAAATTTTTTTTTGGATTCAACTTATTTAATATTGAGTCTAAAGCAGTAGAGACAGATGTGCTTAAACTTCTTTAGCTGTTTATCAGTGAGCTATATTATCAGCAACTCTGCACAGAGTATCTCGTAGCTCGTATCTACATTCTACAATGACATATATTGTGAGGGGGAGGTTGTATGTTGATCTGCTCGGAGTGCGCTAATTGTACATTAAACTCGAGCTGCAGCACAGTTGTTCCTGTTCTATTATAATTGAATTCATATTATGATGGCGGGCGACGGGGCGACTGTCTGGAGGCAGAGTGGCTGTGATTGTATTAATTTGCCTCGTCACAGCCGCCCATCAAGCCATCGCGACGGCGCCACTATTTGTCAACGTTATTAGAAGACAACGTGTGGGACCGGGACGATATACCATATTATTTTATTATATTATAGTTACAATTAGATACGTATTTTGGACAGTGGACTGGAAAATGGAATAGTGTCTGTGCGCATTATAAGTAGCATTTTACCAATAGCCACAAGGATTTAAATAGATGATCATTGTATCACAGTACGTATAACAATTATTAGTCTAGGATACAAGGAGATGAAGGACATAGATCAGTGTAGCTGCAAGTATTTTGAGCTGTATGGGTCTCTATCTATTTTAGATCCCAAGGCAACTTATATAAGCACATGTATTTCCATTCATGGTTACGTTTCTGATGACTTTGATATGATATGTCTCAAAAATAGCACAAAAGTAACACTTATTACTGACAAAACAAATCATTAAATGAACTTGCATTTGACTCCGATTTACGATGTTTCGATTACAATTACGATGTTTCAATAAAACTGCAGTGATTTAATAGTCAACGGAATATTAACTACGCCTTGATCGCAAGTGATTGGCAAAGTTGGACAAGTTGAGGTGCGATCGAAAGTTTCATTCTCTGGTGGCTATCGGACAAGCCGTGGACAAGCTGTGGGACAGGTAATGTGAGCAGCACGGATGTCAGTGACACTCCAGCGAGTAGAGATAGCCGCAATAACGTTATTTCTGTTGCACCAGTTGTATGTTTTTTAAATTCGTTAGGATTTCATCAACGGCCCTTGTCAGAAAGGCGAGGCATTCAAAAAATCGTTTTTGTACTGAGATTGAAGTTGTATGCTCAATAAAGTTTTCAATATTGGTTTTTGTTGTGTTGCGTCAATTAGCTACTGTTTTTACTTGTCCAGCTGGAAAAGTTTGCCTTAGGGGATATTAAATAAAATGAATTAATTTAGTTTATAATACATAAACTTACCTAACTCTTTTGTGTGCCTCTTATGGGCAGAACGATAAAGTAGAGCCCAAATTATTATGGTTTTTACCACAGATGGAAGAGATCATTTGGTATTGCGGTTGTTTTAAATTTTACATAGGTATTGATAGATGTACTTACTATAACTGTTTCAGGTTATAACACACTATTATTTAAACCCATTACAAATACTGATATGAAAGGGGTTTACTGAATAAACAATTTAATGAGTAGACACAATAAGGTCCCGACACGTAACGGTGTAGGTAATCGTTTTACACGACACAGCATCAAAATAATATGTATCATTACAAAATGGCAGTTTTACAAAATGGCCGACGAACGCTCTTTGTGCGCCTTAATATCGCGAATACTTGCCATTCGCAGAAACGATTGAAAATATTGCCTTTTGCTGTTTAATATTACAGATAGTACTTATTCATTTCTTTTTATTCTCTATTTCTTGACCGGCAACGCATCAGTGATGCCTTTGGTGTTGCTGATGTCCATGGGCGACGATAGCCACTAACCATCAGGTGGATCGTCAGCTCGTTTGCCGACTATTTCCATAAAAAAATATCGGCCACTTGGCCTTTTTCATGTCATTTTCATCGTCGAGCCGATGAGTCCGTTGCTTATGCCGTAGTGTTTGTTACGTGAGATGAATATTTGTTTTTGCTTTATTTTTCGTTGCGGTATATTTATTGACACCAATCGTTCAATTGAAAGCCATGTGATACCTACTTATACTCAATACATCAATTATTTACAAAAAAGTAAAAGTTATTCTATTCGGATTCACGGTCAGAAATCAGCTTCAGATCGGCTATACGTATACTTATGGTAACACTGAATCTAAGTATTTATTTAAAAATTATATGATGCACATAAAATTTTTATGAAAAGAATAAGGCTCGCAATCAACCAATAAACGAGCTACAGTCGTCCTGCTTCAAATATTTAATTCACGCACTTGTCACAACAACAGAGATTCATGGCACAAAAACAAGTGCTTATTGTGAGCATTTGCAGCGCTTGCCGAATAATTCTCCCATTTTAATACTCATAAAATGAATCAGCCGATGTTCACTACGGATTCGTTTTTCCATCGCAAAAGTTCATTATCATTAGCATAAATTGTCAATCGAGACATTACTGAAATCAAACGTCTGATGGATCCTTAATAATAGTTCCACCCCGTTACAGAACCACTTCAACTCGCCAGGACTGGCCAGCCGGGTGCCTGGCATATCCGAAGTCATAAGAATATCCGACGTTTAGCAGGACTGACTATTTCATAGACCCTCCGAGATGTCGTAGCTGTCACGTTTTTTTGTCAGTTTTGCCTACAATTTTCAACACATTTAACATGGAAAAAGATCCAAGTCATATAATAAGATACCAGTGGGTCATTTATTCTTTGTATTTAACTAATAGGATATTAGTGGGCCTATCCCCTAAAATAGATTGGTCGCAAACATTTTCCAAAAATCATTCAAAACTAACTTTGCTGTATTGGGGCCGTTTAGAATACAAACCCCAATCCCACGACTAAATCCGGCTCGCTGATGTTAGGGCCCCTCGGGGGAATTATATTGGTAATATTTATTTTAATTTTCCATGGGGTTTACTTGGATAGCTACCACCCTTGAGCATCAGTCAGCCGCCAAACGACTCGGTGTGTTCCGGCTGGGGGCTTGAGAGCCCCTTTCTTTCTTTCTTTCTTATTCTTCTCTCTTTCTTGACCGGCAACGCATTAGTAATGCTTTGGTGTTGCTGATGTCCATGGGCGACATCAGCTTGTATGCCGACTATTTCCATAAAAAAATTAGTTGCCTTCGTTGCGCTATCATACAAAGCTACAGAGTACTTCTGTCAACAAAATTAGGGCCCTCTATATCCGTATCTATAAATTCGATAAATCACCGTAAATGAACTCAGCATTCCAATTAAAACATCCCAGTCGTCCTTCGTCGATTCTCATTTGATTTAATTGGTTACTTCGTCGAGGTCCAGTAATCAGCTGACGACGATTTTAATTTGCCACACTTCCTCCAACCCAGCCTTAGCTGTCAAACTTTGAAGAGCTTCATCGGGGAATGGGAGTGCTGCGACTTCATTATAACGGCTAATAAATTTAACCTGAAGTAACTTTTATGAGTTAGAACTGTCAGGGTAATTTAAAAATAATACTACTATGTCTCAGCTTCTAACTTAGTTAAGTGGATATTTGAGTAGATGTAATAGGAACATTGTGCCAAAGTACTGTATTTTGTAAATATTGACACGTTTGATACTCTTATGATATTTACTTTAGATAAACATTATTCGAAGAATTTTGCCACACAACATGGAAAAGGATCTCAAAGAGAAAATAAACGGTGAAGCAAGTACGCAATTCCAACATGGTACATTTACGCAATTTTCTGGTTCGAGAAACATCGCGGTGCTTTTGTTATATTTTCCCAGCCGGCTCCGGAGTCGGCACGAAAATTCCTTTACAATTTATATGACTCCGGCAGCCTGCACAGATAGCGATACAATCTTTTCAGCGGCTTTGTTCCCTCGTGTGTCTGCGGCGGACGTCGTTAGCGAGATGTATCGACTGAGGAGTACACAACAATGGTGAGATGGTTTTTTTCACCCACTTCGGTTGACAACCATGCTGCTTGAACTGTTGTTCGCGCCAATGAGTAAAAGTTATTTGAATTGAGAACGCATCTCGAGCAGGCAGGGCTGTCGGCTGCCGGCTAGCGTGACCCGCGGGCGTGTTATAACGATCGCCATTGTATGCGGATTTAGCGTTTACATAATAACAGCACTCGTATCGCAGTATTTAATATATGCGAGTCCTTAATTAATAGGACCGTTTAATTTATGCCGCTGAGGTCGTTGTCCTATAAATTAAATAGGAAATTTGTACGATATATTCAGTTAAGAAACACTTTGCGAGTAGCAGGATATAACAACATAACAATATAACAGACAGAGTTATGTAAGTGCTTGTGTGTGGAGACGAGAGCTCAGCGTACAAACATTACGAGCGTCGACAGTGATAAGGGTTTTCCTGAATGATACGCCTGAATTCAAGTTACTAGGGCCCAAGAGAAGCCTTTACAACAGACGAAGCTGACAGTAGACTCGTACGAAAAAATGTAACATATCAGTAACTCACATTGCAGAAAAAATACTGAAATAAACACATTCATTATACTTGTCTTATCTCGAAAATAAATAGGTACAATCAAATTAAAATCATACAACAACGAGTCATGTAACCAAACTATAACGACGGTACCGCGCGGTGAGTTCAGCATTTCATAATGGATTCTGATTGTACAGATTTCCACTTATGCAGGTTTGTATAAATAGCGAGATTGTCTGAGCGTCCAGAAACAGTCACAATGTTATCATCGGCGCATTGTGTCGCGAACAATACTCCAGCCATCTCATCTCGCCGAGATTGCTGGGGACATCCATTCGTGAGCAGTAATCGGGTCACATTTACTACATTAATATATTGGTCCTTACTTGAGCGGCACGAGATTGAACGGTAATGATATCATAAATATTTAATATATTATGAAACAAACTATTTATTTCTTCTGCGAGGACTTTAGAATGAATAAATAATGAATGCCCATCGAAAGTAAAAGGGGATTTAAGCCTAATCTTAATGAAAATTGAAATTTATATAGGCGTCAGGGCTTCCTAGATTTACAGCCAACGGTTCCGAAAACTAAGACATGTAGGACCTGCTTCTGTCTGCGCTTCAATACATTATTCAAATGTGTACATTGTGTACTCGTTTCATTACATCTAAAGACTGATATCTAGTAGCAGCAAGTTTGACCAACATTGATTAGGTCGTTCAAGAATACGCACTAGTTTGGTATTCCATTAAATAATGTCTTGAAAACTTCCAAATAAACCTGCCAATAGAGTATAGAGCTCCTATTGTATCGAATATAACATGTCGATCGAATACATTGTACCCCCTCCCCCTCCCCCGGCCACGCTCTATTGTCATTCCGCGGTATACGCTCTTTGTAAGTCGAAATGATCGCACGAATTTACCAAAATTGCTTTAAAATGATTACCCATCCTTGTATTTGCGCCGTAATCGCTGTCCGCGAACAGACATTTACGGCACATGGTCCGAAGGCGGATGTCCGAATTATAGTAATTTGATATTATATGAAAATTTTACGATTAACTCCATATTTGGAGGCTATTTCTGAAATAGTAAATTGAGTAAAGTTAATTGAATTTAGAAGACACATAATTATAGGTAGATATTGTTGGATAAATTATAAAAAAGTTTCTAATAGATGTATTTTGTTTCCTTAACTCAGGTTAAATTATATTACAATTTGTTAACCTTAATTATGCTGAATTTTGTGTAATAGGAAGTAATATAATATTATACTATTCATATCAATATATAGTATCAAATACCAGCTCGCCTAGATGACAAACTGTTAAGAATCATAAAATTCACCTTACGGATCTGTTCTTGATATCATTGCAATCTGATTTATCAGAATGTTTGAGAAAATATTTACACGTTAGAATCTCAACGCGAGACCATAAAACGATTCGCCGTAAACGACACAAGAAAGGAAAAGGAAAAATGTATAAAATTTCCATTTGAGAAATACACGAAGATTGGTAAAATTTAAACAGCATTTACGAGGGGAATATACGTCACATTTCCGTGAAAAACGGCGTTTGTATGACAAAATAAATTGATATAATGTGGTGGGGCGGTGGGGCGGTGGGGCGCTTTGAGTAACATACGAGAATGTACGTGAAGGAAAGGTAATGAGAGGCGGTTGACGAGTGTAGGTCTTGCGTTGTGTGGGCGCCGGGCGGTGTGGGTGACATCAAGTACCCTGACTTATTTCAGATCTTGTGTGCTAATTTTTATAAAAATTCGTTTAGTAGTTTTTGCTTAAAAGAGAAACAAAAATCCTCACAAACTTTCACATTTATAATTTGTAGGATCTCGGTTGTACGAGTACTCGTATCAATTCATTTATCATTCATTGTCTCCAATCATACTTGTAATGATGATAGGTTTCAGTTCAATAAACGCAGCACAAAGCTCATTACCATTTGCGACTGTTATCTCATTACCGGGAACAAGGGACGCGACGCGGCGACTGCACGACGGCGCGGCGGCGACGCGACATCGGCACGACTAATTACGTCGTACCTCCTAGCGAGCTGCGCTGTTCGGTGCATTCTAATGAGCGTTTCAGTGGTGGCCGGCGTTGCCACATTAAGTAGTTGAAGTACGTTTCGTTCTTCATTTTAAACTTATTATACAAAATCGACAACATCTTTATTAAATTCCCTCGCTTGTTCGTCTTCAACTGAGCATTGCTTAGTTCTTTCAGTACAATACTAATAAATATTATGAGCGGTTTCAAGGAACGTTATAAATACTAATTCATATATAATCATATTATAAACCAAGACCCGTAATCCCGCTTTAATCTCGGTAACCATTTCGTTCATTTTAATTTTAAACGTTTGCTTAGAACATAGAAAATAAAAACTGAATAATAATGGTATCTAACGTTTTTTATTTATAGCCCAAGATACTGCTTGTAATAATAAATGAGAGAAGTTAGATAATGTATTAAAAACATTCCTACATTGCCTAAGTTCAGTGAAGACTATTTAGTTTTATATTGAGTGTGGTTGTCTCGTTATAGCATGATGGATTATAACTGAAAAATAAATAATAAGTTTAATCATTCACGTGCCGAGGGCTATATTTTCTTAAACTCTTGATTCATTATTTAAATATTCTTATTCACATAGTAAGTATATAAAGTGACGCCACGACTCTTTTTTGTACTAAAATATATGTTCGTCAAAGATTTTTCAAAGTTTATCTCGACAGCGTAACATGGAACATTCCTGAACATCCCTGATCAAATACAAAAAAATATATGTATAAATATGTATATTCAAATTAATTTAAAAAAGGTCACCCGCGGTGATGGAAATTACAATCTGTCAGCTACATAGCTCCCCTCCCTCTGGCCGACGGTTAATGGAACGAAAAATTAAACACTTTTCGAAACTCAATTAAAATAAAATAATTAATGTGTGTTACTTTTCTATATAAGATATTTCCATCAGTACATAATTGATTTGTAGTTGAAAAATAACAGGTTGTATGTATGTTTGTTAGGCGCTTTGTATCTGTGGAATGTTAGTTGATAAAAGAGGTAGGTAATGAGAGTTAGTGAAGCTGTTAATGAGGCTGAGAACAGCATGGATGAATGCTGTGGCCACAGACTTAAAAAAAAGAACCAGACGGATTGTCAGCAACAAATTCAGTGAGGCACCCATAGTAATACCAACTCCTCTATTCGTACAAGTATCACACGCACACATTGACACCATGATGTTATTAATCGGCCGCCATTGCCGCGTCGGACCGCACAAAAAATTACGCACACATGGTAAGCGGGCGGCGTCACTCTGAATAAGACAAGGTGACGTCTAGTTCTTTTTTTTAAGTCTGTGACTGTGACGTAAAGTATCCTAAGCGATACCTGCGTGAATGCTATGCACTGATGAAACGTAAGAAATGATCTAACGTTAGGTCGAACCAGGTTATTGAAGAAAACTTATTTTAATTTCAATATTGAACGTCTAATATATTGACCGAGTTTTATAACAATAGAGAAATCTGATGCGTTTATATTTTTATTTATATAAAATCTACGCGCGGATTCTACAGACTCTATTATTCATTTCAGGTTTTTAGGAAGACTGAGTATTTTAATACCACGAAGTTGTTGCCGGAAACTCATTTCTCCTATGTTAAAGTAATATTGTGTGTTAAATTTTCACGTAAAATATTAAATAATTTCTCTTTTCCAATTATTTGTAATTTAGGTACGTCTTAGATATTAATTTACATCAAGGACGTTTTTAATACAAGTGACAATCACGACAGAGGCGGTGTGAGACTCGGGGGCGCTAATTTGTAATTACAGAAACAATGTTCATATAATCAAATGTTTAATTTACTCTCGCATATTGTAAGCTAGCTTTCGGAAAACGTTTAATATTCCGTAAATAGTAAAATGGTATATTTAACTACATATTAACTCAGGGGTTTCGGGTTCTCAATTCTGTCCCGACACTCTAAGGCAAGTCAACGCACCCCCCTGCACGCCCCCGCACCCTGGATAAGACTAAGGTGCAATGTTATAAAGGTGAGAAAAGGTGAGATACTTAAACTTGCTGGAACCAACCGATTTTCCGCAGACAACATGAGATAACGAGCGAGCAAGACTTCTGAAGGTTGTTGCGTCGCCCTGCCATCAAAGGCTTTAGCGAAATGTTAAATTACAACCTTCATTGAGGATGATGTTTCACAGGCTGTCGGGGAGGAGGGGGAGGAGGGGGAGGGTGGGGGATGCGGTTTGTAATTTGCGTCCAAAATTATTCTAAACTGTGCACCAAATTATGGTTAATTAGTACGCGCGTGGCCGTTACAGACCGCTGGTCCCAACTACGGTAATTATAATGAGGTTTGAAATTTGGTTATGTCACTGATATAGTCATGTTTCATGCATTGCAAATTATATCTTTCTACAACAATCTTTTCAAATGTATTTTTAATACGAACTTTTTAGACTGGCGACTTCCCTTTACAATAAAAAGTTGCTTCTGATTATCTCTATCGAAGTATTTTGACAACATCTTGCATATAAACAATAGGCGTGTCACACAAAAGCTATGAGTAGAGAAAAAGGGGGGAGGGGGGATTGGTTGCCGGGTCAGTACACGTCGCGACCTGTTTTTACTAACATCCCGCATTATTATGACTTAAATTAAATGTACCGAATATAATTATAACAACAACGGGTTGAACGAAGGCTGCAAGCTGCATGGCCGGGAGCGTGACGCCGGTTCCTTTGACTGACTTGTCAACGTTAATGAGGCAAAAGCCCCTTTTAATTGTATAATAATTTCAGTAAGATATTACGCTGCAGTCATATACTCGTACTCATTATTGTCATCCTGTATTCACATGTAAATTATAAAAAAAAGTAATAAAAAATGAAAAAACCCGACTGCGTAAAAATAATTAAAAAGAAAAAAACAAGCCCAGTAGTTTAGAATGTATTTAAAAGTAATATTGAACAGCTATACCACATCCTTCTAGGATTAATAGTCGGGACCCACTCTTCAACCAATAAAATCTTGTTTGTTATTCCCCAAGCAGTCCTGTAAAGTATAAATGGGTCCCGATTGTTAATTCTTCTAAGGTGTAGTTGTTCAGTATTACTTTTCATCACAACTTTTAGTTACACACTTTTGATTTCTATATTAGGATTAAAAGACGGTAAAATTAGCAATGTTGTCATTCCAATATGGGAGTTAATAAATTAGCGGGAATGGTTGTTTAAACAACTTTAAATCGTTATAATAATATATCCTAAACTGTTACTTAAAATGAAAAATAATGAAAGGAACCTAAAATTAATTTAAAATACCTATTCAATGATAACCCACCTGACTTAGTTCGACGACGACGTTTTTTTTTTCATTTTGACCATAATATGACGTCTGGTTGTCGCTGTGATGAATTTTGATCATTATCATGTTATTAGTAGCACTCGCAAGGTTAAGATGATCGAATCGACTGACGTTATATA
Organism: Thymelicus lineola; assembly: GCA_963932265.1. NCBI lineage: Eukaryota > Metazoa > Arthropoda > Insecta > Lepidoptera > Hesperiidae > Thymelicus > Thymelicus lineola. The sequence continues at coordinate 16,992,216 of OZ010693.1, read as the reverse complement.
AATCATCAAAATCCGTCAACATGGTTGGTCTGTACAACACCATATAGGAACAAACATACATAATATATCCAATATGTATTGTGACGCCACAGTTAAAATATTGATATATTTAACATAGTAAAAGTATTTGATATTTGCCTATGGAACGCTAAAACGCATATAGGGGTCCGCGCGCGCTACGCCCCCGGGGGCGGCGCCGCGGTGGGGCGCCGCGCCGGGTGGACCTCTTTGTGAGCATTATAAACAACTTTAATGAGGCGAATCCTCATTTAAAGTGCAGAAATGGTACTCATGAACTGTAATATTTATATTAAAAACTTTAATACTGTACAATTAAACTCAAATTTAATCTTTAAGTTTTCAATTTCGTTGCATATAAACCATTTTTGGAATTACTAACATTAGGAACCTACTGAGGTTATGCTCTTGCCTTCTATAAAAACTGGTTATTATAAGTATTTAGTATGCAAAATATATTTATGGATATGACAATTGTTTAAGTGCAACTTTATCTGTGTAAATATCACGAAGATTTCTAAATAAATTTCTAAATGAAAGCGTAAGGGCCGGTAAGTCCGTATGGGCATTATGGGCCGAAGATTCCGAAGAAGCAATTAAGAGACATTTTGAAAACAGACAGATATAATTATTTCCACATTAACGCATCCGTAAATTATTCGCTACATTACGCCTTATTTTACAACAGATAAAAACAAAACGAAGACCAATATAATTAACACTTGCAAATTATATTTAATGCATCCGTGTGATAACTGTGCGAACCATTCTTTAATTAAAAAGTACCAACTCCATGGAGGCATTTCGTACTATGTTACATTACGTGAATTTTAAAGCAACTTGAATTCATAATATATGCGTGCGCGGCGCATCAGCTTTCAGTCTCCAGCCTTCTGGAAAACAATTGGATTGTATGCTTTCTGTATCCATAAATGCCTAAATATACTACAATAAAATAAATATAAGGGCTTATTATTTAAAACAAAATAGCTTGGATATGAATTCTGTAAATAGCCACAATAGTGATAGAAAAAAGGTAATTTCTTGTCGCTTCTCCCGGGACCACTCAAGCGATTTGTTGAAGCGATGGCGTAGTGTGACTTTCGAAAAGTGTTTATAAAAATCTTTAAAAAAATAATTCATTTGGAATATCACATGTAGTACCTACTGTATCACGTTCAGCGTTAGAAGTAACATAATCCGGCGCGCACTTCAATACAATTTATTACGAAAGTTATTAGATACGCTTGTTCTGATCACGACACGGAGTGCAGTTTCTATTGTTAATACTATAATCCGTTCTGTGCTATCAGTACTCGCACGTCCGTTAATAAATGATATACAATTTGAATTCGAGGAGCACTGCACGCGGACTCAATAGGTAAAGTTAGGTCTGAGTATCGGCTGCGCTATCTACTCGGAATGTAAAGTGGCTGCCTGCACTACACGTTGGCTCGCTCGGTTGGGATGCAGTGCGCTGTGCAACTCTCGTCTGTTGTCTGAGACGTGACTCCTTGTTTGATACTGATATCTGCATCGCATACAATACAGATTCGATTGTTATTCAGGCAGTAGTATTTAATCTATAGCTATTCCATAAAACATTGTGTAGTAACAATCAATGAATGTATTATATGTAACAATTAAAGTCCATATCTCTCTCCCTCTCTCACTCCCTTTCCCTCTCCATTGTTTCTAACTATGAGCTAATCTATATCTAATACCTTTAAACGAGCAATTCTTGTATATATCGGTGCAGCCTAAAATAAGTTCGTAATAATCTTTGAAATTAAGAAAAAGGGAATTGTCAAGAAGACAGACAGATTGAGAGTATCGCGAATCAAAGTAAACAACAAAATAACGTTGAATGGATAAAATCGGGTGTTATCAGGCAATAAACGGATAGTATCCTTGTGCCTGTCGAATTATGGGTTTTATTTAGTATCCTGGTAATCCTGACACATAAGTACGCCCACAGAGAGAGATCTATGTTCATAGTACTGAACTCAGATGATCTGAACATACGAATGAGTACCTCCACAGAGCCCTGTCCTATTTAAAATTTAGTATATAGGGGTTTTCGGGGGTGATAAATCGATCTAGCTAGGATTCATTTTTAGAAAATGTCGTTTTATCGGTGTTTTCAAGCAATGATAAACTTCTACAATATACTCTTCCTGACATCTATTGGCAAGTAGCAATACTAAAGCTACTTCAGTAAATGGCGTTGTTAAGCAACACTAAACCGAGCAAAGCTCGGTCATCCGGGTATTTACTATAACGTTTAATCTTCACTTTGAGTTAATAACAATTTTGCACATTTTTAACTTCAAAACTGACGAAGTTTCCATAGTAACTTGCACTCCCTTCCTTGAATTAACCCTTTAAGGGTTGATTTTCCGAAATTTTTTGTAAAAGTTAACTTTTGTTTATAACTATAAACTTAAACAAAAAAATTCATTTTTCGAACTCTAAAACTGACGAAGTTGGTTTGTATGAAAGTGAGTCTCCTTAGCATAAACTATCTCCCTGCCAAATTTCATCTTAATCGGTTCGGTAGTTTGGATTAGTTCGGATGGGTATCGGCGGATCTCTCACCACAAACCCTAAAACGAGTATATAATTCAATTTAATAAAAGTTCTATACTTAGAAACGTTGGATAATATCTGTTACGCGAGGGGTCATCAATCACCAACCGCCGAACAATAACCTTTGCTAATAGAGCTGTACAATATTTATTTAATATAGAACTTAATAGACTCCTTTGCTCTTAACTCTGTGTTCATTTAGCGCAGTTTATTGTACTTGTGTATCCTAAAAAAAAAGAGACTTTTACGCTTCGCCATCTTTTTTAAATTGTAAGATGGATAAAAAGATAAGATCCGATTTAGCACGGACCGGTGCCGCGATGCGGACCCCACGCCCACACCCCACGCTCGACATAGCACGCCTTATAAAACTTTACGACCACTTAAGATACCAAGTGCCGAATATTGCCGCTCATCCTGAACAATGTAACGGTATTAAAGTCTGAATGGAAATTATATTATCTGACGTGAAAATTGATACATACAAAGTAGTGCATTGTAGTTTAAAGTCTACAATATAATCGATCAGCCATCCAAAGCCATCAAAGATATGAGTAAGGAGGCCTGCAGCGTATCAACTGTTCCCCGTGAGTGGCATTATAACTTCACCATAAGACCGACAGGGCTAGTAAAGCAATCAAGGGTGGTAGAAGAGAAATATGACATGCAACCATTATTAAAAATATTAATCATAAGTATCAATTTAAATTATTGTAGTGCTTCTTAGGTATAGATATATTTTAAAAGCACTTTTAATTTTCATACCTTTTAGTGAAAACCCGGAACACACAGGTATTAACGAGCTTACCGACATTATTTCCGCTATAATACTGCAACACGGTGAACGGCCGCGCGGAATCCAATTCAATTATCACTTCAGTGATTACTTATTTCAGGATGTTTTTAATTTACTTTATATTTACGTTGTGCCATTAATTCCGTAAGTGAATTTGATAATTGTTATAAATATGGTCAATATCAGCGTGCCTTGTTTTGTCGTCCATCTAAATACCTACTTCAATGTTACGATCTACGCGAGTGTTACTAATTCCTGAACATTAAAGCCACAGTTTTCAAAGTAATGAAGGTTGTTAACTGGTAGTTTAGTAGTTAATGATGACAACAAGATGAAATAGATGAAGTGCAGAGCACGCAACGAATATTGTTTGAATCCGTCCATCGCCTGCAATCCACACACGCCAAGCCAAATGGCTATCAATACGAAAAGAGATTGGAAATAGGTATTTGAATTCTAATTTTCAAAACTGTTTGAAGTTCACTAGGTGAAATTTTTTTCGTTTTCAGTTTATAGCTTATAGTAGCACACCAAAAATGATAAAGTTCCTTAATGAGATCAGTTAATGTATACGAGATATTTACGTAAAATTTCGACTACACGAGGGGGTGCCAAAATGTTTTTGAAACATTTTGCACATTCATTAACGTTAGTTTCAACCCGCAATATATTCGCGGAATAAGTTCCGGTGATACTTCATGATTAGGTACACGATGTGTGTGTATCTTATAAATAATATCAGCTGAAAATAAGTTGTATATTAATAAATAATATTCGATATAATAGAAGCATCCAGATGCCATTTATGTATATAGTGGCGGTTGCAGGCTCGTGATTGATCTCAGATTAAGAGTGATGGTACTCTTAAATATGTCCATAACATTAGATCTTGAAAAACAATTTATTTAATATAGACAGATTACATTCGAATTAGATTGCGGAAAAATGTTCGCAAATAAACAGGAAGAGGAGCTCGTCAGGAACGGCGAGTTTAGCTGATAGCTGGAGGGTCCGTCGGGTCCCCAGGGGTTCAGATGAGTGGAGACGTTAAAGACATGTGAAGGGATTCGGACAGTTAATGTGACTAGCGTAATTTGTAAAGAGATAAAGGTAAATGTTACGCGATGCTGATGGGATTTTTTTAAGGAAAAGGCGGGCCTCTTTTTTATGTAGTAGCTGAATTAAACTGCTGTTACAGCATAAGACTTGATTTTCGAAAAAATACAGGACGTCACAGGAATAATAAAGTAGAAAGACTACATGTATAGTTCGATTCCTCTAAGCTGACACGTTCAGAGACATTTCACCGTATTCACACTAAAATAATTTTTCATGCAGCATGATTCAATTTTTTTTTATTTGAATTTAAATCGTCCACTGGTAACGAAGGCTAAGACTTCCTTTCGACGGACAGTGATAAAACACACATGTCAATCGATAACTAAAAACATTGAAATGATGTAAAAATTTCGTAAAACATTGACTCTCGAATGGTTCTACAGGTCCGTACTAAGATCCGAGTATCGTCTGACATTTCAGTAAAAGCTTCTAGTTTACGGCTTCCCGGAACCAATTAGGTGCTTGCATCGGTCCCTTCAAGGATACGAGCATCATTTACTCCATCAGATAGTCCCATGACAACGTAGTATAAGAACCTGTACAAATACTGAAAATATTATAACACACAATAAGAATCTTTGAGAATAAAAAATCCTCGCATGTAAGTTTTCTCGGTTTGGTCCATTTTAAAATCAGGATTTTGCCTTATTTTGGTGCCTAAGATGGCCAGGTAATTAACAATCGAAGTGGGTCGTCTTTTTTTGTTAATCAACGCAACTGTGACTGTCCTACGCCCCAACTCACGCCGTGTCCTACGTGGGCGACTCAACGCGAACGCGAAGCGACGCGGCGCGATGCGAAAACAACAAACAGTTGAAATGTGTTGAAGTGTCCTACGTTACAAAACGCACGTGGAGTGCGTTGCGGCGCGGCGCGATTTGACGCGAACGCGATCAGTTGGTTTGATATTTTCGCGCGAACTTCAGCGGCGCGGCGGATGTCAGTGGCGGTGAAGGGATGATTCGCGTGCACGTAGGACAGAGCCGCCGCATCGCACCGCATCGCACTGAAATCGCACCGGATCGCTTCGCGATCGCGTTCGCGTTGAGTCGCCCACGTAGGACACGGTGTCAGAGTCACTAACGATTACTTAAATCGCTCCTTAATAGAGAATTTGTATGGTGATTCTTTATTAAGGAGCTATTAAAGTAACCGTTAGTGACTCTGAATTGGGGTGCTAGTGCTATAACTAATTGACCATACGCCAGCCAGTCGAATTCTACTCGTACTTTGTTGCCTGGGTGGCAAATACTATGATATAGATAATGGCAATACAAAATACAAGTAATGAAATATTGTCACGTCCCAAGGTCTGCTGTATCCATACGATAGAGGCAGTTATTATTCCATACTCAGCCAGTGGTCGTTATAGGGCGATAAACCCAAATTACCGATCCCTACACAGAATATATTGGAGTCAGCAATAACATTAGGGAACTAAGTAACCGCGATATAAACAAATTGTCGACGTCAGCTTGCCGTAATATGTTAATATTAATGAATAAAAGCTGTGATAATAGTAAGAAGTGAGTAGCTGGATCATGACCTTGTAGGCATGTCGGTAGACTTGCTATCAGATCCTTGCTATGTAATACATTACTGACGTTTGTCGCAAAATGAAGTATCGCAAATTAGATAGAATCAAGGTAGGACTTTATTATCAAACGTGATACAGTGCAATAAGCAGGTACGTTGCAAAATTATCGTCGATTGTTTATTGTTATTATCTATTATCCAATAACGAAGAAGCATGTCATCCACCAGTAATATACGAGTAAAACATCACGACGAGCTGAAACCTGCTGGTTCACCCGCTCAACGTTACCAAGAACACAATTCGTCATTTACGCATTAGTTAGTAGTAGTCATTTGTCATAAACGAAATTCTCCGCATACGTTACTATGATGATGCAGTCATCAAAAGCCAGAGAATGTTGCGAGCATGTAATGTTGTGCATGTGTGCGGTACTCACACTTCGATGGCCTTGTTCCAGTTGATGACGTATCCGCTGAGCACGAAGGTCTCGATGTTGACGACGTGCACGTTCCCGCGCTCCGTGCCCACGTGGATCCACTTGGACTGCAGCGGCAGGTGCAGGCACGTGATCCTGTAACAACGATACACATCGATAAATCAACCAGCTGTAGATGAACCACAACAGCACACGTAAACCAGCCGTTGGCAGCTGTTGGCCCTTGATGAAGAAACACACTGGAGCTGTGTGTCGATGAAAACACAGATTTCCAAGCTGATTATCGCCCTTTTAAACCTTCAACGCAAAAAATGGGTGTTATAAGTTTCACGTGTCTGTGGCATCGTAGCTCTTGTAACTAGCAAAGTTGACGTAACCTTAGCTACTCTAATGGAGGCCATACTCATCAAGTGTACTTGTCAAGTTTGCAGTTTAATTTTACTAGCTATATGGCCAGATAGTTACACCGTGGCCATACACGATCAAGTTTACTGGATGCCGCATCAAGTCTACTGCAAACTTGACAAGTATACTTGATCGTGTATGGCCACCATTATGTTTAGTGTAAATGAAACGGTCGGGGAACTACATCGTAACTAACTCTCGATAAGTTAGTAACATCGAAACCTCAACATTATGGATAAAATATTGGGAACGGTGGTGCGTCGATTAAAATTTCAATATTATTATTCATCAGATTACTTTAAAAGGCTTTTAACAAGTTACGGAAACATTATTTTGCGACTTTACCTACTGACTTAATCGGAGTTTAGAGAAAGACGAAAAATAGCTATTAAGAGATTAAAAATGTAATCTTTTAAGTCAAATGGAGTAACGTAGTTCCATTACGGTGTCATCATACGATACTCAAAGTAGATTCACAGTAAAAGAGAGTCAGAAGACGACAGAGCTTGGGATGGATTCTCTATACATTCATGTAAACATACAGACCTAATACGTGATAGTGAATGATCGCCGTCATGGAAGTAAGTAATTCAGCACACAAATGCTTGTCAAATTTTATGTTTGTAAAACATTGTATTTCGTTTTTGGGGTTGAAGTAATCACTGCGACGCGTGTTTATATGTAACGTTTTATAAGCAACATAAATCTAACAAATCCCTTTGCAACTCAGATTAACCTCATTCGTGCTGGTCAAAATATAAAACCAGGCAAGGACGCCTAATATGTATTATTTGCTGTTGCCAGATATTATATACGCCATATTATTAAAGTTCTCTAATATGCATGGAATTTTCATTTTCAATAGAAATTATTAGTTAAAGGTAGTGTAAGGTATTGTTTATGATTTCGTTATAATTTTTTAATGCAACAACAATTGGTGGAAACGTTCTCTAAATACGTGTTCCATTAATGGGTACAAAGTCAAAAAGCCAATACAAATTTTCGGTGGATTTTCAAACAATCTTTCAGCTTTCTAGCTCCATTGCTTTGAACAAGCCTGATAGATCTATGGAGATAGGTATAGCGCGTGTGGTGTAGCAGGCGGAGCGTAAGCAATAAGTTTAACACGAAATTAATGTTAAAAGTTTATTGCACAAAACACGAAAGAAATACAATACAACTACACTGATACGCGACACAAGAAAATCCATAAAATGAGAAGGAGAGAGAGTGATAGAATAGATACAAAGTACAGGCACAAGCAGTCTTAATACGGAACGTAAAATAGCACTTAGGGCACAGCGAAAGCACTAGGTAAGCGCGAGGTAGTCGAGCGATCGGGCGACGCGGGTTAGCGCGGAGCGTGTGGAAGGCTGACTGCCGGTTGCTGGGCGAGAACTGACGCGCGCGCGCGCAGCCCGGGAAGCGAGGCGCGGGGGGCGCGAGCCAGCAACCGGTTCGGCGCGCTGCTGGCCGCGGCTGGTAGTGTGACGTCACGCGGTGACGTAGGACACCAGAGCGCACCAGGTTCGAACCCGTGGATGGTGTCGGTGCTTGTGTGATTGTGTGTGTGCCCGTGTGTTGGTAGGATGTATGTGTGGTGTATATGATGTATATAATAAACATAATATAATAAATAAGTGTGTGTGTTTGTGTATGTGTGAGATATATAATAAACTACATGTATACAGTGCAAATGTGGGACGGAGGTGCCCACAGATCAATGAGGTGTAGGACATGATTTGTGTGACCATTAACCTGTGACCAGAATCAAGGTCTCAGCCATCGACCCAGGGCGGAGGCTAATGCAACGACGAGTCTATTTTTGACATAATCGAGTTATCGCGTGACCCTCCCCGCTCCCCCCTCCCGCTGCCCGCGGCCCTGAGGTCGTTATACTTCAGCTGATTAGTAAAGTTGACGAAAACCTTCGCTGATTTATTTAAATAATAATAATAAGAGTTACGTGCGAAAGGATCGCTTTTTCGAATGTAATTCTAGCTGTCACGTCAATTAATATAACGTCACGTTCAACAGTTTACATTCAAAGCAAAATAGCAACGTCAATATGTTGTAACACAAAGGGCTGCATATAAAGCGGAAGTGTTAGTCGGGAAATTAACAGGAATTTCCGTGAAAATAGTTCGGCGTTGAACCGGAGTAACTAACTTGCCAATAACCGGGAATATTCCTGTAAATGACTCGTTGACAAGTTTCGAGAATGCGACTGAGTCGGGTGAATTGCACTTCGCACGAAAGCTGTTGATGCAGAGCGAAATAATATTATGACTTTAAAATATGTACAGTCCCAACATATTATAACGACAAAATGTGTTGTATTTGTGTGAGGAAATTAATGAAACAATGACGAATGAAGATCAATTTCTGAAAGAGAGGTTAAGCTAATATAATCTAATTTCACACGCCGACCAAAATTGACGTAGCAATGTTGTGATATTATTTGTGACATGACAAACACAAGTTCTATTTATTATGACGATCTTTATGTAAATAGCAGGTAACAGTTATGAAATTGTATTTCAAAATAATTATGGGTAGATATATAAAATGTGTTATAAAAAACAACCGCATTTGTAACAAACGCAGGAACGAATAATTGATCCACTAGTAATCCTCGTAAAGTGTATTAATTTGAGTGGTGCCAATCATACAACTGTTATTTCTAAACGACACGCGAGCATGATGCTACTGCCTAAAAATAAAAATATTCATAAAAGAAAACTCCTGCTCATTTCTGTTAGAATTTGAAAATACCTAGTAGTTTTTATGTTACTTACCAATACAAGTTACTCAAATATGTGTAATTTACTCATAACTACACACGCTGTCATTAGGACTCTCAATAATAACTCTGACATACTTACACAAAATATCTTATTAGGAACCGTGATTATTCATATCAAATATCAATGATAATATTATATACAAGATATGCCAAGACGGCGCTGAAATTATGTCAGTCGAATTTAGACAAGTGTAGCGATTTCAATTCAGACAGTTGATAGCTGCCTTTGAGTGAGGCCGTCTAGTTGTCTTTTTCACTATTATGGTTTTAGTAGTGCCATCCCTTTTACATAATTTACCTATGTAATAAGGATTGGTGTAGTGAAACAAAAGATAAACGTTTGTGTGTTGTAGCTCGGTCGGAACAGATTTTTTGGTTGATTTGTAAGGGCATAACGTGTCTATAGTTTAATATCATTGTCAAATATTGTTCCGCCTGTATGTGGGCTGCTACTTACTTAAGTGGCCTCCCCTCTAATCCGTTGTATATTATCAGATTCTAGATCAAATTCTGAATACCTTCGCATACAGTTTACGCAACGAATCGGCAACTGGTTCACAACAATTGCAATAATGTGATAAATTGATAATGCATGCACTATGAGACAATAATAACTTCACTTACCGAACTGGTTCCAGCAAAGACTCGTCACAGAATGCCCTAACTACATTATTCATCGTTAACTTAGCATTTATGACATAATTCTCTAATGTGAAAATTGTTTCAACTGCGAATATGTTATTAAAAAATGGCCGCTTCTTCAGTGGTCGATACGACTGCGACGCAATTTTATAATTAAAGTGGTGCTATCACACTGAAGTTATAAAATGAGAAAAACACACAACGCACGCACACATGGCAGGTTGCGTGGGTACACAAAACATACATATATTTGTTCATCATTTTGTCCGACTAATAAAGCGATGGAGTAGTTTCAACAACTTAAGCTATTCTCTGCACATTTGGACGCGGTAGTCGAGACAACTTTACTATTCGACTGTTGCAGAACGCGTCGGGCGAGCCTGTGAGCCGAGGCGCCTACTTTTACTTTGGTGGATGCGATTGCGCTGCGACGAAAAAAAAAAATTATTCTCATTGAAGAGAAAACTACACGGGTTTACTAGTAATTAAATGCTGTGACTTCTTTCGTCACCTCATTATGCTTGTCCTGGTCAAAGAATAATCGATACGATGCATTTTGCGTATGCATTTAGATGCCAGGATGGATTGAGCCACGTTACCTGATAGCAGGCAGTAGACATAATGACCGCTTTTTGTTTTTTTTTAGTTTCCATAGTGGTAGTTTTGCCTTTTTCAGGCCTGTCGTTAAGAATATAAAGAATAATTTGGTGAAATATTTCGTTAAAAATAAAAATAAAACGAACCTATAAAAAATCATGTGCGTGAAAATTTGTTCACAAAACGTCCATTTTATTCAGGCTAAAACGTGGTGATATGAAATAACTGTAAAATAAAAGCGTCTATTAAAAACACGGTCGGTCGCCACTCATCAAATATTTCGCGGTACTGTCGCTGTATTCAATCCGATTTCAATAAATGGGATCCGCACTCCACGGCAACATGTGATACGCTTGTGACTCGATTTTAATTAAACTTGTCCCACCATCGGTAACGCTTTCAAAGCAGAATAATTCGGTTAAGCGCGAACGTCGCGTCACAGATAACACCAATATTTATTTTATACGTGTAATCAACGGCCACCCGGACCCAGATTGTGTCTACACACGCGGCATTAACTTTAACTGTTTCATTTTGCATACTAAACGGTGCGGAAAGACAAAAACTCTAAATGGAGGCAAATGGAGGCTCCGCGACTACATTTGGGACAGTAGCAAGCTATCAATTACGATGAACAAAAGGAACGTTAATCCGATGATAGTAAAACAGCTTGATTATTTGAATTGCACTTTCCTTTCATGTTCTCGCTGTGTTGATTGCGCAATCAGTTCATGCGGATTTTTAATCCGATACGGAAATTGAAAGGAATGAATATGTGCAACAGTAACTGTACTCTGAAATAATTGACAAATATTTTATGTATGAAAGCATAAGAACATCTTTGTATTTATGCAACGATTGTAAAGTGTATTTAATTTATTCCATATTTTGTACCCTATTTACAATACATAAATGCCATTTTGGCCGCGCGCGCGCCACTTCAGTTGCCTAGCAACGGCGCCATTTTGATAATATTTTGTAGCTGATGCTGAGGGGGGGCACACTGTACGCGCACGATTACACTTTACGACCCTCTCAGCTCGCTACTGTGTGTAAAACGTCGCGTTTAGCGCCGACGTCATCAAATTATCATCCTTAACGCCCAAATTGTTACAGTGATAACACCGCATTACTTCGAACCGTTCTGTTAGCGACGACGTCGACGTTAGCGCGTATTTTCCAATAAACGTAAGAAAAGTCCCAAAAACATGCTAGACATTGTAACGATTTTATACGAAAAAGTTTTACCAAACGAGAATTAAGTTATATAAAAAGTCTTTAACATGATACAATTTGAATAAGGCAAATTTTGCCGTATTGACTACTAACTTAAGCTGAAGCTTATTATTCAATTTATAATTTAAAAAAATACATGACATTTTACAAATTTTTACATAAATCCTTTCAACGTTAGTTAATAAATTTTAGTAGAAGGCATGAACATCAACCATAGCCAAATGGGTCAATATAGAGTTTAGTTTGGATTTTTAGAAGCTGACAACGATTTTAGTAAAACAATATTAACAGAAAAATACAAAAACACGTAAATAAAATATAAACAACATGCTTTATACTACAAGATTTGAACACAAGATGGCGTTCGCTGAGTATTTAAAAAAAGTGAAGGAACATTCCATTTCCCGCTAAAAATTCGACAGACGTCACAATTAAAGTGGAACGCCTGCGATAGTCTGCATGCAGCAGGAATTTTACCGAGTTGCGAATGTAAGGAGGCATTCTTCGTTACGTGTGCTAATGGTTTAAATCAGAGGTTCCCAAACTTATTTCGTCTGACGCCCACTTTGAAAATCAGTTATTTTGTAGTGCCCCCATTTTTTTCGCCTTAAAAACATCAATAACATATTAGTCTTGCATGGAGTTTTGTTAAATCTATATTCTAAACGAGACTTTTCTTACCAGCGAGAGCAATAATGATGCAATTTTACAATAATAAAGAGTATATTTTATTCAAAATTCTTAAATCACATCACCACCCCCAAATTTTCTCTGGGGCCCTTGCCGCCTCCCTCTAGGCCTCTAGCACCCACACGGGGGCGTTATCGCCCACTTTGGGAAAGACTGGTCTAAATATAGCGGTGCAAGCGGAGGCTATCTTCATTACCATGTAAATGTGCTCGGAGTTGTTGTATTCGAACATTTTGTACGGAGAGCCAAGTTATCGGTTTATTTTGAAGTTGTTTTAGTCGTACTTTGACATTATTTTTAAGCTCGTATACTATATCCTATGCAAATATACATATACAGTTCAGTTGCTAAGCTTGAACCCCTGTTCGGTCCTACTTGATGTTCGCGGTAGATACTTGATTTGTCGGAGTGTTGCATTGTGTAGTTTGTTCTAGTTGAAACAAAAAGAAGCAGGTTGTCTAGTTTGTTCTCATAAAATTGGGCTCTACGGGGTGTCGGGGTGTCGGGGCACAGAGGGTCAATGCAACGGGTTGAAGCGTACAACAGCGACAGACAACATCAAACTAACACACTCACCCCTTTATTTCTTTAGTCTGTCGTGATAGTTTGATGCAATATCTGTAACAATGTGCAAACGACCTAGCTGTAGTGGCGGTGCGGACAGTGTATACGGCATGTAACAATCAGTAACATCTGTAAGGGCCCGTTCTCACGGGCTGGCCACACGTGCGGCTCTTGAGAGACAACCTTGGATAAAGCAATGTGATAAATCGCTTTAAGTGTGCAATGTAAAGTGCGTGTAATAATAAATCTTAGACTACGAATAGGTAAATTAATCATTTCTATATTTGTTGGCTCAATCTAATAACCATTGATTAATTAATTAAAATCTTATTTATTTATTCCTAACTTATACTAACATTACAGGTCAATTAATGCGTTACTATAATTAACAAAAATCTAGTCATAATGTTAAAATCAATAATAATAATAACATTTTTAAATATTAAATTAACTCGGCCTGTGGGTTGCACAATGTGTGAAAATCTACATTAAAATTGCAATTCTAATATCTAGTGCGCATAATAGATACCTAGTCAAAAACATCTAAGTAAAGATTACATTGTCTACTGACTAATATGTAGGTAAACAATCTATTTACAAGATCGACAATTTGTATAAAATATAATATGACGATAAAATTTCCAGCGAGTCATTTGCATTGTAGTAACCGAATGACATAACAATATATTTTTAATGATTTTACACAGAGTAACCGATCGATATTACAATTTTAACAACAGGGAGTTTTGCTTCAAAAAGAAGCAGAAAAAAGCAATCAAATTTGGTAAATTCCAAATAGTTCCCATATTCATTAATAGTATCAGGCGTTACTTTGCGGAAATCCATTGTTATTAAGTTATTATACTAGTATTAGTCTACTTTGCGAAAATCCGCCGTTAACATGTATAATGGTATATACTAACTTAATTTCCATATTCAAACAAAGGAGGCATGACTTGTTTGCAGTATTATATAAAGTACATTGTGTGGCACACGTAGTGACACAGTAACAGACAATAAAACAATTGAAACAATCAAAACCTGAGCGCAAATACTCATGTCAGTAAGGCTTCCCGCCCACGTCCGATAATCGGTGACCGATTTTTTGTAGGAGAAAAATAGAACGTACTGATAGCAATGGTGCAACGCACACGTCCTACAAAAAGTCGGTCAGAAATAAAACTGTCTCACCGACAGTCGGTACAAAAATCTGTCACCGATTATCGGACGTGGGCGGGAAGCCTAAAACGTGTTTCGCTCAGAACACGGGGAATTAGTTCCGGTTCAAGCCGAGTCCCACGCGGACATGTGCGGGAAATACTATATGACATTGGTTTTAAAATATTATCATACCAATAAATATTGTAATAACGTATGAAGAGTTAGTGAAGGTTAAAAATGTTATAAAAAGCGCTTCGTTTTATTCGCACATCAATTGAATTTATATTGTCAGTCGTAACGAAGGAAAAGCAATGACGTCTGACTGATTTTATATTTGTTCTTTTAACAGGTTGTGATTGAAGTTTCAATTATGATTTTACTAATTAAGCAGAACATAAAATTAATTGCTTATTTCATTTAACAGAGATGTCTGTAAGCTTTATAAATGTGAAGTTTATTCTAAATGTTGGTGAAGGTCAATTAACAAGTTAACGGCATTATTCCAGTTTTATTTGTCTGTGGACCGTAAAGCGAGAGCCTCATAATTACGTTTTATATTCTTACAGCCATAAAGCGATAGGCGAGTGGCCGTTAAATTAACGAAACACTTGCCTTCGGAATGATAAGGCTCGGCCGGGGCTGAATTGATCCTGGATACAACAATTACGTCCCCGCCGCAGGCACGGAGCTCTGAGCCGAAACAAACTGACAACGATGAATACAATAATGGTACCAACAACGCAAAGATATCTTTCCCCTCGTAATCAGATAATTTTTTGCTAACATCAATCGAACTGATGAATCTAGACATCACACTATGCTCATCAGTCATTATTAATGAGTGTTTCTTTAAAGGTAGAATAAAATTGACAATTTATAAGGTAATCTTAGATCGTTAAACAACAAAAATGGATATAAATGGAATTCTTGAAAAAAAAAGTGTCGTCGTATTTGTAAAATTTAGTCGTAAAATTTAGTCTCACCCTTAAGCTTCCAATCACATTTACAAGTTTAAATATTTCGTTAGCTTTCAAACAATCACATTAATCCATTTAAGCGATAAAGCGAACTGTTACTAGCTATTAAATTAGCGGCACTACTACAGAATATAAAGTGCTCTGTTGTCGAAGCACCCGCCATTTTGTTTTTTGCTCCAATTCATTCAACAACAATATTTGTTCATTTTCCGCTCTTCATTCTTTGTTATGGAAAATCATTCATTGTTAACTTTTTCAATCTTCAAAATGTTATATTAAACCAGTTTGAAGATTATTAATATGCTGTTAGTGTTTTTTATTCATGATACTGTAGTTAGTTATATTAAAGACTGCTTTTTGCCCATCTTTACTTGCTTCTCCTAACATAATTGGGATGTTGACACTAATTATAAATTAATATAAAGTACCCGGATGACCGAGCTTTGCTCGGTTTAGTGTTGCTTAACAACGCCATTTACTGAAGTAGTGCCAATAGATGTCAGGAAGAGTATATTGTAGAAGTTGATCATTGCCTGAAAACACCGATAAAACGACATTTTCTAAAAATGAATCCTAGCTAGATCGATTTATCGCCCCCGAAACCCCCTATATACTAAATTTCATGAAAATCGTTGGAGCCGATTCCGAGATTCCACTTATATATATATATACAAGAATTGCTCGTTTAAAGGTATTAGATTTATGTCTAAAATATTAGTGGTAACATTTAAAGGCCTAAAATATGATTCTTTTATTGAAATCAATCACAATAAATTAAATATAATTAATTTAAAATGTTAAAAATTGTACTCCCTGACACGTGACCTCAAACGCCATTTTGAGAATATGACGTCATTGGAACAATTTTATATGGAAATTCAACAAACTTAGCAGACAGATAGTATTGAATATCGTTTAGTGACGTCACGTGACGTTTTTGGTGGGAAATTTGATAATTTTTATTTATCAATTTTTGTTTTTAAATTGAAGATTATTATTTTTATAATATTTTTTTCGTGAATATTAAGGTCATATCTATAAAATAAAATTGAATCCTAAAATTAGTCAACATCCCTATTGAATGAAACAAACGAGACTGGCCAAATTGGGACACCAATTTTATTGTTCTCTATTTATACCAACTATTGGTATCGGAGTAACAAAAATTCCAATATTTCTTATTAATAAAGGTCTCCAAAAGACATTTGTGTCGAACCTGTGATTAAAATAAAGGGGTAAGTCAGAAATACTTTTCATTTTCTAATATTGCTCACACAAAATTTGTCGTGGATAGATTCAAAAACTATTTTGTAGAAAATAATGTATAATTAATAATAGAGAAACAGTTCGCACTCTAGTCTATAAAGAGAGTCTTACCGTTCCCTCTGAAACTTGAGCGACTGCACTCGCTGCGGCAACTTCTGGCGGAAGGTCCAGAGATGGAGCTGGTCGTCAGCGCAGGCAGTCACCAGCGCACCCTCGTTCACCAGGAACTGCATGTGCAGCACCGCCTCTCCGGTCTCGTGCCGCACGTGCGCGTCCACTCCGGGCCCGCCCAGTCTACGTGCTGGTTAAGGAGCTTTATACACACGAGTAGGTACATCATATAGATAGAATACGTTTACATACAAAGAAAACACATTTGACAACCGCACACGAGTAACTCAGTGTTTCGTTAAAAGGTGCATTCAAGCTGTCGGACTTTTCACTGTTGCGAAATCTTTCAGAAATTCCAAATAAATACCACCTAATCTGATTAGATAAACCATGCATATAAATTTATATCCAACAAACATCTGCTCGCAAAGTATTTACAAACTATCTATTGGCTTTTCGTGCATTTAAGAGATCGTTCACCGTGATGCGCCTCGTATTTCGTTCGTCGTGTTCGGGGCAATATGTTCGCAGCTTTTCGCCTTCCTTCCATTACACTAATGCTGCGAAATGGGATGTTGGCAGAAGCGTTGCGCAAAAATTGTGAAATTCAAAGTGTCACCGCTGCCGCTGTTTACCTTGAGTCTGAGTTCTGCTACATTATCGTACATGTCGCGAAAGAAAATGTTTTCTCGGATAATACAGACGAATGTTATTGGGATTTCCATTGTATACAAGACTTTAGTTTTAGTATGTCTTTTCTTGTACCTAACTCGTTATTTGATGGTTGGTTTTTTATTTGCATTATTTACCTTATCGACATTTGCGCTTAGTCAATTTTTCCTTTCAAGCGTCGATATTTTTATGATAAGCTATATCTAAAAGTTTACCGAAATTATAGCGAAAGTTGAATTTTTAGAAAAGTTGTTGTATATGCTACGATATAGATGATAAAATAAGGATTCCAAAACAGTAAGATTAACGTCGGTAGGAGGATTAAAAAAATATATATGATTTTTCTAAAAATTCCAACTTTAAACTGCTCTCCTGTAAAGTTAGCTCAATGTCGCTTAGTAAATTTTTCCTTTCAAGTTATAAAGATTTCCGTAAATCTGACAATGAAAAATACCCACATAAGGTAACTCAAGTTATTCTCACTCGTAACATTTAGCGTAAAATCTTTGTGTCATATATTTGAAGTTAGCGCATACATCACGTGGGTCCTTATCGCAGCCGAACCTCTGTCGAGTTGGCTATAAAGCGCTCCTCTGCGACTGAGATTCCTTTCTCGTCGGAGTTGAGTAACGACCGTCTGGGGTCAGCTTGGGATCACCATTACTGTGTACTACCTAGCTTTTACAGTGTGGTTTGATGACATACTATCGTTATCGAGCGACTTAACCATGCCCCGTAAGATGCCCCTAAGACTACAATTCATAACGTCCAATTATGTGACTTTGATGTCATATCTGTCGTTGAGACTTTTTCAATGGACAACTTTGCCATTTTAGAACTGCTACTGGAATACATTTGGAAATGCCATACAGCTTCCGATTCACGCTGCCTTTATCGTACGGCGCTAGCACGAGTACAACTGACAATTTGTCGCTGCATTAATTATGTACTATTATGTCTTCTATAGCTGCGTCAACGTTAAAACGAGACGAATGAAATTTGAGAAAAGCTTTGAAGTTGGCGTCCAATGGTCCTCTTTATAGAAATAAACACAGGAAAGTATAGAAGTACTGTATTATCAGCCAGATAGTTTTTTCCCTAATAGAGGCTGTATAATCCAGGTACAAAATAAATTATTAATTTTGTTAATTAATTAGGATAAATAATCAAAAGTAAAGTAGGACAAGTACGTGGGGTCGCTGGAATTACATTAGTGGCCCAGAGCTCCAATTTCACTATATGCAATAATAACATTTCTCATTCGTCTTAGTAAAAAAATCCTAGACCACAGCGTGCTATAAATAAAATTCCAGAGTCCGTAAATAACGTTGTCGTTAAAGTTGGAGTTTTATTATAAAATCGACCACTCCGGCTCTGAGACTCTTTTCATGTAGGGTGTGAGTTACGGTCCCGAGCCCCGGGGGTAGTTTGCCCCATTATGAGGGCGTTCAAATATAAAATCTTTTAGTAAGAAAACTTTTACTTTTTAACTCGATTTACTTTAAGGCCCTTTTGGAATTACTTATAAAAGTAATTCAATTGTAATAATTCCTTGGAGCACCTTTTGGCATTTTAAAAAGTGGATCAAGTATAATAACTATAATAAAATTTAATATAATAAGATATAGCCTTACTCTTTGAGAAGCTTATAAACTTTGAGTCGGTTCCTGTAAATGGTTCCTTTTGGTCGAGAACGCATCAGTGACTCTTTTGTTGTATCGAATATCTTTGGGCGACGGTGATCACTCGGACCAGGTCCATCTGATCATTTACAATAAAAAAAGTTTCGTCATATTTTAGTCTCAAAAATACGTATTAATTACCACCGAAAATTACACTTTCTTCAATTAAGTAAAAAGAATGACGTGAATCGTATTTGGCGAATTATTCACCGTGACCGTTGGCTATTTACTCATTAGTTATAACTAATTGCACTAGTGATAAAACTGATTGGTTATTATCGGTCTGCGAAATTTAATGGGCAGATTGATTGGCTCGGTTATACATAAAATATATCACTGGTTATAACTTTATTTCAAAGCCGGGTATGTAGTGACACAATAATAATTTTAATTGGCCCATCTGCTGTCCTAACGCCCCATTATTAATCCAACATTCGGAACTGCCATATCGAATTACCTACTCGTATTTATCACGCTCAATTTTGTTAAGTTGGAACTATATAATATAATAAGTTTAAATGATTATTAAGATTTGTATATCATTGAGATTTGTTTGTTTCTTAGAGATATTTGCTTTGTTATTTATTTTTGTATAATACTATTGGAAGTATTCAAGTAAAATTATTCCACCTTACTCTTGAATCAAATTTTACACATTTCTAAATGTTTTGTGTTGGTTTGAACCTTCAATAGTTGCTACAGTAGACACACTTATATCTGACACTATAGAAATATTTTTAATAACAACAGCTGACGGAAGATCAGACGGACCGCAAGTGGTCGCCGCAGCACATGCACATGTGCGACACAGAATCCAATAAAGAAGCAGTAAATAAACCAGCTAATAACAAAACAACTATATTATACATCTGTGTTTGGCTCGTGGGCCTCACGGCGCGAGCTCCCCTCTCACTCCTCTCACATCTAATTAGACGGGGAAAAACGGGAAAAAGGGTTTTGTAGACGACTTGCAAACGTAATATCGGCGTCGATAGGTATTTGTTTACGTATAAGATTCAATACGTTTCTGGAAAACAGACGAAGTTGTTAAAATATGTTTTTTATACGATTACTGTACTTTAAGGAGAATTGCAGCTCTTTTAATAATTGACAAAGTTAAACTCTCAGTAAGTATTGACATCAGAAAGTAAACGAGAGACTTGTATGTAACACTAGTGAGCTTATACATATAGTGTGTTTGACACTATTGTTCATAGAGAGGTTTTGCTTAGATATAAAACAAGTAACTAAAATAACTATAAATGTACGAAATGAAAATTACAGATTTATATGAAAACCACAACTTAGGCACTCCAGCACGTGATATATGTATGTGATAGCAGTCGTAGCAGTGTACAACCCGTCATTGGCATCGAAAAACTAACGCGACGATTACGACGAGGGCATAATTTTTTAGTGCACCGATAAATAAAATGAACGCCGTGACCACTGCGCTGGGTGAAAAGCCATTAAAATGGTAATTGTTCACGTAAACATAGCCTGTCAACATGTTATATTAAAATTCTGACGATATGTTCTGTGTTATTTTACTGTCTCATATTATGTTCTGTATAGAATGTAGCGTAATGTCTGTGCCAATTACGACTGGGCATATTTGGACATTTAAATCCAAGCTAGAGCCCTCAATACTACGAGTATAAGTTTTCGTAGCTACAGGTCCATCTTCATCATTAAATGAACTAAATTTAAGAATAACATTGTAATTGGCTGATTGCAAAGCATCCTTTACGTGGACAAGTGACATTGTTATTGGTTGTATCATGATGCTAACGTCAAAAATACCCTTTCGTATCTCCTGAATCATGCACAACGTCTCTCTCTCTCTCTCTCTTCTATCTCTTTAATTTTGTATCGAAACGTGGCTAGTAACGATATAGAACTTGGGATGTAATATTAGTTCGATCTTGTGTCTGTGCAGTACAAACCTTGTACAATATAGTTGGTCAATGGTAATAAAGCTCCTGAGATACAGCAATGCCACGGTCAATGTCCGTTGTGTTACGATTATTGTCCAGTCGTGTAAAGCAATACAGAACATGTCTAGTAAATCCGGTAAAGAACGATAATAATAACAGAATGCGAGCGGGAAATTTGGAACGGACGTGACTGTATTTGTCTGTGGGTAATGTTGTCCACAAATTCGTATTGTTTATGTGTTTGACATATTGAGATTGTATTAGATTTTAAATAAAATTAGCAGCTTCCTTTATTCGTGGGAATAGTGGACGCCAATGACACCAGATCTCTCCTAAAGAAGGCCGCTAGACCCTATACCACGTAGATTGCCTTTCATAGTAAATAGTACATTACGATACGTTATGTAGTGGTCTATTATTGCGGGTATAAAGTTAGCGTCCGAGTCCAGCGAGATCTAAGCGCCATCCATTAATTGGAAATTCAAATTTTCACACCATGTATAAAAGGCGTATGGAAAAGCGTGACCTAAGTGCGCGTTTACTTCACGGTGTGGGGTAAAAAAATCTTATTCTACAATCTGACCTAAAATAAAAAAATTATACAGTAATAAATTTTTATGGAGACGACAACTAATCCTCTTATTTTCTCCTCATACTGTTATTGAAAGAGTTCCCTCCGAAAGCCTCCTCACCGCAGTTCTTTAGTTTGTTTTGCATTTGTTTGTTCCAAATAAGTTTACAACCCCTTATTTTTTCAAACTTTTATTAACTTACGTAACTTGGAAGTTTCAACGGAGCGCACATTTTATTGAAATTAAGTATTCAAAGTTTAGTGAAGCGAGAATATTCGCACGAAATGTTATGATCACGTGGGCAAACTTTTGTAATATACAAATCATCCTTCCTTTGGGTTCAACTGGGATTGCAGTTTTTACAGTTAAAATTGAGAAGACGTTCAAAATGTATGTTAAGTGTATGAACGGCCTGGTAATTGAGGAGATCCGTACCTTATCTCCACGTTACTTCCGTGATAGAGGAATGACTTGGATTGAAAAGTAAACGAGATACGAACTGATTTTTAACCGAGTTCAAAAAAAGGAGGGGGTTATCAATTCTTCGCGTATATAAGATATTGAGCTTTGCAAAAAAAACTAAAAATTTAAAAATAAAAACTTTTAAATAAAAAGTCACCCACCTTCAAAATTAAAACAAAATTACTTGAAAAGTGAAAAATAATTTAATTAAAAACTGGACTTCCTAATTATTCCTGTACTTTAAGTATTATTAACTTACTTGCTTTAAGTATATACGCTATATTGAAATGTTGTAAGTCGATGCCAAAATTAACACGTGACATGCCAATAGAATCTTTCAAAAAACGTGTAAAAACACAATTGCTAGGCAAGGGATATTATAGTGAAGACGAGTATTTAAATGACAAAGACGCATGGAAATGACCAGCTCTGCAACCAGTTTCGCTCAGAATAGTAAATACTTTTGTATTATTATCTTTTTTTGTAATATTTTTTTAAAAGATGTGCTGAGGAGTTTCTTTAGGCTTTTCTTCTCCTCCATGACAAAGCACTTTTCCGAAAAGCCAAAAAATGACGTGCGTAAGCGTATTAGTGATACCTATATGAATAAAATATTTTGACTTTGACTTTGAGTACTTTTGTATCTGACTTTTGGAGTACAATAGTACCAACAAGTAGTGTTAAAAGCACGGCTATATCATAACTGACCCAAAGTATAATCAAATTTTACGTCAAGTTATTCACGCGAGAGTCTATTAAAACTATACGAGGCTACGATAAATTTACAAACCCTTTTGAATAAACATAACATATTTTCAGTTCGCTGGCTACAAAACTTATTTGCATAAATGGAACAGAATTTTGTATATGTATAACAAATTCGTGCTTATTTTAATGAGACTAATCCGGCTAGTGATTTAGAAGCAGTCCGCGCAGCGACACAAACTTACTTGTCATATTATTTGCCCTCAGCCGCGGGCGGTACAGAGAAGCAAACAAGATGCGGACATAACGGTAAATGGCTTGAACCCGAATGACATGAATGGCTCGTATGATGAAATAGGTGGTAACGATGGGATCTGGAGTCTTAATCACAACATTTCATTGTTTCACTGATAAACTCGGCTATCCTTACACAATGTCAGGAGTACAGGCTATGAGCCACCTTAGCCATAGCATAAATATGACACTATTGAGACTGAAAGTTACATTCAAAAGTGCGGCATGACGCAAGGCGCAGGTAACGGAAGAATCCTGGGATTTCTGGCCCGGGACAAAATGATATAAAATTTTATATAATGCCAGTGTTATGCCCCCGATGCGTCCTAAATTATTTTGTTGTACCTTTATGCCGCCGCTATCTTACACACTTTTGTAATGAGGTTGTCTCCGATTTCAAAGTTACATTCGGAATGATAAAACAAAATGAAATTGCCTTCGTTAGGAACTGCTTTGTTATGAACTGTCTTGTTATGAAAATTACAATATGAGAGTAATTTTGAGTAAACAAAACAAATGTTTTAAGGAACAAAGGGTTTCATAAAAAAATTCCAGACCACATAATCGGTTCGCGTGTGGTAATTCCGTTAATTTCCCACAACTGTGTATTCTTTTCTATTCAAAAGTAACAATAGAATGTAGTAATTATACAGGTATTTATAAATAGCCTTATACCAGACAAAGGTTTCTGTGAAGCTTTGTAATAAATTGTCAATTTTTCAAGAATTCTTGAACAACTGATGTTTAATTGAAAGTTACAAAAACATGTCCCAATTATGTAGCATAAGGCACAAATTGTGCCGCACAATACCCCTGGAGTATTCAAATATTATCGCAAATATATATAAAAAAGAGAAAGATAATTTTAAAACGTCACTGGCGTGAAATTGCGCGAGGATGTGTATTTAAACAGCAGCGGGAGAACCTGTATTTACACACGCTCTCCCTCGAGGGTACTGCAAACACTGTGACTTTCAAAGCTTTCAGGGAACCGCTGGACATTTGAATAAAACCGGTTACGACCGGTTACAAGCAGTTATGCCCGGTTAGGTCCAATCATAACCTTTTCAATGTTAAAGTACCGTTTTGACGAATAGACGAAAGCTGACAAATTGTGTGAAGATTAGTTCTGATTTGAGTCGAGAAAGCGATCGATCGGAGTCGAACTGGCTATCACCGTGACGATCGAGTTTTTAACTAATTTATCTGGAGTATGTTTGAGCAAGTCACGTTCGCTTCAATTTATGATAATTACGATGGTAGCTGATAGCATACATATTACATAAATCAAAGCTTGGATTTAGATTTCTGTGATGTTATTTTTCCGGTACAGGGTGCGTAACACATTATGTGGTTTGCTGTCATGCTGAACAAGAAACCCATTTTACAGTCAGGACAACCAAGATGTTACAAAAATTACAGTATATTTTACATATTACAATACCATTAGGTACTATTATTATGTATTCTGTGATATTACCAAGTGACGGACATTATGTCACCGCCATTCATTGTTTTATTTGCAACTTTGATCATAGTTGTAGATGACAAATGCTATATATTTTACGGGATGAATACTGAATGTCAGTTCAGGGCTCGAATTGACTGACTACCCATTACGGTTCAAAATATATTGGACAGAAAGAAATAAGCAGTACATAGCACGTAGACATTTCACGCAAGGCTTAGTGATATAATCTGATTTGTTCCCGTGCGGAACACTAAAAGCGCAGAGCCGACAATATCAAATTCAATACGCCTCAGTTACCATCGAACTGTGAACGAAAGCCACTCGTACTAAGCAGATAACGACCCGCATTGAACATTGTGTCGACAGAGATATTCAGGCCATTCACGGCGACATCCAGAGCCCTGGAAGGACCAAATATAATACGCTATAACATTAAATGTGATTTCTCCAATTCCTTTCAGTATGTTTCCGTTTCAATGGCAATGATCAGGCACAATGGGGATCATTGTAATGTTGGGGATGTTCACGCAACAATGTATAAATACTCGGCAACTCGACCTATGGTTTACAATGTTGTATCCAATTTGATAAATAGATTTTGCTTCACGTGAACCTTTTGTATGTTATGAATAAGTTAATCAACTTACGTAAACATTATATTCTTTCTTTGATGTTGTTGTAAGATACATTGTAAGGTAGTAGTTTGTCTATTATAGAATGCCCTTATCGACGTTATTCGTTTATATGTTTATGATATGAGTTGGACATAGTTGTATTTTCACCATTAAAACTTAACTATATCATATGTGGCTCACGTCTCTCTTTCCCAATGGGAGCGGTAAATGCCATTGATAGACAGGACACGTTGCTAGAGCAAAGGATGAACGGTGGAGTGAAAGAATCCTCCATTGGTATCCTCGCGAGAGCACGCGCCCCATCGGGAGACCGCGTCGCCGCTGGTGTGACGATATCGTGGAGGTCGCTGGTCGAGGAGGTCTTTACCCGAAAATGGGTACCCAAATTGAAATGAATAATTAATTGAATTAATAAATATATTTATAATAATTGTTGAGACATAAGTGATATGTATATTGTAATTTAATTTTATGTTAATTAATAATTTAATTCAATGTCATATTATGTTTAATTTTTATCTAATTTAATTTGTAATGATTTGGGAAATAAAGGCTTATTAATATTATTATTATTAAATGCCATTGATAAGTATGTTAACTATGTTTGTCAAGTTTTAACAGTAGACAGATTCACACCTTTAAAAACATTTTCTCGTGATGGTATCCGTCCATTCACTATAAAAAATCATTTAGTATTCAAGTAAAACTACAATCTTAAATTATTGTTACAAATGAAAATATTTTATAATTCCAGTTAATATCGACCAAGTAAAACTATTAACACAAAACATCCTTGAGCACTGAATAGAATAAATTTCCTTTGAATTTAAGAAACATTCGCTATAATTTATAAAATGTCGCCATCTTTATTAACGTCTCGCGCAATTAATGCGGTCCACTGGGCTGCCGGTTACCAGAGTTAGATTGATATTATAATTTTTTACTCATTTAGATTAATTTTGTCTCCGATTTTTTATAATTTTATCTCGCTTTTAGAGCTAATATTTAAATTTTTTTTCAAATAGCTACTTTTATTTTGACGCTAAAGGCGTTTCACGAAAACGTTTTCAAAAAATGGAAGGTCAAGCCGGAACAAGCTTGGGTGTATTCGGATGGAAGTTGAAGATGGCAGCACCGTGCAAATTGTCTACTGCCATTTTTGAGAACCGGGTTGACGTTCCATTTTATGATCTCCGACATACATATATACATATCTATAGGGATTTAAGTTTTCCGCTTGCCAGCCAGTAAAATTTCCGCAACGCGTCTGTGCTGCCTTAGTTCACTTCACATATTGAATTCTTTGACCTTGACTGATAACATAATTGGACCGTGTAGCAACAACACATAGTAACATGAATAATCTGTGTGATAGTTATGTTGTTATCTTCGAAGTGAATCGCGGGTCGCCCTCGCAAGTTGCATCTCCCGTCCGGACAATATGCAACAATGTAACGTGTTATTGTTTTTTGACACTTTTAAATAAAAATAAAACAACATAATGAAAATAAATGAGTTTGTTACGTCAGCGCTGTCTATTACTCTACTAATGGGCTACGTGGCTTAAATACATTTAATTTAATAAATTAATATAAAAGTCTCGTGTTTGTGGTCGCACTCCTCTAAAACGGCTCGACCGATTTTCATGAAATTTTTTGTGTATATTTTATGGATATGAGAATAATTTGTATGAGAATAATTTGTATACCTAAAACAATAAAACTTTTGCTATTTTATTCCAGGATATCAAATTGATTATATAATTTTATGAGTACTGTTTCAAATTTGAATGTCTGCATCTATTTATGATTTTATGTATTAAAACTAAATTGGTTGAGATTTCATTATCGTGTCCAGGAAAATATTTTTTTAATAAAGAATATTTTTGGAGTGTAAACTTCTTTAGGCGAGTTGAGGCATTTTTGAGGTTAGGTGGGATGAAACCACACAGTTGGCGACATGTCAAATTTTAATCGACACCTACCTGTGGCGCCATCTCTGAGAGAAGTACAGTTACTTAATTTACAGCTCATATGCAGTTTACATAATACTTTGCGAAGCGTTAGCAGCCATTCACTAAAAAACAATGAATAAAAAATATTTCATTTAAAAGTATTTCCTGCACAATAACATATTTCCTAACGATTCAAAAAATACACACATAATTTTTCAAGTTTTCACTTCTGTTGGCGCTCCCGGAGCGCCTTTCATTTTTTAATAAACTATAATTTTATAGTATTAATTTATGTAAAGGATACATCCTGAGGTTGCCGCTTTTGTCGCCGATGGCCAGGAGCTTCTGTACGGGGTCCCAGGCCAGCGCCGTGGGTGCGAACGGGAACCCGTGCCTGAATGTCTGCAACAAGCGAAATGATACATGTGTTAGAATGAAAGAAAGAAAACATATTTATTTTACATTACTAACATACACAACAGTATTACAAACATTGCTGTTCGGCTGCATATACATTAACAACAATTTTAATTACAGACATTAGTAATCAGTTTCAATTATATATAGCCAAGTTAAAAAAAGAATTGAGATCTATTGTCAAATGTAGAGCATGAATTACCTGTTCTTCTGACTAGAAAATTTTAGGATTTCTTATACAGAATTTGGCACCCATTTAGATCTCAATTATTTTTTTGAACTTGGCTCTCATTTCACATTTATGTTTTTGATGAGGTATCATTACTTTACGTCTAAAAATTATTAATATTTATCGATTATTAATATACTCTATAATCCGACAAATTTGATTACCGCGGGTCTACTGAAATCACGTACTAATTTTATCAATAATTTCCAATTTTTAGATTTTTTCCTTTGTGTACATCTAATACTCGTAGTCTACCTTGATGCCAAATATCGTTTCTAGGTCATCTGGAAGTAGGTTAGGTTTTTGATCCTATGTCAGTGAGTCAGTCACCAAAATGCGAGTTTTTAAACGGCAACTGACTAAGCTAAATTAAATTTATGAAATTATAAATAAGCTAAAGGGTTTTTTATAAATATGCCAAATTTCATGTTTGTATACATGTTTGTATACATGTTTGTACATGTGTTAAATATGTCTTGAGTTGTGAAGGGGTCAAAATGTAGCTCGAAGTGGTTCGTGTAATACACATGGCGCTGCGTTAACAGTTCCCTTTTTTGGCTGGACATGCTGCCGCGCGTCCTACTAATAATAGAACTAATAACAGAACTATTACAATCAGTACTACCTATATGATCCCTTCGAGAGCCCCTATCACCAGCGCGCCGCATTTAGTCACCTCTTACGACACCCATCCGGCGTGTGATTACGCTCCAATACGGCTAAGATCGATTTATAGAGTTATAATATTGTTTTAAATTCTGAAAAGAGCAATTAATAGAGTATCAATACTGTCACACCTTTTTAAAACTAGAGAGAACAGAGACGGAGCTCGATTGGCGAAAGTCAAAACACAATCACCTCATAGGGTATCTCACGCGGGTTATCGTGTAAAGGTGAGTCGAAAGCGACGTGTGATAGTTGCAGCGATAAAGAGAAAAAATATCGGATTCGGGTATAAAACGGGCAAAGAAATCCCAGTCGTCACATTCAGTCGGTGCTGTCGAGGAGACAGCAGTTGGAACCATGAAGCTCTTGTTGGTAGCGGCGCTGTTCGCCGCGGCTTCGGCCACCGTCGTCAAGGATGACCTGCAACTCAACGTCTTCATTGGCAAGGACACCTTGGGTAAGATTTTTTTTTATTAACTGGCACTTGATGCAGGAACGATATTCAATTCACTAGGCTTATCACTGCTATATTTCTTGTACTCTGCCATTTCTTTAATTGAAGCTGTCGAATGTCTTGAACACGCCGAAAAAGCAGTTAAAATAAATGCTTCTTGAACAAGACTACTTCCTGTTAAAGAATTGTAAAATATTATAAATTGCCGACTTGTATTATACCAACAATTAATGTTACTTTTAAAATATTTCTATTTAAATGCTTTGCGAACTTTTCTTACTTTGTTAACTTAACGAATGCGTGTAACTATAATAAAACGTTTAATGTGGTAAATGCTTCTCTATTAAATCATTATAAAAATCCATTAAAATGTAATACTTGGTACATTTTGTATTTAATCACTCTGCACCAATTGAAGTTTTGTCAAGACTACTGACTTGTTGAAGTAACTGTTACGTTATTTCAACAAGTTACAATGATACAATAATTTATATACAATTTAAAGTAAGAATCCAAATCGTTGCTATAATATTAAGTGATTTTATAATATAAATAAGTTGAATCCTAAAAAAATTTTTTTTTTAAACGCTTTTATTTCAATAATGTTTAGTTTATAAAATTAGCTACAAGTTGTGAAAATTTCAAGTCTCTACGTAAAATAGAACATAGAGAATTATGCGTCTAAAGTCTGAAAATCGTTTTTTTTAATTTAACAACAAATAAACAATGAAAATTAGTTTAAAATATGATT
The DNA here is from genome assembly GCA_963932265.1 of Thymelicus lineola. Taxonomy (NCBI): domain Eukaryota; kingdom Metazoa; phylum Arthropoda; class Insecta; order Lepidoptera; family Hesperiidae; genus Thymelicus; species Thymelicus lineola. Next base: position 16,962,365 of record OZ010693.1, on the reverse strand, counting down.
TTCGTGTATTGTCATCGGAAATACACATGTCTGCCAAATTTCATCAATTTTCATTAAAGGGAAGTCATTCAAATTAACGTTACAAGATTTGATGCTTTGATGCTCCGAAGTGAAGCTAAATAAAAGCGTTTAATAAATGAGGACACTCCTTAAGCAGTATTTCAATAATCGATAAAAATACACACACAATATTCGGGTCCTCCGAGAACACTCCGTTCTGCCCATATGGGTCCATATGCCCGCGTCCATTCCGACAGACGTAAACATGATTTTATTGTAACAAAGCGACTTGTAATACTTTATACACAAGAAACTTTCCCTGTGCTTTTGATGTTAAAAGTTTGTTCCACGCTGTGTGATTTTCCTTAAACATCCCTTTGGAGTTTCACGTACAAGAAAAGCTCGAGAAAACAATATTGCCTTTTTAAATATTACACATTCAAACATTTGCTTCGACTTCATTTTACATTTCTTACTTTGCTCACACGAGTGGAGTCTTTTCATACTTAAGCATAATAAATCGGATTTGAAAATGTTTTAACAACGTTGTTGCGTTTTATATATAATTTTCATATTCGTCGTGTAAATATTATCTTGACGGGCTCATTTATTTTTCTACAATAGATAATCCTTATTGGTACTATTATACTCAAAATTATCAAGAACGCATTAATGACGGCTGCCATTTATTAATATGAACCAACCTTGTACGGCAAAATGGAATAATTATTTAATTGACATGAATAGTTGGTTACTTACGAACAAAGGATTTTGCCAAAATTTGTTAAAAATCCCTATTCGTATTGTATCGTATTCGTATTGACGTTATTTATGAATCATATTAAATGTTATAATCTAGTAAAAATCCCATCACATCATAATTTATGCAAAATTGAATAAAAAAATAAGGCGTCGAATCAATGTTATATGAAGATGACAAAATCTACACTGACGTTAAGTGATGTGACGGCATGAAGCCACTTATAAAACCATAATAAAATATTTTATTATAGTCGTAAATACATAATTATTGAGCGTATAGGTATGGTAAAGTAACTTAAGTAGCTCAATGGAGGCAGTATCATTCCAGTTACTTGTGGATATCTAAATGTTTCGGTTTTTAGAATTTACAATTTAATTATTGAATCGATTAGAAAGTCTTACAATTTTGAATCGATTTGTTGCAAAAATTGGTTCTTTCGTGAATCGATTTTTTTTGTACATCTCTAGTGTCACTGCGATGACAAACGACAAATATGCATTCTTAGTTCGTGGGGACTATAGGTGTAATCTTCCGAAAATGGTTTCGGGTAATTTTATTTGGCATGAATTTAGTGGCCTGGTACGCTTACAAACTACAACCCAAAAGTAGCAGTAAATTGTTGACTTACATCCAGTAAGTTTGTGGTCTTACTTAATATTATAATAGATGTGTGAGATAATCTCTAATTTTCATCAAAAAGACCGGGCGAATATGCAGTAGGTATGATATAGTGTTTATCTTCAACTGAATTAAGGAAAACTAAATTATTTTTTGTGTCTTTAGTGAATGTGGATATCAAGACCAAGGAGCTGTGCATCTTGAAGCTGCTGAACTACATTCTGCAACCCACCGTATACGATGACATCCGCGAAGTCGCCAGGGAATGGGTTATTGAGGAGAACCTCGACAAGTACCTGGTATGGCCAATTTCTTTATTATCCTAAGATACTGGCTAGGTCATTAAGAATCAAGTATAACGTATGATTGTTTAACTTTCAGAAAGTTGATGTAGTGAAGAAGTTCATCACAGTGTTCAAGATGGGAATGCTCCCACGTGGCGAAGTTTTCGTCCACACAAACGAGATCCACTTGGAACAAGCCATCGCTTGCTTCCGCATTCTGTACTTCGCTAAGGACTTCGACACGTTCATCAGGACCGCCTGCTGGTTGAGAGAGCGCATCAACGGTGGCATGTTCGTCTACGCCCTGACCTGCGCCGTCTTCCACCGCACTGATTGCCGCGGAATCACCATCCCCGCTCCCTACGAAATCTATCCCTACTTCTTTGTCGATAGCCACGTCATCAACAAGGCCTTCATGCTGAAGATGACCAAGGCTGTCAGCGACCCCGTGATCTTTGACTACTACGGTATCAAGGTTACCGACAAGAACCTCGTGGTTATCGACTGGCGCAAGGGAGTTCGCAACGTTCTGACCGAAGATGATCGCATCAACTACTTCACCGAGGACATTGACCTTAACACCTACATGTACTACTTACACATGAACTACCCTTACTGGATGACTGACGATGTTTACGGTCTGCAAAAGGAACGTCGTGGAGAGGTAATGATGTACGCTTACCAGCAACTGCTCGCCAGATTTAGACTGGAGCGCCTGTCTCAAAATATGTGTGACATCAAGATGATCATGTGGAACGACCCCATGATGGTCGGCTACTGGCCCAAGATCCGCTTCCACAATGGCCAGGAGATGCCCGTTCGTCAGAATAACATTAACTTCATGAACATCGTGAATGTTAAAGACAAAATGCTGGTTGACGATATTGAGCACATTATCAGACAAGGTATCCTGACCGGACGCATTGAACTTGTAAGTATAATTATATAAAGGAAATTTATAAAATGTGAAAATTCTGCTCTAGCTATATGACTAATTATATATTTTTACAGCGTGACGGTACGATAATCACCCTGAAGAAGGCTGAAGATGTTGAGTACCTGTGCAGACTGTTGCTGGGTGGGATGGGCTTCGTCCACGATGATGCTAAAGTCATCCACGTTATGAACTTATTCAAGAGGCTTCTGACTTACAGCACCTACAACTTCAACAAGTATGCTACATTTATTTTATTACTAAATTACCTTTATTTTTCCTATTGCGAATCGAAACAATCAGATAACCTTTTTAAAAACAGTTTTATTTGTCGCTTAGGCAACTTGAAAACTTGTATAAAATGTGATTTGTATTAGAGATTATCTAACTATACTTAAAAATATTATATTTAAGCATTACATTCTAAATCCTACCGACAATTGACTATAAGACAGGAATGTCTAACCATGATATCAGCACCTACTAAAGGCGTATGATTGTATTATTTATATTTATTTTTTGTCCTAAAGGTACACCTACGTTCCTACCGCTCTCGACATGTACACGACTTGCCTCCGGGATCCTCTTTACTGGAAAGTGCTCAAGCGAATCATCAACAACGTCGTACTTTTCAAGAAACTGCTGCCCAAATATACCAAGGATGAACTCGACTTCCCCGGCGTTAAAGTGGAACGTATAATGACCGACAAGCTGGTTACTTTCATGGATGAGTACGACCTGGACATAACCAACGCAGTTTACTTGGACGCGTCTGAAATGCAGAAGAAGAAATCCGACTTCGTATTCGTTGCCCGCAACCGTCGTCTGAACCACCATCCATTCAAGGTGACCATCGATGTCGTATCAGAGAAGGCCGTCGACGCCGTCGTCCGCGTCTTCCTCGGTCCGAAGTTCGACTGCATTGGTCGCATGCTCAACATCAACGACAAACGCCTCGACATGGTCGAAATCGACAGCTTCCTTTACAAACTGGACACCGGAAAGAACACCATCGTGCGCAACTCACTCGAGATGCACGGCGTCATTGAGGACAGGCCCTGGACCAACCGCATCATTAACCGCGTGCAGGACACTACCGTGGTCACCGACAAGATGGTCGACAGCTGGTGGTACAAGACTCGTCTCGGCTTCCCCCACCGTCTGCTGCTTCCTCTCGGTTCCAAGGGCGGTCTGCCCCTGCAGCTGTTCGTCGTGGTGACCCCCGTCCGCACCGGCCTCGTGCTGCCATCCATCGACCTCAGCATCATGAAGGATCGCCGCGTGTGTCGCTGGACCACCTGTATCGACACCATGCCCCTCGGCTTCCCCTTCGATAGGGAGATCGACGTCACCACCTTCTACACCAACAACATGAAGTTCTTGGACGTGTTCGTCTACAGGAAGGACTTTGGCAAATTCGACAACCAGGTTAAGGACGTCGACATCTCTGACATGGTGATGAAGCGCGACGACATGACCTACCTGGACGGCGACATGCTGGTCAGATGGTCCTACAGAGACGTCATGATGATGAGCACTGACAAAATGCTAAGAATGTAAACTTGACCGATTTCTTCATATTTATTAAATAACAACCATAGATTATATATAGTAGTATTTAATAATTGAATAATATGCATTGATAAAAATTAAACTTTATTTTTATTACATTTCCCTGTTATAAACATTATTCTCATAATGTTTTGGTAAAGATTTTATACTCAATTCAGTAACACCAGAAGACGGTTTACAGAACAAAAAGAATTATGATAATTAAGTTCAACTACATACACTTAGGATTTAGAGGAAGAAATATGGTTCATAACTTAAATTATAATTACTAATCATTTATATATTCGGTACACAACAAAAGATAACAAAAATTGTTAGATCATTAAAAATTTTTTCGCTACAATTTTAAGCAACAAGCGTCTCAAAATTAAATAATGAACCATGAATATGGCTGAAGCGTTACAGTAATAAAGCAACTTTGAAGAATAACTTACAAAAAATGTATTAAAAAAAAAACAAAAGACCCGACTGTGTAAATAAACTAAAAATAAAAAAATAAGCCCAGTAGCTTAGAATATTGTTAAACGTAATACTGAACAACTACACCGTAGAAGGATTAACACTTGGAACCCATTTTTCAACCAATCAAATCTTGTTTGTTTTTTTCCCAAGCAGTCCTGTAAAATTTAAATGGGTCCCAACCGTTAATCCTTTCTATGGTTTAGTTGTTCAGTATTACTTTTAACAACATTCTTAACTACTGGGCTTATTTTTTCTTTTTAGTTTTTTATGTTATTCGATTTATTTATTATTTTTTGATACTTCAAACAATGGCATCTCACAGCCACCACATTTGTTTTTTTTTAATTTCACTTATCTAAGAACACTTGGGTTATCAATACGAATCTAACGACATCTTAATTATATAAATCTGTTCAGCGGTTTAGATAATACGAGGTAATAAATAATATCACATGAATATAAACATTCATACGTACATACAAGATACGCGCGAAAAAGATAACCCTTCCTTGGCAGTGGGGTAAAAACCAAAACCATCTAATGATCTAATCTAATACAGACAGCGTAGTAGGGGAAATTCATTCGACAGTCGTATACATTGAAGTTTTTATTTTTAAAATTTTAAACGTACGTATAACGGAGACAATGCTTTGAGTTCCAATTTGTTAAAAGCTGAAATCTGTTGGCGTGCCAGCCGCGGGCCCGGTCGGTCGGCGGCCGACGGTGCACACGGTCCGATACCATAGCCGTAATTAAAAATTCCAATAGTCATTCTCAGCTGAATAAACCATCGATTTTTTTACTTTTTCAGAAGATACCGATCGCAAACGATAGCGCGATACACACATGAAAAGTCACGGAATACAATACTAATGGTGTGATGTGTTAATTAAATTTTTAACTATGTATCTTTATTCTTTGTTAATTTAAGATACGAATTAATGATGATTTCACATAATGTGAAATGCATAATCTAACATTTTAACAAAAAATTAACCGACTTCAAATGAAGTAAATTGTACTTTTGACATGGATGTCATTGTCGGATCTCGTTCAAATTTATGTGGGACCACACGACAAGCACCAGCTTTCAATTAAAACAAAAACCATCCAAATCGGTTCACCCAGTCCAAAGTTCTGAGGTAACAAACATAAAAAAAAAAAAAAAAATACAGTCGAATTGAGAACCTCCTCCTTTTTTTGAAGTCGGTTAATAAATATATTGCATAAAAGCAAAATAATTAAAAATTGGACAAAAATTTCCCTCTTGCCTTCAAACTTGCGTCTTATCTTTAAGGTTAGCATACTTTGATTAATTATTATATATTATATACCTACAAGTAACTAGCAGTGATAGCCTAGTGGTTAGAACGTTGGTCACCCGAACGCGGGGGCCCGGGTTCAAATCCTGGCACGCACCTCTAATTTTCAAATATTATGTGCGTATTACAAGTTAATTATCACTTGCTTCGGTGAAGGAAAACATCGTGAGGAAATCTGCACACCTGAGAGTTCTCCATAATGTTCTCAAAGGTGTGTGAAGTCTACCAATCTGCACTTGGCCAGCGTGGTAGACTATGGCCTGTACCCCTCACATTGTGAGAGGAGACCCCGAGCCCAGCAGTGGGACAATTATGGGTTGTTGCTTTGCTTTTGCTTTGCTTTTTTTTAGGTACCTACTCGTATGTGCTCATCTGCAATACGAACCTCGAATAGTTTCAGAAAAATAAAGCGTGTTTTTATTTTTACATTTATTTATCGTCATAAACGACATAATAATTTATGTAATACGAAAAATGTATTGTAATAATACCTATCCATAAACTTGAAAGTAAAGTTGAAGTTAGGCAACATAACCGAATTTCTATTGAAATATATTCCATCGCCATTAGTGTCTCGCTCGAGTTCTGACAAGTGCACCATTTACCTGCACTGCTAGCACGCAGCTAGAGAATTCCGTTTGTTTTGCCTCCCGCCTCCCATTGTGAGAGAGTTAGTTCTGACCGATGCTCCGTACCCTCCGTGCTGAACGGAAATATGCGAGCTCATTTCGAAAACTTTTCTCTGTTTCGTATGAACTCGATATATTGGTATGGAAAGCGGTGTAGCCTTTGTACGGTCTACTGGAGCGCTACCACTTCCTGCTGCAATTACTACATACTAGATTCTGCTGAAAAGATGTACTGTTCTTCTGAAGGTCTAAACCGATTATCAGATTATTTCAAAGCATAATTTACCATTTCAGAAAGGATTGGTGGAGGGGTAATGGTCGAACCACGGTCAAAAGTTTTTGATTTTTTTAAACATTCGTCAAACGAGCCGACGGGTTATCTGTAGAAGAGCGGTCACCTGGTGCCTGGTGGTGACTGCATTGGTAACATTAATAGTATCTGACGCGTTGCCAGCCTGCGTTGTTGGCCGACTACCTACTATACATAAATGACAACCATGATCGACTATTTTACTGCGCTGTATAAGTTACTACTGATCAGATGATAGTTAGCTAAGCTGTGCTCGGAATTGCTTAATTCCCAATAATGATATTGATTGATTGTTTGATTAACTCGGCTGATCACTTACCTCAGATCTTCACATAAGTCCGCCGCTAAGCGTGTCCTTTACCTATTTTAGTGTTAGGAAAATAAAAGATATTTTTTAAACGTAAATAATATTGTTATTCTAAGGCATTTCTTTAATCATTATGAGCGATCCATTAACGGTGACATTAATTATTAATGGTTTCATTTGTCAGAGAGCGGCGGCGCGGCGGTAATGGATGTTGTTTTCAGTAATATCATCGAACTCATCAACAGCTGTGTAACGAGATGTAAACCGATCTATTCACGTCCGCAGACCGATGTTTTCTTTTAATCATCGGAAAAATCAGATTAAATAAAGCTACCTTCAAAAAGTATGAAACAAAGAGATTAAAAATATTACCTAATTGTATTACAATTCACAGACCATCTGTGAATCCGTATGACTGTATTAATACTTGACTTCATAACAGGGAGACAAGACAACAACCATCTTGAACAACAGTGGAAAACTATGAAGGTGGATGCCACAAGTATCCACACAGTATCCACAGACTCATTTGAGGACATACGGAACTTCCTGGTAGACTTACGAAGTTTTCTTTCAATGTAAAAGTGATAAGTAGTGATGTATGTCAAAACACGTTGAAAAAAGGGTTGGCAATATATTATACTCGATTCTTCTGCGTCTTGGAATAAATTCTTTCACCTCACTGAGCTAAGTGGCGACCCATATCAAGACTCGAGTTTCAAACTGACGGACTGTCGAAAGAAACTATCACGTATAAAAGTTCTCTCCTTGTGGTGACAATAAATTCCCTTTCATATTTTATTACTTTGAAATTGAACGTCTCTTGAGTACCGCAGTTTGCTCATTTTCTTAGATTTACGACTCGGAGTCTATAGGGACTATAGGGAACAAACAAAATAAATACCCGAGAAAGTCACTAATATAATTTGGGCTTAACGATGGCCAAACTAAAAAATCATCCTCACTCGTCCAATTTTCCAATTTTATGAATAATTCAAATTCCGATTGTCCAGTGGGCAGTGAGTCAAATTGTCAAAATATATAGACAGTAAACTTGGAAATGTCAGAGATACCATAGGTACTGTGTAGGTTCCCCTACGTAGGCTCACAAGTTTCATCCCAACGCACCGTAAGTAGCGTAGCAGAATTTAGCCAAGTAATAACTTGCTTACGATATCCAATTTGATATCAAAACACTTTATGGACTGTGTATCCAATATTTACAGATGCTGAAATTTATACAAATATTATTTTGATGAAAATATTTACAAAGCTCATAGGTTTTAAAAACAAAAAATATGCTAATTGATATTATAAAATAATACTTCACACTCACAGCCCCACACTAGGATTCCCTGTGTCATGGGTGCCATGGACAACATAAAAAGATAACAGACAAACTCCCAGACCCAAAAACCAAAATTCAAACCTATCATTCAAATTTCCGCCTCGCTGGGAATCGAACCCAGGACCCTAGGCGCGGTGATGGCATGGCATGGCAAGCATTGTGCCACACGGGACGTCATAATTAAAATAGTATGTACTATATAATTCAATGAAATTTTTGAAACTTGGAACGTCAAATATTTTTCAAATTTCAACAGAAATTCACTCGATAAAGGAATCTTATTTTTGTGCGACTTCCAACTGGGTCTTGCGAAAATCATCATCATAATCCGTTAAGAATTTAACATAAGTAGCAATCTAATACTTTAATAGTAATCCGTTAAAGTCCATAGTTTGTTTTGCTAACTATTATTTTCGGATAGAAGTAGCGTCGGGCAGGCTATTTTTAGTGGATATAATTCGGATTCGGAACATCTATGTCTTTCCAGTCACGTACAAAATATTCATCTGTCTACAGAATATTGGCCCTATCTTTAGGATCCCCGATATTAGACGCACATTTCGTTTCATTTTTGTCAGAACAATATATGTTTTACGTGTTATTTCTTGTAGCAATTGCAGTACTTCTCTGCATATTTTGTTTATAATGTGGTAACTTCTTCACTGTTCGACTGTACTGTTATTCGACGATTGTAACAGATATTCATGAGCGGCAGGGTATAGTGACACTGCTCATTGCTATGTTAATATGATTTATGTCGGTGACCTTCCATACAGACAGGTATGTATTTTCTATTAATTTTTTTTTATGAGTCAACGAGCTTCGGATAGTCCGGAGCTTAACACGACAATATAAAAACGCAACGATTGTTAACTTTAAACAAAAAGAAAGAAACGTCTACAAACGAATGTAGGAGCGAGTTCCAAATACAAAAATACACAAAAAGATGAACGTTAAGAATTGATTGGACACTTTTGTTTGGTGCAACAACACGAGGTAAAATAAGGGCAGCATTCATTGCGGGGCGCGGTGGAGCGCAGCGGCGCGGAGCGGGCTCGCGGGCGCAGTGGACTGCGCAGTGCTCTCTACTGGAAATAAACATCAATATCTCTTTTGAAACTGTTTTTAATTAGTCATTCATTGAATTATTCAAGCACTGCAATGGCGTCACAGTTTTATCTCAATTTTGCGATATTTTACAGTCCGCAACAAAAATGTATGAATATGTAGCAATATTTGGTCTTTTAATTTAAAAACATAGTTGTACTTTTTGTGAAAATATATATTATCATAGATAAAAAAATTAAAATGTGTGCAATTCACACGTGGTAGAAGTGAAACTTTCCAAAATTTTGGTCAATAAATCGAATCTTCGGGCGTTTCTCGGTGGTCATACTATCATGTCATACTGGTATGACCAACAAGAATAGTTTGTATCGGTGGTCATACTACTTTAATGAACACCATATAGGTATACTCGTATTAGGTTTGACATAAATAATAAAGTACAGTTTCGATCAAAATTTTTTATTATAATTATATACTCGTACAATACAATGGTTTTGTACCAGTTTATTTTTTATTTATTATTATACAATACGGTTTTGTACCAGTTTCCTTGTGGTCACATCGGGTGGTCTCGTTCTCTCTTTTTCGTCATCGCACCACTCGCAGAGGATTGAAGTTCCATCCACACCGATTGGACTCGTGGAGTACATCTACAGTCCGATTTTCAGGAACTATTTTGCCACGCACGTGCAAACTGTGGAATCGCCTTCCTTCCTAGGTATTCCCGGAGTGCTATGACATGGGGTTCTTCAAAAACGGTGTGAAAAGAGTTCTCTTTCAGGGCCGGCGTTGCATTGGCGATTCCTCTGGTATTGCTCATGTCCATAAGTGACGGTAACCACTTACCATCAGGTGGCCCGTATGCTTTTTCGTCTGCCCTTCAGGCTATAAAAAAAAAGAAAACTTGCGACACTCGGGTTGACCACTAACCCCTCCATCAATTCGCAATGGAGCACCTATCGCAGGGTGATGGAGTACCTATGCTCTAGGCCAGTGGTAATCAGCCTTTTATTCATTCGAGCCACAAACACATGTTAAATCATGCCGTCGTGGGCCGCAAAACAAAGAAATAAAAAAATTTGGTAATATGATTAATTTCTACTACAAAAGCCTGGCGGGCCGCACGTTGAGTATAGCTGCTCTAGGCCTCCTCAAGAGGACAGACCCGTGCCCAGCTGTGGGCCATTAATGGGTTGAAGCCAACAATAGTACCTAATAATAAAATTAATATGTTCAAGATTTTTATCACCAACTAATATTCTAAACATTATTAAAGGATTTATCGACTTACTCGTAGCGTAAAGGATCCTCTACACTTTTCACTTCTTTTACCACAATTGGCTATTAGACAATTTTTGGAAAAATATTTTAAAATTTTCGTAGGTTTATTTTATACCTCTTACAATATTAATTTTTCTGAAAAAAGTGTTATTTAGTATGAAAAAATAACTTTTAATCCATTAATTTGAAATTCGCGCGAAAATAGTCGGCCATCTGTCACTTGTTGGCTGTGACGTCATATTTCAATAAGCAAAAGAAAGTTAATTACGACGCTCTAATAACACTGAAGATATTTTAAGTGAAAAACTTACACCTTTTTCACTGGAATTGTAAAAATGACAAGCTACAAGACGTGTGCAGTGCCTATGTGTAGAAGTACTACAATTAAACCTAACAAATCGTTTATACACGTTCCTAAATGCCCTCAACGTCGAAAGCAGTAACGAATTGTTGATTTATTTTAATATGGATATAATTTGCCCAGATTCCTATAATTATTTTAAAAATAATAAGGCTTTATTAACTAAAGCTAAGAATAATAAGAGTACACGTGGAAAAATGAATAAATACAAAAAATAAATGTGTACTATTTTTTTCCTCGGATTTCCCAATAGTACTATATTTTTTGCAATGTTTTGAAAAAAATACTATTTTTCCTTCAAAAAAAGGTGGCAACCCTACCTGTAACGCTGTTGGATTGCCTAATAAACGATTAAATAAATAAATAGTAAAATTGCATACCAATAAGCAACAATACAATACCGCCTTTGCGATTTATAAATTTAAATACAACAAATAAGAGTCAACAAATAAGAATATAAAAATTTATTTATTCGGTGCCAATTGGTAAATTAAATTATTCTTATGTTAGTTACAGGTGACATTGACTGTACCATTATATTTGTCAGAGTGTAGGAAAATACTATATTTAGAATTATAATGGGGAGTATGACCACCGATACAAACTATTCTTGTTGGTCATATCAGTATGACATGATAGTATGACCACCGAGAAACGCCCGAATCTTCTACCTAGTTCCTCGCGCCATCTATGAATACAACTTAGCACTTTTTAAAAGGTAACCACGAACATAAGAAAAATCGATCGACCAACCGATTGTTGTTTCTTAGTTAGTTGCTAGATGGCGCGCTACAGTAATTTTGTGTAAGACGGCTGCTAGATGGTACCTACTTAATAATTTACGTGTTATTGTCAAGGGGTTTGCGCAGCAAAGAGCTCTTATTTGTGAGTATTTTTATATCTTGTTGTGCTAAATAATAAATTTTATAAGATGCCGAAAACTAATGCCGAAATGTGTCGTCAATATCGACGCAAAAATAAAACTAGAATGAAAAAAAATCTTTGAAAATATTTAAAAGAGCATTTGAAAGTATTTAAAAACAGTATAAAAATAAAACTAAAAAAAAAAAAAAAGAAAATGTGTGCAATTCACACGTGGTAGAAGTGAAACTTTCCAAAATTTTGGTTTCAAGATAATGATATGAAAAAGCAATAAATCAAAGTCAAAGTCAAAGTCAAAATATTTTATTCATATAGGTATCACTGATACACTTATGCACGTCATTTTTTGGCTTTTCGGACGGTGCTTTATCGTGGAGGAGAAGAAAAGCCTAAAGAAACTCCTCAGCACATCTTTTAAAAAATATTACAAAAAAAAGATAATAATACAAAAGTATTTACTATTCTGAGCGGAACTGGTTGCAGAGCTGGTCATTTCCATGCGTCTTTGTCATTTAAATACTCGTCTACACTATAATATCCCTTGCCTAACAATTGTGTCTTTACACGTTTTTTGAAAGTTTCTATTGGCAAGTCACGTATTAATTTTGGGATTTTATTATAAAAATGTATACCAAGCCCTATGAAAGATCGCTGCACTTTACTTAGGCGGAACGAAGGCGTAACTAATTGATGCATTCTTTTCGTATGGCGATTATTAATATCAAAATTTTGTTTATACGCGTTTATATTCTTCCGTATAAAAACTACATTGTTAAAGATATACTGGGAAGCTACTGTAAGTATACCTATTTCCTTGAACTTTTCACGCAAAGATTCCCGAGACCTAAGTTTATAAATAGCCCTAACTGCCCGTTTCTGGAGTATGAAAATTTGTTTTATATTGGCTGCTTTGCCCCACAGCAAGATGGCATAAGACATAAGTCATCCTAGCAGTTTCGACGTCTGTATACTGCCTTATTTTCCTAACAGCAAAAGCAGCCCTACCGAGTTTTGTCGCGAGATTTGTTATATGTGGGCCCCATTGAAGTTTACTATCTAAGGTCACCCCTAAAAAGACCGTCGATTCCTCCATATGCAATGTTTCGTTATTTAGTTTAAGAGATTTGCTGACTTTTTTAACATTAGGTAGCACAAACTCTATACATTTCGTTTTTTTTTGCATTTAATAGTAAATTATTGATAGTGAACCAACGCGATACATGCGAAAGAGCACTATTTACGTCGTCGAAATTTACTTTATTCCTTTCACACTTAAATATTAGTGATGTATCATCAGCAAATAGTACAATATCCGCTTGGTTCTTTACATAATGTGGTAAATCGTTAATGTATACCAGAAAAAGAAACGGACCCAAGATCGAGCCCTGCGGTACACCCATCACAGCCGGTGACCCCGATGACTTAATATCGTTTATGCTGACTTTTTGTATTCTATTACTCAAATAAGACGCGATCAAGCTAAGGGCCTTGTTTTTTATACCATAGTGGCCAAGTTTAAACAGCAATGTTTCGTGCTCAACACAATCAAATGCCTTAGATAAGTCACAAAATACTCCTATGGCATTATGTGACGCCTCCCATGCTTCAAATATATGCTTTAATAGCCTAGCCCCGGCATCGGTTGTACTACGGCCTTTAGTGAAACCGTATTGCTCAGGATGTAATAATTTATTATTGTTGAAATGGGTTAGCATTTGATTCAATATTATCTTTTCGAAAATTTTACTAAGGGTTGGTAAAACAGAAACTGGTCTATAGTTATTAAGATCAGTTTTTTCACCTGTTTTAAAAAGTGGAATGATTTTGCTGCATTTCATAAGATCTGGAAAGATACCTAGATCTATACATTTATTAAAAACTACGACCAAATATGGAGCTATAATACCTATAATATGCTGTATTATTTTCACCGAGATGCCCCACAAATCACCCGTATTCTTTACCTTCAGAGACTGAAAGGCCTTAATTAAGTCTCTAGCGGTTATATGTTGAAATTCAAATAAAATATTACATTCATTAATATGATTTTTTAATATAGATGATGATGATGTCCTCCTTGACGTGTCCGTCAATGGCGAAAATTTGGCTAGTATTTTGATACACCTTAGTTTGGATGGGCGTGATGGGAGTGATGGGAGCTTTAATATAGAAAGTGCTTCCGTCGGTGAAGAAGCTAGTGAACTGGTTAATGTTATAGGAATATTACGGAAGTGATTTTCAAATTCGCTTGCCACGTCTTTATCAGCACTGATTATATTATTATTAATCAATAATTCGTAATTGAAATCACAGGACTTTGCGTTACCGTTCTCACTGTTAATTATATTCCAAGTGGTTTTTATCTTGTTATCCGAATTAATAATTTTGTTCTTTATGTACATTGATTTCGCCTGAATACAAACAATTTTAAATATTTTAGAATAATTTCTCACGTGCTCCTGGAAAGTTGGAGAAAAATTGTATTGTTTCTCGGCGTAAAGGTCATAAATCCTGTTCCTACTTTTATAAATACCTACAGTAGCCCAATCACTAAATTTACTATTTTTAGCTAGATCTACATACTTAAACTTGAATATTTTATTAAATTCGTTATTTATGTTATTAGACAATGTGTTATATAGTTTTATTGGATCTCTTTGTTGTAATGTTAACTGCGTTTGCATTTCCGAGTGGATTTTTTCTTTAAAAGTTGAAATCTTATTTTTAGTTATTGGTCTACATTTTATTATTTGTTTTTTCTTAGTGATTGAATTATACAACGAAATTTTTTGTCCGCAGTGGTCTGACTTCAACTTACTGAATATCTCTTTATTTAAAATCTCACAATTGCAAAAGATATTATCTAAACAAGTAGCTGTAGTTTCAGTTATTCTGGTTGGCTCATTGAATAATGGATTTAAATTAAAGCATTTAAACAAACTTAGTAGCCTAGTAGCCATAGTACTATCTGATAAAATGTCTACGTTGAAGTCGCCACATATCACTAATCCTTTTCTAGAAACACATAACCGTTTAAGTACATCCTCCAATGTATCTTCAAAAATAGTAAAATCACCAGAGGGGGGTCGATACGCGCAAACTATAACAAACCGCTCCAGTTCCACACAGGCCAGTTCAATAGTGCGCTCAATAGAAAGACTAACAATGTCTTTACGATCTTTACAAGACATATTGTTGTGCACTAATATTAGTGATCCACCATGAATTGCAGTTTCTCTACAGAATGCACTTGACAATTTATAATTACCTATACTGACAAGATTTTGAGTGCTTGGTAACCAATGTTCCGTTATACATAAAACATGTATATTACAGTATTTTATAAATAATTCTATTTCTAATCGAATCTTAAAGCAATAAATCGAAGCGCCATCTATGAATACAACTTAGCACTTTTTAAAAATCTATCTAGCAATAAAACGAATGTTCTATCTTACTCCTCACGCCATCTATGAATACAACTTAGCATTTTTACTGTCTGTATAATCGGCTGGTCGATCTACAGAATGAAAGAATGAAATTCTTATTTTTTGTTGATAAATTCTTTGAAAATATTTAAAAGAGCATTTGAAAGTATTTAAAAACAGTAAAAAATAAAACTAAAAAAAATAAAACTAAAAAAAAATAAAACTAAAAAAAAAGAAATATTCTGAGACGCGAACCTGCGCATCATCATGGCATCAGCATTGTGTGTCTACGTCCTGACCATTGGGCTACGGACAACTTAAATTGAAATACGAAATTAGCGGTTATATTATCTTACCTGTCGTTTTTCCGTTGCATCCGGTTTCAAATCACTAACGGTTCTAAAGAAGTTTCACTTCAAAAAAAAAACTAAAAAAAAAGAAATACTGGGAGATGCGAACCTGCGGATCAGGTATTGTGAATCTACGTCCTGACCATTGGGCTACGTAGAATTTAAATTGAAAGTCGAAATTAGCGGTTATATTATCTTACCTGTCGTTGCATCCGGTTTCAAATCACTATCGATTCTAAAGAAGTTTCACTTCAAAAAATTGGGTAACTATATTATGTAACAAATCAAGTTAAAAACAATATCGGCCGTTCAGGTAAGTGTGTAAAGCTCAAACTATAGCCCATTATAAACACATTATGCATTTTTTATGGCAATAGCCGACAAACGGTGCCTCCGCAAAGTCATGTATAGTAATTAAATTCAATTTATTTATTTGCATTAAGTACACTAAAGCACTTAGCCTGTATTAGGCATACAAATATGGACCGATGGACAACCCAAATACTCCATAATTATGTCGCTACTACTTCTCGTAAAGGGAGCTCACCGCTCACCTGCAATCAAGTGCACTCGATTGAAGCGTGGGAACTCGATCGAAACAAACAGAACGACCGCCATTTATGTTGCGAAGCGATATGTTCTTGTTATAACCGTTATTTAATGTCCAATACAGTAACGTATCCTTTTCATCGTACAATGAAACTGGGAATCTAGTGGAGCAGAACTAACGACAGAATCCAAATCTATGAGTAATAACGAAGATGTTCAAAGAATTCTTGGGCCCGATTTTGATGAAAACTAAAACTGCATCATTGAGTTTTTGGAAAATTACTCGCCCGAGCGATAGGCATTTATTAAGTTAGTGCGCACACCATCCTGGACCATATCTTCACTTACCATCAGGTGGGATTATGGTCAAGCATTAACTTATTTTATGTAAAAAAAAAACTGGCGTGAGAACAACTCATCAGCTCACACTGACACATTCTGTTCATGGGGTCTACTCACAGCTAACGGTTTCATATTTAAATGTACCCACTTCTGCTTTAATGCTAAATAATTGATCTATTTATAGGCCTATTCAATTTTGTTGGTATAACTTTTTATACGCCAAAACTATACGATTATAAAAAAATAGCCACCGTGTTGCTTGTAAAAGCTTTAAGCGATTAAAGTAAAATTCATTCAACATATTTTTTCATAAGAAGACTATTTCCATGATAGGAAGTATGGGCATCGGTGTAATCAGGAAATAACCCATAGGAACTTGCACATCAATACGAGTCTCAAAAGAACATGTGATATGGTAAACTATACAACGTAAAGGAAAGGTTTTTATATAATGAACAATGTAGGGAAAACACAACATTTACACTTCAGATAATACAACGGACCAATATCGCTAGGGTTGGCAATTTCACGTTTAAGTATTTTATCATGTTTGAACTGCGTCAAATACGATAAGATTCACAATAGGGCTCTTTTCAGCTTATCTAAAAACAATAATTACTTTAATTTCTATTCTTTCAACAATTCTTTTTAATTACCCATATACATTTATACTGAACACATAACATGCTATCTTCTACATCCTAAATTAAGTATTACGATGCATAGGTTTTGTATATTATTTCATATATAATTTTGATGGATGGTATATTTATTGTCAGCCCTAAGAGAGAGGCAGCCAAGGCCAAGCTCCGGGCGCGGTGACGTCAGGTCCGCCAGCATCACGTTAAACAGGGCGAAAAAAACGCGAGAAAATAAATAGTTTACTGTTACAGTTTGTGTAATATTTGGGAGAACAATCTCTCCCGTAAATATTTTGTCGGTAAGAAAAACGGCTGCCACGCGGTAGCTATCTGTTGCTTCTTATTTCGCTTCGCCAGATTCAATTTAGTGGTCGTAAATCTGGACCAGTGTAATATTTCGCGAAGTGAGTTTGTTCAGTTCTTTTGAAACTAAGCACTTTTCAGGAGTAATGATGATTTGTTTTACACGTATTTTATTACCGACTTTTACACGCCCCCGCATAATTTTTTATACAGGTGACATGGATAGAACATTCGAAACTTTCGATGCCAACTGTATCATCATATCACATACAATTTATGAATAAATTATGTTACAAACAATATGTCCAATATAAGTGGATGTAATTGCGTCAAATATTTATCGTCATGTAAATTTAATACGATTACATTATATGCGGCCGATCTATTATATAATATTACACTTTTGTGATACAAATGGTGTACAATAACCATAACAATAACAAACTTTGAGCTCTTAGTGATTCTCACATAATATATTGTAGTGTTAATAAAATACAACGGTAACTCAAAATAGTACACAGTTTAGGGTCGCGCCGGCTGCGGCTCGCGAGTGTCCCATTCAACAGCTAAGTGGCAATTTGTCCCGGAGTGCCGGATTACACCTGACACCTTTGTTTGACCTTCACTTTGCGCACTTCACTAATATTTTAAGAAACTTTGTAACGCTCTCGGGAAATAAATTTTTAATGTTTTATGTAAATAGTGGAAACACTTGTGGCTTGGCTGATCAAGAGTCCGTTTATTAAATATACCAATAAAGAAAACGAAAATAAATATAGATTTACAAAGTCAAAGTCAAAAGTCAAAGTCAAAATATTTTATTCATATAGGTATCACTGATACACTTATGCACGTCATTTTTGTTACAATGGCTCTTCTCCTGTAACCGAAATACGTAAACTACATTTGATGATTGTAGACTGTATGAAGTAGACTGGTCTAGAAGTTGAGTCAGGCGGATAAACACTATTGGGATTAAACTGGACAGAACAGAACCTAGGCAGCTGTTCAAAGAGTGCACTGCAGGCCTCACGAATCTACTCAATAATGGATACAGCCCCTCACATCCCAAAATATAACATTTTTATCTAAAGCCACCCAATTACCCCGGTCCCCGATACCAGGCATACCGTCAGATATATTTATGTACTAAGCACATACGTGTGTGTTATAAATTTAACTAAATAATATCTTCCTTGGAAACTCCAATACGGTAAGCTCATAAGCCGCGGACGTGAATGTACTGGTAGCTCCGAGCCACGTAAACCTCCCCGGGATTATGTCGAGAACAATTTTATAAGAATGCCGATAGTGACTCAAACTACTTTATAGCGACACTTGCTACTTGATTTACGAAGCGATATGAGAAATAAGATAGAACTTTTATTTTGGTTCAATTTTATTATCTGAAGTTCATAACTGATTCTACACTGCATAAGTAGATATTACTCTCTCTGTTTCACTTTGATCTTCCTAGTATTGATTTCTATTACTGCAAGAGTGTTATAAAGTTGGCTTTAATCAACAAATACACAATAACAGATTTCAATGCAAAATAAGGTTCGGGAAATGAATAATATGAATTGACACCCGTGACGTTTTAGCTATTTATCGTAAACGTTATAAATTGTTCGGCTTTTTTTCTTCCAAAAGGAGTACAAATTTAATCACAACACAACATAAGGATAAAATGAATCGTCACTGCGCTATGGAAGTATGTTTATGATATATTTTGTTCGGTCGTGTAACTCAGTATAAAGTGAGTTTGATGTTCCGATACAGATACTGAGCGACAGGTATACTTTTGCTGACGGGCCGCGGCTGTATATCTGCGTTCCCCGCGACACAGACGACAAAAGAACAAGAAAACAAGCAAACAATAACTAGTAACATTGTGAATGTTTTATTTATTTAATCCGTCCTATTTTTCACTGTCCGTGCAACCTTACGTCATTCAGAGGCCCGAGCCGTTTGGGTATCAGATAGGATGTGACATCGCACGATGTAAGTCTTAAAGTAATATTATTTGGATAAAGCATCTATATCGGAGGCCGTATCCTCACAAATCTTTTGTCCCTGGAACTATCCCTCCTGACGTCGGTAAGCAAGGCTTACCGGAGATACCCAACAAGGTTCAGGCGTTATTTATGTAAATTGTTTCAGGCAAGCGATTATAAGGGACGAAAAAGTAATTTTTTTTAATGAATATGTTATAACGTTAATATCACGACAAAGTGCGTGTGCAACGTATGGATACACGGCACCGTTGTTTTACGAGTTCTATCTATAGCTTGAGCTCCCGAAGGCGCTTGAGAGTTCAAGTTTTGGTGTATGCTGCTTCAAACTTCAAACATTTGTACACAGATGTCCCTTTCTTTTGAGATACATAAAAATATAGATATATACGAGTACATTGAATCATTACTAGCGGTACTACGAGTATAACCGACACCGCGAACACGGTATTTGACCCAATCAATTGGCGCCAATGGGCTTCAATTTTCAATGGATTCGTTCAATTTTAAAAGCAGAATGAGGGCTTAATTTTGAAAATAGAACCTCCCGGCGCGACACAAGATTCTACATATTTTTTTACAATGGATCTACATAATTTCAGTAAATGAAAAAAATTACGGAAGCGGTAAATGTAAATGACGTGGAGCTGCCGAGAACAGCTTACGTAAATAAAAGAGATGAGTTCTGCCGATTGCAATCACACGCACACACACGCACACATACACAAACACACACACACACACACACACACAGCGGCGCTGAGTGAACGGAGGAAGGTTCACTTTACAGTGGCTGCGAGTTATGCAGAACCTGATACAATTACCGTCCGCCTCATGATTATTTATGAGCCCAATTTTAAGCCATTTGCGTTTTAATTGACGACTTAAAGTAACGACGCTGCAAAGTTTACATATGGTGACATACTGACACTGTCGGCGGGGGCACTTTCTCTGTGCTTCTTTTTTTGACTGAGAATAAAAAAGTCATGATCGATGAGTATCTTAATATTTTTCTATTTTTAAACGGTTTTCTGATCCTGTCCATATAGGGTAAATCTTGCAAGCTTACCTATTACATCTTACACGAAGTTGTTAACAGCGCAATAACAATTTTTCTGTCATGTAACGTGCGATTAGGAACCTCGTCCAATAAGTAACCGATATAACAATTCAGCATTTTTTCTAACATTGAGCCGTACCCATCTCGCAAGACCCGAGCACACCTCACATCACGCCTCACTTCCCAGACCGGCCCGCAGCTATTAAATAAGTGTCCGAAATGAAATATCGTCGGCTTCTAGCGCGATTTGTCTCTCTTCACTTTATTTGAACAAAAAAGATTTATTTCCGCACTCTGTCTTCCAAAGTATCTCACTTTCAGCGATTACTTTCCTAAACTTGTGGATTGGTTTAGAAACCAATATTTACTACGAAAAAAGTTACAAATAGAAAATTCAGTCTCAGTCTTGCAAGTATAATTAACAGTTTTAACTATAATTGTAATTGAGATCCTTTTACACAAAATAAAATAATAAATCTATTCAAATTTCCCAAAAAAAAGAACATTTTTTCGTTTTACATATTTAGTAGGTCAGGTAATGTTTTAAAAAAATAACTAAGTTGAGGAGAAAATGGACGAACTGCTAGCAGCCGACGTACAGAAACCTAATGATGATTACTGCGCACCAAGAAACAACAAGTCCTACTTACAATCAGTACAGTACACGTTGTAAAAATAAGTCGAGCGTTAAACAACAAATGCTTTACATGCTACGCACGCTACACACACTACGAACACTCGTAGCCGCGTAGCACCGTAGCACTCGCGTAGCGTTCAACTGGTCGTAGAACCCGCTTGAGAGACTTTTGCAAAAGATGGTAACGTTGAATTGAGCGATATCGAAAAGATTTTCGAAACTTTGCACTCCAATTAGTGTTATAACCCCTGTGTATGTGTGAGTGTATATGTATTTGTTAGGCCTTCTGTTGTTTTACTGCCGCCTCACACAATCATAAATTATTTAGAATTGGCTCCGACCAAGGAAATGAGGGTTTGTAAATGCCGCGATAATTTTATTACTACAACAATTTCATAGTACACTAGTATGAATAATTTAAGAGTATTGAGTGTTATCGCACATAAATCTTGTACAAGAATAATAAATAGAATATAATTACGTCACCTCTACATTAGCGGCAAAAATGTCGTCATTACCAAGTAGCGTAATGTGTGACAGCTAACCATACATCCGAGTGAATTAACTTAACTTAAAAGGATGTATCTCAAGCAACCTCAAAGTAAAGTGAACTTTGGGCCGTGCGGTAAACGGGTTAACTTGAGTTGTCGGCGTCAGAGGCTTGAGATACCTGGGAATGAGTAGTGAAGGGTTAACATTTACATAAAAGAGCACTTTGAGTCGGGATGTTAAATTCATTGCCCAATCCTCAGGCCCTTCTGTTAATGCTCACTGTAGTAATACAAGAACCTTTTTTTGCGCTTTAAAGTATGACGAGTGGAACTTCAAGTATTCAATTTACTTTATGTAGCCGGAAAGTTAGTGTTGAGTAGTTGTTTAGTATACAGTTTCATATATGTGATGCCAATATGTATCCTAGTTGATAGGATATATTATGCCTATACCCTGCCCGCCAAGTCCAGAGTTCGATTGCCAGGACCGACATGTGTCTGTATAAATGTGTTTTCTCAGATCGTCGATGTAATATCTCAAATTCTGAATGTCTATGTGACCTGTAATATAGATAATCCTAGTGAAGGAGTGGGAATAGAGAACGTTTGTAAAAAAACAATGGCCGAAAAACGAGCCCGATAAATGGTATCCGACACCAGTGACACTGAAGGTCCTAAACTGCAACCGAAACACATAAAAACATTTCACA
Organism: Thymelicus lineola; assembly: GCA_963932265.1. Taxonomy (NCBI): domain Eukaryota; kingdom Metazoa; phylum Arthropoda; class Insecta; order Lepidoptera; family Hesperiidae; genus Thymelicus; species Thymelicus lineola. The sequence continues at coordinate 16,939,698 of OZ010693.1, read as the reverse complement.
ATCTATTTTAGGAGGGTGATAACCAGCGGTAACTAGCAAGAAAGGTTAATCATAATACCACCGTGATGATAATGATTTTTCCTACTATTATGGTTCAACTACGTTCGGCATCTGTGCAAAGTACATCTTGAGGACAAGGGCCAATCCTAAGTTTAAAATCTGTATTATGATTTTGTGTCAAAAATTAACGAATAAGGATATAATATATATAGAATCAAGTAAAGTATACTTTAATGCTGGTTTTAGTTCTGAAGAGAAAATATTTAATTAGATTAGGAAAAGTTAATTTACGTCATACAATTCAGCTGTAAATGTGTTCAGTTCCGAGCGTTGATACCTCGTTGGTTGCAGAGGTCGCGGTCGCGGAGTGTGGCGGTGGCAAGCTACTTACTAGTTTAATAACGACCGATTACCTGCAACCAACGGAAATAACATGCTTGAATTATAGGCAACAGCAAGAAATGGTTTTTCCAAAGTCAGTGTGCCTTACTACGTAAGACTAATATTGCCACTTACTATCTGAGATTGTAACATGTCAAGCATTAATTTTAAAATAAGTAAATATTATTTGCAGAAATCGATTACACGCTTAATCCTATTTTATTAATTACTATTATATTTCATAGGAATTTGTTAAAGCGATTTTGATGATGAAGATAGCAAAAACCAATTAGAAATATTTGATCGTTAACTATCAAGCGTCGCTAAAAGCGGGTAATTACGTTTGTATAAATACTTTAACTCCAAATTGGTATGTTTTGATTCGTGCTTATGATTTATACATATTTCAAAGACAATAAAATTGTTTCAATTCAAGATTGAAATTTTTAAATCAGAAATTATATTTCTAGAATTTATCATCTCCATGTTTTGCAGTATCTATAATAATATGTTTCCCATACCAGTATCTTTTTAATTTAAAATAGAAAGTCCAACAAGAGATATTTCAAAGTGAAGCGAATTAAGTCTCATTTTTAATTCAACATTTCGTTCTCGGCCGTAAGGGAATCTTAATGTTTCAGTTAAAACGTTATTATTTAATTTCAATTCCTTTGAAACTTACTCAGTTATATTAATACAGTTAACGTCTGTTAATTCTATATTCTGTTTCTCAGTAGCGCCGCGCGGCTCGCTGAAGTCCCTTGCGCAGGACACCAAGTTACTTTACAAATATTACGATCCTCTTCAACCTTGCCAGCTCTCGGCAAGTCTCCAGGGATATTTCAATATTTCAAACGATGAAATCGCATTTCATTATTCAGGTTTTAAATGTACAGATTGGCCAAAGTATATTATTCATTTTCTTTCTCTTTCTTCTCTTTTTCTTAGCCGGCAACGCATCAGTGATGCCTTTCGTGTTGCTGATGTCCATGGGCGACGATAGCCACTTACCATCAGGTGGATCGTCAACTCGTTTGCCGGATATTTCCATAAAAAAATTCATGATCACCTTATGGAAATGAGAAATAAATAAGCACAAGATAATATTTCCCGTTTACATTATTATTTCGATGAGTTTTCATAATCTGTTGCTACTACAAGAAAAAAAAACCTATTATATTTTTTTGCCAAATATACTATAGACATATTTTAGCAAAACAAAAGATCTGATCAGCCATGATACAGTAATAATAAATGAATAGAAACAAGTTGTTATGTTATGTATTATGTTATGTTGTTCCGCAAGTAACAATGTAGAATCCGTTTGCGAAATAAAATACGCTTTATGCATGAACATTGAACATGGACGTAGAAAATAATGTTAGAAACTTTTCTTTATCGTCCTAATAAGCACAAAAATGCATTGCAGACAGAGTAGTTGTGTCAGTCTGTGTGTACACCAACAACGTAACGCCCGGACGGCGTGTCAGTATGACATGCGCGGTGTGCTAGCTTCCTAACTCCTAACTCATTGCTTTGTGGTCCAGTTACAACCACACTGGGTCCCAACACTTTACTGCTATCGCGACGTTTCCTCTATTATTCCTTAACAATAAAGTTGGACGTCGCATGGAAGGACGTATAACAACACTAGTGTAACTGAAATTGAACGGTAGGTATATCTGTAACCGTTACAAGACTGTACTTAAAACGACAGAGCTATTATAGCGCTAAACTGGCGATAGTACCCGTCGCATGCCATGCCATTATCAAAAGCTGAGAAGCAAATCCTGCGCGATAACACGATCTCAAGGGACTTCATTGTTACCTTGTTTTCTTTAAAAAAATATTTTTAACTAAATAAACCCCAAACACATTTATACCCTCGTATATACAAAAACAAATTGCTAGCTTTAATAAGTCTGCTACGGTATTAAATTCGGGAACCAGGTTATAGTTATAAATAAAAAACCTGGATATAATAATAAATGGAAAAAATATTTGTAACAATCTGTGCTAACCATTAATAAAATTAATTTACTGGATATTTTGTAAAACAAACAAGCATTTATGTTTTTACTCATAAGTGATCTTGCATAGTGTAGCATATTGCTAACGTAAAGTTGTGTTTTTTAATTGAATTTTTTTTTTAACTAAGTAGTGCCTGAACAAGTGTTGTACACGACGGTCGCGGTCAATACGCGCAACATCGTGTTTATAGCTGCGCAAGCTACACGCGACAAAATGAAAGGGGATCACAAAATATAATATGTTAAGAATTCTTAATAGCCATTTAATAAATCGGCTTATACAGATTAGCCATTCAAAAAGTGCTCAGGGTGGATACTTATTATTATAGTTATTATTTTTAACTACGAATCCGTTATTTCATGTTCTCGTGGTACCAGAACATAATTTTCTGATCGTTGTGTTATGCTTATTTCATGCAGTTTTAACATATTTAAAGTTATTTTTCGCCTCTATATTTGTAAAAAAAAACTAGTTACATTACAATTTCAAAAATATAAAGGTATGACGTAGAAATTGGGCCCCGTATCAGTAAGAAATATATATTTCTTTTACATAAACAATAATAAACATTTATCATCGTGAAGGTGACGAAAATTTGTACGTCGCGGGGACAATAGAAGATCGTTTGTTATTGTAATGTGTACAAAAGAATTCTACACGAGGGATCAGGCCCATGTATGTTTAGTTATTATTTCTAACCACCGCCACTGAAGAATCGTCCTCGTCTCTCGTCTGTGACGGTGATTCCATGTGACAGGACCTAGGACAGCAGTATCACCTCGGGTGACGGATTACAGCCGTTGTTTTGATAGGTAAACCCCTTTAGCCATTTTTCATCAGTCCTCTACTGGGCTCGGATTTTTTTATAAAAGAGGAAGAAGGTAGCTGCACTACTGCAAGCTCCACACTGCATCAGGATAAACGTAGATGTCTTTAAGAGAAGAGTGAATAGGCATTTATTAAGTTAGTGCATTGACCATCTTAGACTTCATCGACACTTACCATCAGGTGGGATTGTTGTCAAGCACTAACTTATTACATATAAAAAAACATAGAAAGGTACAATATGTTTTATATATGTTTCATTTATTTCATATTGTACTACTATTCAGGCCTCGCGAACAATGCACTTGTGACAGTTTGAAAAGGGATAACACCGTTTGTTGCTAACTGCCATTTTTGGCCAACCATCACCACTTACCTACGCACACCTGCAATTTCCATGTATAAATCTTGTAAGATTTACTTATTGGCGTTCACAAATTGGGAAACAAACGCCACGGCAACCTTTTCGCGCACGAAAAAAGTATTCTCTCGGGAAATCAGCGCCTCCATTACGCAGCCTCCGGCGCCGCGGCGCCTGATTACCCTCGGCGGATCACCGCGGTACCTACCTTGCTGCTACCAGTGCTACCCGGCGCCGGTACTCGTGGGATCTCGTGGCTCAACATGGGCTTTACGGACCGATGTTTATGAATTAGAAGAAGGAAAACAATTGAATTACAAATCAATGTTTAAAATGGCGGCTTGACATTTAAGGATGGAATGCGATGATTGCACCCGTAAGGTCAGTCTTGTATATTTACTTACTATTTGAACTATTTCATTTTAAAACGTAGGTATTTTGCAAGTGTCCATTGCTGTTCGTGGGGTGACATTTGATAAATAATTTTCCATGGAATAATATCAGATGGAATAAATTGAAAGGAAAGCTTTAAATGAATGCTTAATGGGTGATGGGATGACGGAGATTCCAGATTACGTCTTTTTAAAGGATCAGGATGAAATAAAACTGTAACTTACGTACAGTAAAGGTAAGAAAAATTTAAAAGAAAAAGAACAATTTATTCAGTATTCAATTTCTTATCTTCTAAATTTCAATTCGCGTCATGAAGTCAAGAACGCTTCTCATTAATAATAAAACGTCATGTATAATAGTATAGCTACATCCTTCAGTACAGAGTGATCGTAAGTTTATTTACGACTCCCTAAGATTCAAGATCCTATCCTTTCTGTTTATGTTTAAGACGCTCTCAAGTCTAGGTCGTGTTATAAAAGAGGTCAAACGACCCCCCACCTGAACCTAATCCTTTATGACTTTACTTCACTAAATTATTCAGTTCAAGCCTTCATATAATGCGAAAGGTGCGATAAACATTACAACTCACATATGAATAAGTAATAGATAAATATACGAATATCTTACTAATATTATAAATACGAAAGTTGTGAGGATGGATGGGTGGATGGATATGTGTTACTCTTTCACGCAAAAACTACTGAACGGATTTTCATGGAATTTTGCAATTAGATAGACCATGATTTGGAATAACATATAAGGTATATATTATCCTGAAAAACGCGGACGAAGCCGCGAGCGGAATGCTAGTTATGTACTTAGGCGAAATATATGAACAGTCCCCAAATAATCATAATATGACTATGATCCTTCCTTCTCCGCACTCTCTGCTCCGCGCCTCTGCTACGAGTGACATTTACTACCTGAGAACAATGACTTTTTACAGTCAAACATTCACTTTTGTATATAGTTTGACCCTTTTCATCATAAGGCTACTAAACCCATTCAGAACATCCAAACAAATTAATTAGAAGACAGACTGACTACATAGATTCCACCTTTGAATTAATAAAACGTATAATATTCTGGCTTGCACCTTTAAGCTGCCGCGGTTTTTGTAGTACTAAGTTCCAACTTTGACCATAAAATAGTACAAGCAAAGCAAAAGAAACAACCCATAATTGTCTCATTGCTGGGCTCGGGGTCTTCTCTCACAATATGAGGCGTACCACCCATAGTCTACCATGCTGGCCGACTGCGGTTTGGTAGACTTCACACACCTTTGAGAACTTTATGGAGAACTCTCCGGTGTGCAGGTTTCCTCACGATGGTTTTCCATCGAAGCAAGTGATAATTAACTTGTAATACTCTATATTACTTATAATAATAATGCGGCGGTGATCACTTACCATCAGGTGACCCGTATGCTCGTTTGCCTGCTTAAAGCATAAAAAATACGCACATAATATTTGAAAATTAGAGGTGTGTGCCAGGATTTGAACTTGGGCTGAACCCTGCGTTCGGGAGACCAACGTTCTAACCGCTAGGCTAGTGATACTGCCTTTATAAAATATAATAGTATAGTAATTTGTTATCTTCCGAAAAAACAACATACCAATGTTGCCAAAAGCGTGTTTAAAAATCTTGTAATATTTTTATGACCAAAATACCATTATCGTTACCCGAGTAAGGTCAACGTAGCATCAAAGTATGGCAAACAATTTATGGCCACACAACTCCAATTTGAATTTTTACGGAAAAAAAGATTAAAAGCACTCGGGATAATTTAGTCCAGTCGACGGTAATATAATTAAACGACAGCCTCTATGATTAAACGAAAGGTTGACCGAGTTCGTTTCATACAACAAATATTAAATTGACAGGGCAAAGTGTCAAAACAGTTTTAGCATATTGTTTTGATGTTATGAATTTATCACGGTATTATGGTATTATTCATCCCAGAGTTTTCACTTAGCTTCAGAGCTCATAGTTACTTTGCTTAACTACAAATAGCTTTTGTGTAGGTATCAAAGTTATTACACTTGAAACGTGCAATTAACTATCGACGAGGTGTTTTATAAACGCTGAGCAACAATTACAAAGTTGTTAATTGTTGAACAAATCCAAGGATTACGCCGACAGGAAGCCTGACGGCGAGAAGGGAAAAGTTTTGCCAATCCTCATTACCTCTTTTGTTTCAAAGTGAAATTTTTAAGAGGTTTTCATTCCATTTTTATAAAATTGAGCATTAAGGGATGTTAGATACGTACAATTCGGTGACTGACTTTTTTATTTTCTTTAATGACCGTCAACGTATCGGTGATGCCTTTGGTGACGGTGGACATCTTACCATCAGGTGGCTTGTCAGCTCGTTTGTCGACTAATTACATAAAAAAATAAGTTCTACCTTTGGTTGCTTACGAGGTATCCGCGGTAGTTATGAATAATTATCGTGACAAATTCACATGTCCGATACAACCCTAAAAGTTCCTTAGCAAAGGTGTATAGAGGTCCACCTATCATCCATCCTGGACTCCAAGCTAACCTCTCCTGTTCACATTCTCTGTGCAACTCGCTGAATAAAGAGAGAGGCCATGGTGAATTCCTATTATCGCTGTTAATATTGTTGTTGTTTGTGTTGTGTTTGACATATTTCGTTGGACTAAAACGCTTCAACTGTGCGTACAACTCGATTATAATACACAATAATAACGTGTCACTACTCGTACATACATCATGCGCGGATTAGTAATTAATGTGTGCAGCGAGGCTAATGGCATGTAATTGGCAAATCCCCACTGATTTACGTGTTGACTGAGCACCTAAAGGCTGCAAAGGAGACTAAAGCCGAAGGCTGGGATGTAGCTAGCTTTTACGTCTAAATGATATAATGTAAACTGTTAAGTGCTGTACCCTAATGTGGAATTTGTAGACAGATAAGTGAATAATATATTATTAAGCGTCACGCTACGAGCTGACTAGTGATAGCACGGCTGACTGAGCCAAGATAAGAGAGGTTCAATAAACATTATTACTCATTAACGGACGGTCGGATATGACGAAACTACACGGGTTGCGTTTTAACTACAGAACCCTAAAACTCCTTAAAGTAAAGCAAAAGCAAAGCAACAACCCATAATTGTCCCACTGCTGGGCTGGGGGTCTCCTCTCACAATGTGAGGGGTATAGGCCATAGTCTACCACGCTGGCCAAGTGCGGATTGGTAGACTTCACACACCTTCGAGAACTTTATGGAGAACTCTCAGGTGTGCAGGTTTCCTCACGATGTTTTCCTTCACCGAAGCAAGTGATAATTAACTTTCTAATACGCACATAATATTTGAAAATTAGAGGAGCGTGCCAGGATTTGAACTCGGGCCCCTTGGTTCGGGAGACCAATGTTCTAACCGCTAGGCTATCACTGCTTTAAAACTCCTTAAGTATAGGTTAAATATAAGACATCCATCATCAGTTGGCACCTGGCAGATGACTCAGCCTACATATTATAATATAACAATAAAGTGATAGTAGTGCAGGTCTGTTTGCTCGCAGCGGACAACACGAGCAACTTGTTTGCGAGCGCGAGTCAATATTGGCGCATCGTGCTCAACCGGAATATACAATACAGCTTTAATGGCTCCTTGAACAATACTCGTTGGTTTGAATAAATGATAGAACCAACACAGCAGAGAGTGAAGATTCATCATCTCATGCTTTTAGCGTTTTGAATACATTTAGATGCAAATACAGAACACTTCCCGCATCATTTGAGTTCCGGTCCGTCTGTTGAGACTAATACAGAAAAATACATCCATATTTAAGTATGTAAAAATAGAAATAACTTGTCGTCAAGTTATACATGATGTACATTTAATTACATATTATGTAAAATGTTTAAAAGTGCATTTTTAACCGACTTCAAAAAAAGGAGGAGGTTCTCAATTCGACTGTATTTTTTTTATGTTTGTTACCTCAGAACTTTGGACTGAGTGAACCGATTTGGATGATTCTTTTTTTAATAGAAAGCTGGTACTTGTCGTGTGGTCTCACATAAATTTGAGCGAGATCTGACAATGGCATCATGTACTTCATTTGAAGTCGGTTATTTTTTTGTTAAAATGTTAGATTATTAGAGATACAAAATGTACAAAATATTCCCCTTCCCCATTAACTCTGAAAATACTGCAAGAAATTAAAAACAATACCAACAACAGTAACAACTGCAACAGCAATCATTAAACATTATGGGATGATTTTAGTCTACATGAAAACTTTGGCTTTCTCCACTACAGTATAAAATATTCATTCAAACTAAAATAAAAATGTCCTTTGCTCTCTAAATATGTACGAGTAAGCCTCACATCAATTATCATATTTCCCTATACCATATTTCAACACTACGTAACACTAATGAAAAAATAAAACTAACGTTGATGAAAGCCATTTATTCGACATACTGTAAATGCAATCCGAACGACACAGAGAATTACTACGATACCCTGTGTACGAGTGTTATAAAAAAGTCCACATAATGCATGAACAAATAAACTTGTATGTGGATAGTATATTCGTCGAGGTTCACGCGACAGTGAGCCGTCTAATTGGACAGTGGATCCGACAGTCACTGGTGCAGCTCTAAACCAAACTAAGTTCTCTTCACACTAGCTGCACTTCATACATCTAGTTCGCCCACTGAAAATTAACATGTTCAAATTACGTCGGAAATTCCAAATTGAGATCTGGTTCAAAAGATGAGTTTTGTCGAATTATTTTGATCATTTCGACGCGAAGTTATATTTGTTGTGTTTATATTATATATCCATATTATATATCCACGTCTAATTAACAAGGCATATCACAATGAATTTTTAAATCCATTATAGGGTTATGTCGAATAAGTCCTGTAATCCAAAAAAAAAATGACGTGCATAGCATAAGTGTATCAGTGATACTTATATGAATAAAATATTTTGAATTTTAAGTCCTGTAATCCAGTGGTTTCCATCGAACGTAACAAAATAGCACAGTTAGAGTCAACTTTGCTTGACATAACTCAAAACAGCCAACTACATTGCTGCTCCACAATTTTCTTGTTATACAAAGAACACACTATTAAGTGGACTATTCAAGTGTCCAACCATGAAAAATATTTTAAAATGATAAAAATATATTATAAAAGGGTTAAAAACGTAGTTTTGCCTACTCCCTGTTGTAAAGATGTTAATACAAACATTGTTTTAAGACAGTTCTATTTGAAATTACTTTATTTGGATGTTTAATTTTATCATGACTTGCTTCTACAAATATCGCTTATTTTTTATCACAGTGGTGAAAATAGCAAATTTTTATCTGAATCAAAATAATCCTGCAACTGGTCCCCAGTTGTGAAAGCTAGCCGTGACGTCACTCCCTAGAGACCGTTATAATTGGATCCCAGTGCCAGGTGTGGGGTGTCAATTAAAGCCGTTTGTGTGGGACGTCCGAGTTGATGTAACACGCTAATACGGATTAGTTCTGTAACTCGATCGTGAGGTGATTTCATATGCTCTCTATACGTTCTAATTCCTTTTCACTGGTTCGAGTTGCCCAGCAGCAGGATAAATACGAAATTAGTTTCAGTAATACACTAGCACAGCAAGATATTGTCCCAATTTTTTTGTAATTTTTTATACATTATTATAAATTCGTTAAAACTATAAAAAAATTTAATGGATCCCTGAAAATATAAACGCCTAGTTAATTTAGGGGATAATGCTAGAAGGTGCAAGTAATGGAGAATAGTTGTTCATTGATATCCAAGCCCAATACCACAGCAGAAGAATTCAAAAGAACACACAGGAAGGACTGCATAGAGGATAATCTCCGTGGGATATGTAAGCTCACATCTTGGAGGTGACAAGTCAGGAACAGTGAAATGATGAAAATTAATTGTGGAGGCCACGTGACTATTGTAGATGACAAAGGGTTGTTACGTTTTCTATCACGATAAATTGCATTTTATCAAAACATAACTAGCCTCCAATAGCTGTCGTTTCAACTGCGCTATCAATAAACTCAGTAGTGCTTCTTGAAGTCAGTCACGTGGAAGTAACTAATATTAGCACGTCAAAGGAAAAAATTATGGTATGCGTCATGCGTGGATAGTTCGAGGGCGTAAATTATAGATGAGGGGGCCTAGTGGAGCGCGTGATTAGCGCATCGTTCACTCGGCCACCAGCCACCAGCCACTCGTCACCAGCTGCCGACCGCCGACCTTTCTTTTTTTTTCTTTTATCTTTCTTAGTCGACAACGCTTTTGGTGTTGTTGATGTCCATGGGTGATGATAGCCACTTACCGTCAGGTAGATCTTCAGCTCGTTTGTCGGATTTTTCCATTTAAAAAATGTTACTCTGTTCTGTAGATGAGAAGCAGGTCTATCGTCATATTCTTGGCCGGCAACGCGTTGGTGATGCCTCTGGTGTTTGCTAATGCCCATGGGCGGCGGTGATCACTTAGGTGACTCGTCTGTTCGTTTGCCTGCTCAAAGCATAAAAAAAAATTAAATTCCAGCTCTACGTTTAACTTGACTAGACAGACTGAAAATCGGTGTCGTTTCGAACGACTTAAGCCAAGTCTAGACCATTTCGAATGCCTTGCTGCAGCATAGATTTAATTTTTTACTGTATTTTTTTCTTTTTATAAGATTAACGATCTTATGACCTTATTTATAAAAGCTCAATAACTTATTTTAGTTACTGCACTGTTAATGTATGTATACGATTTGTCGTTATTCATAAGTCAGAGACTAAACACTACAAGCCTTCCTTATTTTTGCTTGTTTTAATGAATAAGGGAGTGAGACTTAGATTTTATTATTTGTGCTTTGATTCTTCGAGTAAATGCTTTTTTTTCTTTCTTTCTTTCTTTAAAATTGGTCCAATTGGGCCAATGCTCAAAGAATATCATTCAACACCATTCATACAGAGAGACCAGTTTTCAAGCTTAAAAATGCATTTATGTTATGAAAATTAATGTAATAATTGAGTAATTTTAAATTTTATCAGAATAAAAAAAAATCTGTCTGACATCCGTGTTTGCTCCTGTAGCATGCTTTAAGGGAGAAGTACATTATTTATATCTCACTATATTTATAGTAAAGTAAGTAATAAATAGCTTAGTCATACCAGTTGTGGGGTACTTCAGTTAAATATCTTGTAATTTCTATCTAGTCTAGACTGATTGAAGGAGTCTTATCTCTGAGACTCGGTCGCAATTTCTATCGCAGCTGTGTCTCCGGCAGCAGATTATGTTCAGGCGACGTACGGCAGTAAATGTAGCAGTAACGCTCTAGAAATGTGTAATTTACCGATAATAATAACCATTTAACATTGCACCTGTATGACTCAGAATTAAATATAAAAACCTTAAATTTTTCGGTTGAAAGTAGAAGAGTCATTTAATAACGGATTTACTATTTCTTCTTGGTCGGTGTTACGTCCTATATGTATTATTGTGTCTTCTGTGGTCCTATCTAATCAGCTATTGCTATCTCTATTCATCGCCGAACACTTTTACTTGGGTGATGTACCGATGTTGGTCCGCTTGACGTGTGATGGACTGCACGTCTGATGGAATGCAAACTGAATTGCTACGTACCAATTTATAACGGTGATAGAAAATTTTTGATCGAGCTGTGGAAAGATGACAATGCCAGATAAAACAGTTGCAGATCTTACCATCAAAGAGTTGATAAAACACAAAGAAATTTAACTAAATAAAATGTATATATTCATGCACGATTGATGTACGAGAGTACTTTCACATTTTTCTCTAATTAATTCATTTGACTTCCTTATTAATAATTGTAAGTTACTTAGACCAGTATGGTAATTTTAATATAGTAGAGAAAGTTTTATGCATAGTATTAACGCGGTTTACCGCCGGCGTACGGTGTAGCAGCCTGGGCTGGTCAATTCATCACTCATATTTCCCCGCAGAAACCAGATGTGCGCCGTGATGCGATGGATTGGATACAAGGTTGTTTGTCGGCCCGGTATTTTATTTGTTTGACATTTTTGTTTTACTACACATTTTGGTGGCATTTGGGAGTTACTGTTAGTGCACCTGATCCGAATAAGATATACGGATACATTGGTGATTAGGAAATCCTTTGTAGCTGCTGCACGGTCACAAAGAAAGGTAGATGTGACTGCAATACTACGGCTACATGAGAACACAACATCTGAATGAAAAGTAGGTATTCGACGTTATTATTATTTAAGATTTCAAAATCTTAGCCAATATAAAAGGATAAAGTTGAAAACTCAGGTCAACTAATATCTAGTCTAGAACTATATAGATCTTTAGTAGTACAGTTGTCATAGACTAGACAGCGGCTATTGTTCGTGGCCACAAAAAAATTATGGCTCCGAAGATCAACCACAAAGGACCGCCGACAATAGCGGATATAACCAGTTACATTCTCTCCATCTCCAGCTGAATGGAACAAAGGAATTATGCCGGTGGGGACAATGGGGTTCGGTTGTCATTGAGACCGGACACGGCCGAAGTCAGTGTAATTAATTGTTTAGCGCTGAAGCGATTAACGGACAGCCGGACATGGAGAATGTGTGAATAATGTACGAGGGAACAGAATTTTTACTAAAATGTAACTAAAATTATTATAACAAAACCTGTCTTATCTAAAATTTATTGTCTTAGCGAGCTATTCTTCATTTTAATTATTGTTGATAAACTTCTATGCATCCAAAATATTGTGCTCGAGATGCATTAAAACATGGAGTTGGTTCACTTATTTTGTTGAGAGTTGTTATACTTTATACGATTTAGTTTAATCCCGATGGTGCTAGAGCCTGGTGGTAAGGTCAAGGTAACCTGTCTTCTCCTCGATATCTCTTATTATAAATGTCAATGTCACTGACAAGGAAATAAGTTGCAGTCCTTGAGCAGATCACTTCGATGATTATGAAAACGTTATATCCATTTATAGGATTAGCCTATAAATGGATGTTTAATCCTTAATCACGCCACAACTATGTAACCGATTTTGCTGACATTTGTAAAATGGATATAGCCTATAACCTGCATTAGGTAGGCTAAATTTTAAAGTTGGATGGTTCCTGAGAAGTTAGTTTGAGATTATAGTACCAGGAAAAACTGTTGAGCACAAAGTTATCGTATAGAGACTGAAGTATGCATTAGGCTCGCTAATTACACATTTTAATATAGTTGCATTAATTTTATGTAGTTCTATAAATCTAAATTAGTTAATTAAAAATTTCGTTTCGAAACCACTGTACCGCAGACGAAGCCACGGGCAAAAGCTAGTTTAACTATAATGAGAATGCTTTTGGCCATTAATGAGTCCAAGTGAAACGTAAATTCGCAGGACGAATATCATTCCCAGCAATGCCTCCAGACGTGGCAAACAAGGCTATTCGGCAACACACCACGTAACGCTGACAATTTCATCGTGGAGTCGATCCATTCATACGGTGCAGCTTCATGTTCAAGTTGCGCATCGAAGGTGCCAGTTCCCCGGGGAAGGCACGTGTCGAGTGTTTGATATCTCCATACTGCGAGGGATTGCAGTCACGCACGGGCTACGTTATTGTATACGTCGCGCTGAATCTTACGTTCCAATGTGGAACGTGATTTCTATCGATGAATCATACAAGTTGGTAAAATCATTGATATTTCAATCTGTGATTAGGCTACCAATGATAGTCTAGCTGAATATTTAAAGATAAGAAATTTACACTTGTTCGCTTTAGGACATATTCGCTTTACGCCACATTACAGACCCGCATATATACGGTTAAAAACCAAAATTTATAGGACATGTGTTTCTGTCGCAGCGTCAATATTCACAAAATTTATCGACGGAGAACAGAACTTCAAAAGTATCAAAGGAGATGTTCAAAAAATGTATGGGGGCTGGTCCTCAATTTGTACAAAGACAAAACTTGGATGTGGAGAAAGTGAAAATTATTCCGATTGTGACAAGGTTGTGAAAATAAAAAAAGGTACCTCCCTTCTTTTTTTATTTGTGTTTGAATTTCCGTAGATAGATAAAAAGCTTGCCACACTGGGCACTTTTAAGTTCTGGCAACTCTAACCTGACACTGACAGTGACATTGAGTGATGATTTAAAGTTGACATTTTGTTTTGATCATGGACGTATTACTCTAACTGGATATGTAACTTATAATAAGTAATATATGCAATAATTTATTTTTATATATATTTATATTTTTATACACTATATTTTGTTGACAATATCAAATGTTCTTAATAAGTAATTTATCATTTTATAATGTTTTAACTAATTTGACGTTGGTAACTGTATACCAATAAAATACATTTTGAAGAACCATACCAAAATAGGACACAATTTTTCTAAGTAAGTGTGGACATCCTACAATTGTGAAGGACAACCTCAATCCGGCTTGTGATTGGTCGAATAGCCCTTCGTATATGACGTCATCGATCTTCAGGTACCTCTACAAAGTCAGTGATCCAGATAGAGTAATATATCCATGGTTTTCATGGTTCAGTCCAATATTGACATTTGACAATTGAATTTGATTGATTGATATTTGACACTCTACACTGACAGTTACTAACATCAAACTAGGATTTATGTCGTTTCGTTTCATGTAATGTTATTATTTAATACATTTACAACACCGATTTACAACATTAAATATAATAGTTACGTATTGAAAACATAATAATATAATAGGTGGACCTCAGATATGTTCATAATTCGTGTAAAGGACGTATGTACCTGTTAGAAAAAAAACCTTTGCGTTCCTTTCCACCTTCAAATTATGACGAACATATTTCATCAATTTTCTAAAATATGGAGGTTCAATAAAATATACATCTTAAAATTTCAAGTAGATTAGAAAATATGCTTTCAAATGAAATGTAAATTACGGCTGTACAAATTTCTTCGGAATAAAGGGCCACTTTTGAACATCTCCTTTCTGCCTCGCTGGGAATCGAACTCTGGACACTGCGAACAGCGGTCATATTTTATAGCATAGTCAGTTTTTCAACTAGTTACAGCTTCACAAAACTTTTATAAAATTTCAGGCCTTATAGAAGTATTTAGATAAAATTAGATAACAGATTATCTGTAATAGTATAATTATTTACTATCATGTCTTCTGTGGTATAATATCAATTATAGTAATCGCAGTATCTCGTTGCACTCGTTGACATAAAGTGCAAGCAGAGCGAAGCATATTGCGCGCTCACTCGCACTTAGGTCTTAGGTCTAGAGAGATACTGCGACTACTAGAGTACAATTTGTACAAATACCTAACGTAGTTTGATTACCAGTCGAGGCAAGAATATAATTCGATACTACCTACTTGAATGAAACCTTTGTAACGAGGTATAATACCCCGTTAAATATTCCTTGGCAGGCCGATGCATTTTTGACGTGATAACGTCTATTAAAACGATGAACGCCGGGTGCACGCACGAAAAAGCATAACTCATGTTGCGTTCCGCGAGCGAGCGCACAATGGAGAAAGCGCCATCTATGAACAAAACTATATACACAATTAAGTCAGAAAGGAACTTGCTGAAAAAATTGTTTAGTTCAGGAGTTCTAGATGGCGTTGTAGTATAAAGATAAAAGTTTCTTATCTATAAAAGTATGCAATCATTTCATCAATGTTTTGCCATGACGTTGTCACGTTAAACTACCGTCCGTAAACCGACTTTACATACAACCATTTTTTCTTCTAACTTTTTAACTCATGACAGGGTGTTTACAAAAATGCATCTGTCAGCTGGGGTTCCATGAATCATGGAGGACCTCGGAACATTTTATCATTCGATAATAATACGTTCATCGCTTAAAACGATTAGCCATTGATAAATTCGTACTGCTGTGTATCTAATTATAAAGGAATATAATAGTAAAACAATATAACATACAAAATCGGAGTTCAGCCTTATTGCAGTTAATTTTTTTTTATGGAAACAGCCGGCAAACGAGCTGACGATCCACCTGATGGTAAGTGGCTATCGTCGCCCATAGACATCAGCAACCCCAAAGGCATCACTGATGCGTTGCCGACCAAGAAAGAAAGAAGAAAAAGAAAGAACTGTCTCTCAAGCCCCCAGCCGGAACACGACGAGTCGTTTGGCAGCTGACTCATGCTCAAGGGTGGTAGCTATCCACGCGAACCCCATGGAGAAATAATAATAGTATTAATTAACAATTAAAATCAATACTACCAATATAATCCCTCCGAGGGTCTTACCACCAGCGGGCCGGATTTAGTCGCCTTTAACGACACCCTTCCGGCGTGGGATTAGGGTTAGTATTCTAAGCCGCCCCAATACTGCTAAAACCTAATGCCTATAATAATCTACCTACCCTGCCCTGAGAGCCTTACCTCTATCCTACTCGTGAAGAATCTACACCCTCGTACCCTTACCTTTCAATTTTCATTGATTGTTGTAAATTCTGCTTTTGAGAGATGAGTTGGCAAATTTATTTATATTTCGAGTCACCCTTAGGACTCGTTACCGACGGATTCGAATTGATTGTTAACGGGCAAATCACTGAATTAATTGATTTACCTTCGAAAATTATTAAATTGGAATTATTAAAGCTTTAAGGCGATAGGGTTATTATTAATTAAATTTTATTGAACAAATTACTAACTTTCTGTATTTTTATAACAGTTTTTACTAACCATGCTTGTCTTGCCAGTGAACAATTGGAGTTCCGGTCATATGATAATTCAGATACATTATTATTGCATTTAAACTCAAATTATTAAAAAAAGCAACTCAAATATCTTTAG
Organism: Thymelicus lineola; assembly: GCA_963932265.1. Taxonomy (NCBI): domain Eukaryota; kingdom Metazoa; phylum Arthropoda; class Insecta; order Lepidoptera; family Hesperiidae; genus Thymelicus; species Thymelicus lineola. Next base: position 16,922,873 of record OZ010693.1, on the reverse strand, counting down.
ACCAAAACACAATTTAGGAACACAAAACCTTCTTACTAGTTTTTATACCTAGTAAAAAACAATAAAATGACAAAATAAGAATAAAACATAATTAATCTTAGATTAAATAAAATTTCTAATTCTAATTTATCGAGACATCAAAAATTAATTAGGTCACAACACTAGCCACATTCTTAAGTTCTGCATTCAACTCGCGCGGCTACTGTATATGACCTGGGATTGAGGTAGCAACATTTAAATAAAAACCATAGTCAAGTACACCTTCAATCACGAGACAAGTATAGAATTGTTTTTTATTTTCTAATCAACGCCCGAAAGTCTGAGAAAAAGAAAAAAGCAATACTGACGAGCATTCCGCGGAGGTTTAGCCCACTACCTAGTAGAGGTTTAACCCTCTCCATTGTAGATGTATAACATGTCAAACCAAGCTTCGTAGCAGTGGAATTTACGTGTAATATGCACTATATTGAATTGCAAGAAAATAAAATAAAAAGTGTCATTGTGTGTGCATGCGTGTAGACCGCTGATATGCGTTTCGATAAAAAATCATAAATATGCATTCAATGTGCTTGTACGCGTGCCACGAGTTATTTATGAATAGTATTTTTCTTTTGTTTAAAATACTACTGAACCACAGTAAACTAACGAGTGGCTTAAGTAATTTTCTGTTTTAGTTTAAATAAGTGTTTCCCCAGTGGCCGAAATTGGACCACAATAAGTATTGGAAACATATGAATCAGCACGTTTCGAGCCTTTTTTCTACTCTTATAAATATTTTGTTTTATATCTGTCTCAGGTACACTCATGCACTTTTTTATATACTACTACTCGTACTTACCATGCAAAACTTTATAATGTATTTCTCTTGAAAATTAAATATTATTAGAGAAAATATTCATCTTCACATGTTTACCAGTTAACAAGAAAATATGTGCCCTCTTATGCACTGAAAGATTGTTCCTTACAATCCCTAATGATGTAAAATAGATTGTGACATAAAAAAAGCAAACAACCCATAATTTTCTTATTGCTGAGCTCGGGGTCTCTTCTCACAATGTGAGGGGTACAAACCATGGTCTACTACGCTGGCCAAGTGCGGATTGATAGATTTCACACACCTTTGAGAACTTTATGGAGAACTCTCCGGTGTGCAGGTTTCCTCACGATGTTTTCCTTCACCGAAACAAGTGATAATTAACTTATAATACGCACATAACATATTATTATTTATTTTTAATTGTTGTAATGCTTACTACAATTAATGTAGATGGTATGCAGTAAGAGAAATGCTTTCAGTTTGCTATTAAAACTAAGTGCAGAATTAATTTCCCCTCCCTCCCCTCGCCAAGTGGTACTGCTTGCCTCCCAGCAGCGCAGTCTCCGTACAGCAATCTACTTAATGTGTTTAATCGCTACATGTGCTTTGTCGCTTGTATTCAAACAATGAAATGAAATGAATCAAACTGATTTATTTATTTAAGCTGCGTCTTTTAATTATAATATTTATAACAAGCTTACGCGAACCAATGACTGCAGATAAATGAGTATGAATATGAACATTACGGGCATGGCATTTGATATGTTGCAACTGCTGAGGATCTTTTAGCTCAGCTTCATTGGGCGTGAACGTGAGGACAGCTTCAAATTAAAGCACGCGATATATGCCTACTTATACAAAGTTATATACTCATATCATATACGTTATATTCAACTACTACTTTCTTTGACTAGGTGAAATTTATTTATAAAGATAATTCAAACAAATTTTTATAAGAACTTTAACAGCACATTCTCTCCAATTACTGCTTGCTTAAATTTATGTATGTATATTCCTTGGTATAGGCTGTGCATTGTCATTGAGGCATTGTTAAAAATTTATTGAGAGCGAGTGCAGAGAGGGTTGTTAGTCAATTATTGTCTAATATGCAGTATTTTACCTCCGGGCGGCAGCGGGAGAGCCGCCGGGCAAATACGAATCTATTTTGTTCCCCAAAATGCAAATTTTCTAATGCATAACATTTCCCGCGACCACCGAATTTAACACTCCGCGCTCTCCGGTAACCGCTTGTACGAATATATTGTTATCGTAAGATTTTTTAGCAAAATTTTGTCCGCTATAAAATATTCTGTGAAGTAGCGGAAGTTTCTTGATAACTTTAATTCTACACTTCTGAAATTTACCCATTTTCTTCACACGTTTCATATTTAGCATGATACCTATATTTTATACTGTTATATAAATAATCGTAATTGCGTCCGTATATCCATATTTCAGATCTTATGGCACAAATCGGTCACAACGGTTTCTATTCAAGGTGACAAAAACAAAAAGTTAGGAGTGATAGGTTTATTGGTTAATTTTTTGGTTATGAACGATTTGAGTATAACAAGCAGATACATGGACCGCCTGTTGGTCAGGTCGACCATTCCCATAATATCATCTTTACACAATTCATGAAAATTAAATCAATCTCCGCAAGAAGAAAAATCCATCTCCCTACTCGCTTTATAACTTCATGTCCCTTTCTTAATTCTTGCCCTCTTCCCACTACTCAAACATATTGGTTGACATTTAAATATAGGTAACTTCTCCATTTTAGTTTTGATCGCACGATGCATTCCGCTCGAACCATAGTGCGTGTCTGCGCTTTATCAACTGACGGAGACTCGCGAAGCTTCATCGCCTATTCGCGCGCTTCATGACAAATTCTCGTTCACACAACATCTTTCCTTCTCTCATTTATTCAGTAGTGTAACAAAATTACGTGGTGTCTCGCAATTCTGGAATTTGTCATGTTAATGAGTGCACTTCCACACAAATGCACCCTTTGTGCATATAAATAATAATATGTTCTCTGACTGATACAGTGACGTTCACTGCAGCGCTCGGGTTATTTCATATTTCATACTTATTTTATTTGCATCATGCTTATAGTAGTACATACATGGTCTTAAATTAGGTACATATACAGTGGTCTGAGCATGAACCCTGTTAGGGCGTAGCAATAGGTACTTAACAATTTATTGATATTTACTTAACTTAACTTTAACTTAATTTATTCGTAATATATTATAATTCAATTATTAGGTCATTAATTATTAAATTGAATTAAATTAAATACTTACTTTCTTTAAATCAGTTTTTCTTTAATATAGTCTTTACAGTAACAGTGGTGCAATAATATATTTAACTCAATTTTTATTGTTTTGAATGTATTTCGCTTTATAATAAAAACGAAAATCATTTGAAACCAGGAACGAATTCCGCATATAAGCTAAGGATGAAGATTCAGAATAAATTTTCATGTAAAGAAAATACTCAAAATTGTATTATTGCATACACATACACGAAAATCTTTATATTCCTAGGTATTTTATAAAATAATTAGGACAATGTTTAGATAATTCATTATTATTAACGAATAATTTTAATGAAATAATAAGTCCACATTAATATTTTTGCTATTTTGTTATTTAGTTTGGCAATAAAAGTATAATACTGCTATGTTGATTGGAGCAGCGTGGTGAAGTATGCTGTTGGCCTCAACAGGAGAGACCCGTGCTCAGTAGTGGGCCATTATTGGGTTAAAAGTGTCCCTAATCCATAGTAAACTCTACTTGGAAAGCTAAAACCTGAGCCACACAGCCTAAGGGAGTATGGGAGATAATGCAGCCGAAATCCGATATTGTTCCCAGAAACCTATTACCGCGGCGAGCGGGCGAGCCTCCGATGCACAGCGGGACGTCGAACGAAACCTCAGAAATACGACGCAAAATCTGCCTCTGCGGTTACTGCTTGCAGCATATTCCCTGCCTCACAGAATCCGATTACCCGATGTCCGAATACTCGATAACCCACAATCCACAAATAAATGTTCTGTCGAGCCAAACCATTTTTGGATATACGTATATGGTCTAACTGTAGAATAATATGATCCGGCCTTATCTTGTACGTGTATTTTATAAAATTCCAAGCCGCAAACTGAACACAACACCTGAATCTACAATCATTAACTCCCGCTCGTCTTCGCGAGTGTATTACCCTGCTGCCAATTTTTACCCGAGTGCCAGGAATTGTTATGTTTTTCGCACGTATCTTGTCTAGATGTATGTATGTGTGTAATATTCTTTATTACCTCATATCTTCCAAACCGCATAACGTGGCTGTGAGGTGTCATTATTTGGAGTATCAAAAATTAAAAATTAATCGGTTAACGCAATATAGGTTTCAAATTAAATAACTCATCATAAGGATTTTAAAAAGGTATATTGCGATAGCTTTTTTGGTAGAAGGCGTTTTTTTTTATTTATACTAGTTTTTCTTAAAATTAGTTAAGGAAAGTGTAGATGTTGTTCAAGATATGGAAGAAAAAGCAAAAATTTGTATTTCAGAAAGAAGCTTTCATGTAAATCTTAAACATAAGGTATAACTACTAACGGTATTTTAGTAAACAGCGACACATTTACATTTTGATCTTTATTTTACAAAAATATAATTATATTACCTCATGTTAAAACTTCAAAAACATTAAGTACAATTGGTGACCTTATCATATCACTAATACAGCGATGACTTTCAGCTTTATTATTTTGATATTTATATGGATTTCGAAAACCGATATTTCAACCCATTTTTTAATGCTTGACAACGATCCTTACTACTACGAACTTATTGCTATGCAATATTTTAGGCATACTCACAATTCATCCCAATTAGCTTATTGATTGTAACAAATAAGTGATCGGCACGAAACAGGCCTGCGGTGAAGCGATAGTTTCGCTGTAATTATTATTGATGTAAATGTGTTACGTGTCATAAATTAATTTGGTAATACTTAAATGGGCTCTTTGCTCGGCAGCGAGCCGGCGACCTAATGGACGCGCTGCGAATGTGCACCGTGTGATTTGAATTAATAATAGGTCTTTACCTATGAAATTGGAGATTTTATAAAAAAACATTTTCAGATTAAAATATCTTTGGATTGGCACGCAATTCGAAATTAAAACAAATTTTATTCGAAAGCCGTATTCTTTAAATTTCAAATTCAGTCATTTGTTCTTAAATTGTGTTTTGTTCTTGTGAAATTGTGGTAGTTTTTGGTTTTGAATTTTTTCGAAAAACCACCTAAAACTTTTCAACTATTATTGTTTTTTTTTTACTTCATCGAAGTCACGTCTGCCACTGTATCAATTGACCTATATATATTGAGAGGCGGTACAAAACGCTTTCAATGACTTCATCGCCTCTCGTCCGACTTCTACCGTACAGACTTAATATGATCGAACTAATTGCCAAATTCAGATTTAGGGGTTAATGGTAAAGCTACTAACAAGCAATGGCAAAAGTTTAACAAACTCCTAAGTTTAACAATTCAGCATGAAATAAATGGTAATACGGATTAAAACTGTGGTAGCAATGAAAACAAATACGTGAACGATATTAACCGTATCAGTGGAAGCTCAGTTATTTATTGTGGTCATGCGGTTTACCGGTGTAGTCAACTGAGTGCCCTGCACTGGGCCGATAATGAGTCGCCACTATAATGTAGTAGCTAAATTAGCAGTAACTTTGCAAACCCTGTCGATTATAAAACAAAGAAAATATATTTTTCAATTTTAGTATAAAAACGTTAATTAACTTATTTATTTTAAACTTAATTAACTTAATAACAAAGCTGATAAGAAAGAAAACTTCAAAGAAGTTAAAAGCTATAAAAGTAACTCATGTTTTTCTTAGTGTCAATGAACAAAAATACTGTCTGCCAAACCAGTGAAATCATGTTTATCACAAAAATTCATTGGTATCAGATTTAAAGCAACTTGTAAAACTCCTTTATTCTAACAATTTTATTAATCCTTCCTATTTTCCAAGAGAAAGCAGGCCTAGCTTAGAAAATTTGATTCACACAAACGGGGATAGCGAAACAAAATAGTTTAAAAATAAATTTTACATAATAAAAACATACCTTCATAAAAGTATTATAGATAACATAACTAATTACTCGATTAGAGATCAAAATATTATACTTGTAATTTAATAAATGAAATAAAAAATATGGTACTTTAAGTCCTTTTTGAAGTTGGAGACTCTTGTGGAACCGTTTGATGTCGCGGCCATCGCGATGACGCAAGAATGAATACACCGATGGAATTTTATGGAAACGTCAAGGATAAAAGGAATCCAAATTGACTTTGGCCGTTGTTTAATTAGGAGGCATTACAGTCTGTTGTTTACCTTCAAATGTAATCCTCTTAGCGAGGGTTCGCGCTTGCACCGCCACCGCACTCACTCATTGAAAGCAGCGCTCTCAGAATCAACAAACGGAAAATTTATTATACAGCTAACGCCGAAGTAATGGAATGTGTTTTGAAAGCTTTTAGTTATAAATTATTATAATAGGATATCCGCGGGAGTTTGTTTGACTTTGCAGTAATTAAAGCTATTTTACTACTATATATTAGTTATTTTCAGTTTTAATTGAATTAAATACGAACGAGCGGTTACAAATACCTAGGTACTTAATAGTGGTAAAATAGCTTTACATTTCATTTCGTCAAATATACAGATAAGGTAGGGCCAAAGGTTGACTGGCAGAGAATGCTTTTAGCATTAAGTCCGCCTTTTGTACCACATTGTTTTTGGTATAATAAAGTTTAAATAAATAAATAAATAAGAATATAAGATTATAGATACCTACCTATCTAAGATTTACCTAGATTTATATTTTATCTACATTACAGATAAAGTGAATCATACATAAAATATTGTTAGCCAACAGCCCTAAAGATGGCGTGACTCGCTCACCAAAACTTATATAAAGGGCGGTACATGCAGCGCGCGGGCAGTCTTGCTCCGACCTCCGTTCGTATCAGATGCTTCTATGGTGCATCACTATTAGACGTTTCATAGTTATAAGGCGTTACTCTGTCCGATTACGTATTTTTTGTTGAGATTCAGTTTTTTAATTAATTAAATTGTGTGATTTACTTTATAGCGTAATAAATGTTTTCTTTTTTTTAAATTATTTCATTTCTGATTCCTAAAATCAGAAGTGGGATAGTGCTTACGTCTACACGTTAAGTAGAGTCGCGAAAGTGCAGTGAAAAGTGTAACATAACCTCTAGTTCCATTTTTTTTATTTTTTCGTAAAAATGAATAAATCGTCTCGCTCGCAATCACGTACATCGCGCCTTCGAAGCCCGCGTTCTCGCGAAAGATACTCGCCTCGTTCGCGAAGCCGTTCCCGACATACTCCGCCGCGTCCCTCGCGCTCTCGCGATCTTGATTTCAGCCCACGTGGTCGTGGAGGTAGTGGCCGTAGCCGGAGCCGCGGCTATAGCCACTGCCATCGCCGTGACGACAAGAGTCGTAGCCGGAGCCGCGACCATCGTCAGATCGAGAGAAGCCGCGGTCAGTTCCGCGACCACCGCAGTCGTGAGTCGTGGGACAGTATCATGTCTCGTCTTTGCGCTTTGGAGTCGCGCACACAGACGGCAGGGTCTACAGGTCATGATGGAACACAACAAATCGTGCAAGCAATCGATTCTTTGAAGTACGCAAGTACACACCATTATTATGTGTCTAATTTCGACCCCAATATTCATGACGCGGATTCATGGTTTGAGGAGGTGGAAAGGGCCAAGATCCTTAACCGCTGGAGTGATCAAGAGTGTCTGTCACGCGTTGCAGGTTGTCTGAAGGGTGACGCAAAGGTATGGCTCGATGAATGGGTAAGTAATGATCGATCGTGGAGTAAGTTTAAGAGTGACTTTAAATCATTGTGCGTTAAGAAAATAGATATGGCGGGCATATTATTCGAAGTAATGTCAACCGACTCAGACAAATTCAAAACTTATGCTGACTATGCACGCAGGTCGTTACTTCGGTTAAGCATTGTTAAAGGTATCAGTGAAGATCTTATTACAGCTATAGTTCTTCGTGGCATTAAAAACCCACATGTTAAAGCGGCCGCAATCAACGCTAACCTCACTCCTAGCAATTTAGTAAATTATTTATCCACGTTTGTTAAGCCCACTCATCATGTGCCAACAGGCGCTCGTAAGAACCATCGCCAGATTCCCCAACAGGATAATAAGAGATCACTTGGATTTAACACAGTGCGTAAGTGTTTCTCGTGCGGTGACACGGGACATCGAATAGCACACTGCCCTAAATTAACAAAGCCGAGCAGTGCGTCCACCACTGACCCTGAACGAAATAAACAAGCTAACAGTCAAGATTCAGTTCTTTCTTGTACCTACTGTAAAAAGACGGGTCACACTATTAACAGGTGTTTTGCAAAGCAACGTTCACAACAACGTAATGATAATAATGTCAACTTTTGTGTTAATACTGGCCTCATACATCCGGATGTGGTGACCGGCATAATTCAAGGTATACCCGTGGACGTCTTGATCGACAGTGGTGCTATAGGCGTTTCTCTCATATCATCTAGTGTGGTAAGATACCTAGCATGTCAGGAAAAACCTACCCGCCAGCAGATTAAAGGAGTCGGTGAGTCGATCACAAGTGTCAATTCTTATGTCACTGTCGTTATAGAGCTGGAGAATATATCGCTGGAAGTTGATTTGTTAGTTGTACCTAGTAGATGCATGAACGCTCCCGTAATAATAGGTACGGATGTACTCAACCGTGAGGGGGTAACGTATGTTAGGACTAAAGATTCACAGCGGATCATACACGGTCCTAGACCTATACCTATATCTAGTGTGAATTTAGATGAACAGCCGCATCTGAAGACAACGGTGACCGGAGAGGACTACAAAACGCTGGTAAGTATCATTAAAAAATACTCTTCTTTTATGATTTCTGGCACAGCCACATCCACAGTCACTACCGGCGTCATGCACATCCGCCTCACCAGTGATATTCCGGTCCACTACCGCCCGTACAAGATGTAGCACGATGAAAAATTGAAGGTACGTAATATCATTGAGGACCTTCTGTCCAAAGGCATTATACGCGAATCGGAGTCCCCTTATTCAAGTCCAGTTCTACTGGTTAAGAAAAAGGATGGCTCCGACCGTATGTGCGTTGACTTCCGCGCCTTGAATCGCATCACGGTCAAGGATAGATTTCCACTACCACTTATAGACGATCATATTGACCGTCTGGGGAAAGTAAAGTATTTTACCACGTTAGACATGGCAACCGGATTTCACCAAATCCAGCTGGATGAAGCTTCGATTCCACTTACTGGCTTCGTAACACCAGAGTCCCATTATGAGTACACTAAAATGCCATACGGTTTGGTCAATGCCCCTGTTGTATATCAGCGTATAATTAGTAAAACCTTACGTGAACTAATTAACAAGGGAAAGGTCTTGGTATATATTGATGATTGTTTAATCCTTAGCTCCTCAATACAAGAAGGTTTGCAATTGCTGGAACAAGTACTATCAACGCTTACAAAGGCTGGGTTCTCTGTTAATTTAAAGAAATGTTCATTCCTTTGCACTGAGATCGAGTACTTGGGTCGTGTTATATCGAATGGGCAGGTTAAACCAGCTGCGAGTAAAGTTCAAGCCCTAGTAAATTCCCCGATTCCAGAGTCTCCAAAACAAGTCAGACAATTTTTGGGTTTAGCGGGTTATTTTCGAAAATATATTCCAAATTATTCAACGAGAACCGCTTGCATTGCGCGTTTAACTGGTAAAAATGTAGAATTTCGTTGGGGCGATGAACAAGAACGCGTTCGCAAAGAAATAATTGTAATTTTGACCAGCGAGCCCGTTCTTGTAATATTCGACCCAACGCTCGCGACTGAAGTCCATACAGACGCCAGCAGTTTGGGCTATGGTGCGGTCTTACAACAAGTTCATAAGGATGGTAATCGCCATGTTGTAGCTTATTACAGTCAGGTCACAAAAGGTGCAGAACCGAAATACCATTCTTATGAGCTCGAGACCTTGGCGGTTGTCAAAGCTCTAAAACATTTTAGACATTACTTAATTGGTGTGCACTTTACTATAATTACCGATTGTAATGCCCTTAAGGCAACTCAGAATAAAAGAGATTTGGTACCGCGTGTAGCAAGATGGTGGATTTTTCTTCAAGATTATAATTTTAGTATTTTGTACCGCAAGGGAACTATGATGCCACACGCGGACTACCTAAGTCGTAACCCATGTCATAATGTTAATAGTATTGAACGTCCACGAAATTGGGCACAGATTGCTCAAGCAGGCGATGAGGAGACTCAAACCTTGATCCAATCATTAGAGCAAGGTCATCTAGATTCAACCCGGTATGTAAAACAAAATGACATTCTTTATTACCGATATACGCCCATAGGTGAAGAGCCAAGGCTCTTATGTTTTATACCAAAGGGATACCGTTTGAGTCTTCTCCGCATTTTTCATGATGAGCACAGTCATGTTAACGCTGAGAAAGTAATAGATTTAATATTAAGACATTTCTGGTTTCCTGGCTTAAGATCTTTTGTAACTAAGTATATAGCTCACTGTTTAACATGCATCGCTTACAAGCGAGTCCCACGTGCACCTTTGCAACCTATCAACTCTTGGAGTAAACCGGAGATCCCATTTGAGACTTTACACGTAGACGTTCTCGGTCCTCTTCCTCAATGTAAAGGATACAGATACGTGATGCTTGTGATTGATGCATTTACTAAGTACTGTCTATTAATAGCTATTACTCGACAAGATATAGAAGAGCTGAAAAGAGTATTTAAATTTGTTATTTCTTTATTCGGTACACCGAAACTAATTGTATCAGATAGGGGTCGTATGTTTGAAGCGGCAGGATTTACATCATGGATGCAAGTATTAGGCGTAGGACTCCATCATATCACACCAGAGATGCACCACGCGAACGGTCAAGTTGAGCGCTATATCCGCACTGTGCTTAACATGCTTCGAATAGCAGTCAACTATAAGAAAAGTGAGTGGGCTGAGGAGTTGTGGCAGTTGCAGCTTATTTTAAACTTAACCAAGCAGAAATCAACCCAAGCATCTGCCTTGAATCTACTAATCGGCTGTGAAAGTGCGACCCCAGCTATCAGAGCACTTGTGCGAGATGTCGCTATCAGTCCATTAATGTCTAACCGCGAGGGCTATCGAGAGATTTTGAGACAAAGGACGGCCGAACGGTTGGACAGAAACAGAGCTCGTCAAGATAACGTCGTTAATGCAGACAGACATCCTCCTCGTGGGTTTCAGAAGGGCGACACAGTTTTTGTCATCAAGTATTCTCAGTCGCAAGGTAAACTGGATCCCGGTATGAGGGGTCCGTACAAAGTTATTAAGATACTACCCCATGATCGTTACGAACTGAAGTTACTTGCTGGAGCATACGGAAAGACAACGTATGCCGCCTCTCAGTTCATGGTACCTTGGAGAGGTGAATGGACCCCCGAGACTTGTGCTGCTTTTTTTGAGGGTATGTACAATGAACGTTCACATGGATGGTTCATTACGGCTGAGAGTAATGCATGAGTGTTTGTTGTCGCTGTGAGCAGCGTGTAAATGATTTTATTATAGCTGTGAGCGCGCCCGTCCTACAGCATTAAGACCTTTTTATTATTATTTCACTGTGAGCGCGCCCGTCCTACAGTGAAACTGGTGTACAGTGCGAAAACTGTTAACTTGCGATTATCCATTGCTGTGAGTGCGTTCGCCCTACAGCAAATGGAGGTTTGTTTTTGATTTCCACCGCGAGAGCGCTCGACCTGCGGTGTGAAAACTATTTTGTTTGCAAAACTTTTATGTCACGTACTCATATATGTAGTTGTTAACTTTATTTTTGCGTTACTAACGGGGGTACTAACAAGACTAACTTGTAAAACTTAATATGCAAAATTCTAATATCGAAATTATTTTCAGCTTCACGTGACGACGATGACGATGACTCTAATGGTGGAAGTCGTGATGATCGTGAGATAAGTCAACCTGAGTCCAGGCCCGAAGGTAGTTCATCGGAGGGACCATCAAGTCAACCCGGACCGTCTTCAAGAGTAGATATTGGTCTGTTGGAAGAACCAACGTGTGAGGAAAGTCATCAAGAGACTCTCCCAAGGTCTCTCCCCATACTGGACCCAGAATAATCTGACGGGGTCGTCAGAGTGTCAGGAGAAGCCGTGTTAGCCAACAGCCCTAAAGATGGCGTGACTCGCTCACCAAAACTTATATAAAGGGCGGTACATGCAGCGCGCGGGCAGTCTTGCTCCGACCTCCGTTCGTATCAGATGCTTCTATGGTGCATCACTATTAGACGTTTCATAGTTATAAGGCGTTACTCTGTCCGATTACGTATTTTTTGTTGAGATTCAGTTTTTTAATTAATTAAATTGTGTGATTTACTTTATAGCGTAATAAATGTTTTCTTTTTTTTAAATTATTTCATTTCTGATTCCTAAAAATATTATAATAATAAAATTTTGTATATCCAGTCTCTGTTAGACATAAATATCTATTTTATAATATAACTCTTTATAAGACTCCAAAATTAACTTTAGTATAATTTCTGTTTTAGGCCTTGTAAATAAGAAATTTATTCTTACGCCTCAACTCAGAGATGACCTGTCTGGCGCAATGGTTACCATGCTGGATCGCCGCGCCAATGGTCCTGGGTTCGATTTCCAGCGAGGCGGAAATCTGAATGATGAGTTAGAATTTCTGTTCTCGGTCTGGGTGTGAATGTCCTTGTCTTGTGTGTTGTCCATGGCACCCACGACACAGGGAATCCTAGTGCGGGGCTATGAGTGTGATATGAAGCGTTACTATTATTATTATAGAGTCACTAACGGTTACTTGAATAGCTCCTTAGTACTTTATAAGGTGATTGTTTACTAAGGAGCGATTAAAGTAACCGTTAGTGACTCTAAGTTGAGGCGTTAGTCTAGATATTATTATGCAACGACATCAAATTGAGAATATTTTGCAATGGATATGCTTATGCTTATGGATAATAAATCGATACCGAGTCGTCGCCGAAATAATAACAAGTCGTAGATTTCTCCGCGGGATAAACTACATTGACGGAAGGTCTATAAGAAGCGGGCTATAGATCACGGGGCCGCTTCCGGGACACGTCCGGTCTCCGAGAGGCGGAAGTGTTGTACGAGCACCGCCTCTCATCACACTGCCGCCTGCCGTCACGCCACCTCCCGTCACGTCGCGTCACGTACCTCCTTAACATACAAAGACTTGCTCGGACAGAGTGTTTGCTGCTCATCCGCTCATTGGTGACCAAGTCTTAGCTCTATACGAGTATCACGACACATTTTATTTCGTCGTAGACCTGAAGCGTTCAGTACTGCTGCAGCGACTTCTATCATAGATGCATAATATACTTTACACTAGCTTTTGCCCGCGACTTCGCCAGCGGTAGAGTGGTTTCGTAACGAAATTTTTAATTAATTAATTTAGATTTATATGCCCGTGGCTTCACGCGCATGGATATCGATTTTTTACAAATCCCGTGGGAACCCTGAAAATTTTCGGGATAAAAAGCAGCCTATGTGTTAATCCAGGTTAAGTAGTTGTGGCGTGATTGAGGAACAAATATCCAGACATCTTCTAGGATGTAATGTTGTAGTATATACTACCCAATACAATGTGTTTGACACTTATAGACTAAATAATAAAAACACAGAAACATCAGTTAAAAACCCTGATTCTTGAGCATACATCATATTGTTTTCTTCATTCGTCGTAGTCACGTATTTTGTTGTCTTTTCAATAAGTCGCTAACAAGTCCAGAGAGAGCCGCGTGTGTCTTATGATAGATTATCAGCCACACTACCAATAAGAGCACACGCCGGGCTCTCCCTGCCACTCCATCTTCATATCTTCTCTTCTCACTTCTTGCGCTCCTGTACCGGTAAACATCTTGTTCATTTCTTGTCTTGTTCATTCATTATCTTTTCGTTTTATTCAATTTTGACCATCTTTAAATTGAACTTTGAAATTGCAATTTGCATGGACTTACGCTAATACATAATTCTAAATTTCATATTCAAGGATATGCACAAATGTCATACTTTAAGTCTTAAATCTAAACTAGATAACAATCTCATAATTTTTTAAATACACATGAAGTTCAAAAACTAAGGAAATACAATGAAAAGTATCAATTTCTTAGGAAACCTTCATGGATTTCACGTGTAGCCTTTAAAGTCAATGCACATTTAAGATGCTTCAAACAAGACTACGCAATTATCTTTGATTAAGTTACAACCCCGTATGGACATAAATTCTTTGAAAACATAAACATTCGAGCCAATCCAGTAAAGCTATTCCTCTTTAAACCGTTTCCAATACAGTGAGCTCAACCCCTCAACCGGGATAACAGACAATAAATGTATTTACCGCGTCAAAACCGACACAAGCGAGTAAATAATTCATGGGGTCGGTCACTTAGTTATCCTTTTTTCATAACTTGCTCACCGAGTGCCTCCGCTCGAGAGGGTTGTAGTTTTTACGTGACCAAATACCGGAGTCGCTTTGAATTTATTGATCAGAAAACATGATATATCTCCCTGGCTTGTGGCGATGTTTACAGTGGACGTTTCTGACCATGCCATGATTCAAATTCAATTTTATTTTTAAGGCAACTAAGGCCCATAGGAAACTACACAGATAAGATAGATTTAGGTAATTGCAGCATTCTGTTCTAATTAGTGTCCTGAAATATAATACTATGTTTAGTGGTAGCCTGCGAAGGAGAAAATGAGCTAGTAAGTGGTCATCGTCGCCTCTATAGTAACACCCACAGATTACCCCCAATAGATACCGCATAAGTGAAATTTTCTTAGAGTTTGAACTCACAAAATTTGGCGGAAGGTGCGGCTTGCGGGAGACATCAAAATGCGCTGTGATTGGCTATTTCTAATTCATACTTGAACTTGACGGGTCAGTATTGGTCGAAATTAATGTCGTGAACATGCAAATGCAAGTACGTGTTGGCGCGTGTCAGTTGCCTTGTATGCGGTATCTATTGGGGGTAATCTGTGAGTAACACCAAAGTATTTCATCCCGTTATATGTATTTCCTTGGATTTCTAAGCGAGTGTCGATAACACATTACTTTCCTGAATAAAAACATATTTTGACTTATGATGTTTACCTTTTAGAACGAGGAGTACACACACACACACACGCAGTCATACACACGGCTCTCAGTAGAGTGATGGCGGAACGTGACGGATCATAATACACCCGGGGCGGAAGTTACAACGTCGAGTGTTTTCATAATGAACCGGATATTACATAACCATAAAAACTAGATAGTATGTGTAAACATATAACACAATGTTTACACAAAAGTTATAAATGATTTCAGTCAGTTAAACTGTTAGCAACTTCTGTTATCCCTGAAGTAAGACTTCCCGATGATAATAACATCAGCTATTATTCATAATATTTAAGATTTAAATAATCTCGTCTTCGATCTCACTTCTTTTATTACTCTGTACTGCTCCAACGGACATAAAATTAAATCAAAAACTTCGAAAGTCAAATTTAAAATAGGCTGAGTATAAATACTTCATCTCAATGTTCGGCCATATTGTTTTGTTTTCCGCAAATTTCGGCCGCGGCTTAGCGGATCACGCCATTATCTTCCCTTGCTTACAAATTACTTAATTTGAAATGCTTTGTTTAGTTAACAGCCGTTTCTAAAGAAATTAAATGCGACTTGGTATGACAAATGTTACACGCAGTCCTTAACCCATTTTCAGAAAACCTTTTATCTCGTTTTCCAGTTATTAAATCTAAAGTAGGCCTGCAGTTTTATTAATAACGAGATGTTGTCGTTAACGTTTACAAGGGTATTGGTTACCTTTCCCCAACAGTACAACAATATGAACAGGCACAGAGAGACATCGCTCGCCGCACGTCCACGCCGTCACCTAGCAGCGTGTCCACTTCGTCTTTCTCAGTCTGCTTCAAGTCACGTTCTTACATTTCTCTACAGACATTTAATTTTAACAATTTGTTCTACCGAATTTTCTTTTTATAAAATTTACCTTCGTAGCAGTAGTTCTGTAATAACTGAATGTGCAATATTAAAAAATTAAAATATTATCAAATCTGTGACATCGTTTGTATTTATTAGCATACATAGTTGATCCATCATGAAACCGCGGACAGATTTACTGCTGACGTTATTACAACATTTCCTTCGAGATATTTATATTTATAACTTCTAGAAACTAAACGCAGGATTTGAACTTAGCCCAGGTTCGATGTTTTCGGCATAACACTTCTAGGTAACAAGCTGTAATTTACTTTGTCTTGTCACGTAGCGGAAAGTAGCGAGGACCATATTCAGCGAAAACTTTATTTGCGTCAGACGACAGATTTTTATTTAGCGCTATAAAACGCTCCGGACGAGATAATGGTCACGTGCTCGGCAATAGCGTCAACAACGGAAAAGAGAATTTTCAACTGCTTTTATTTCTCAGGATTTCATTTTTATTTGTGGCGAACGATACTTTATGATATGAACAAGTTTCGTATTCAGGAATCCAGATTCATCTGTGAGCAATTACGGGTTCGATTCCTAGTACATGAGTAAGTATGAGTGCAAGATATCCTTTGTTCTTTAGACATGGCCACTGCAATGAGTATATAGGTATTTTATTAAAATTCAGAACTCAGGGCTCCTCATAACGTGACGGGCACAGGACATGGTCCACCACGATAACCACGATTTGGGTGAATTGGGTGACTTTGAGAACATTATCGAGAGCTCGGAAATATGCACGATGTTTTCTTTCACTCAAGCAAGTGACAATGAAACCGCATATAACTTTTCAAAATTAGAGGCGCGTGCAGGATTCTAAATCATGTCTAAAATCACTAGGTGTACGTCGTATAGGAGTTTTGTTTCTACATTGGATTTACGACACCCTACTTGACTTACTGCGGCAACCCATTTCCTCCACGACACTGCAGTTAAAACAGGTAAATAAATAATGTTACGTAATTGCTTCTGACATTAATAATATAAAAGCTATAGAGGTCGTAAATGCAGGTACATACATACATAATTGGAAGAACTCAAATACGTACGAAGTATCGACAATAGTATCTGCCTGATAAGAATCAAACTTGAAAACCTGCACTGGGGAGACAGATAATACTACCAATTAGATATTAGCGTTGCCTACCCTATACCTAAGAAAATAAATAAAAAATATTTAAACCTTTAGAAATTTACCATAACCAATTAAATTACCTTATACTATAGTTATATAATTCTAAGTTAATTCAAAGTTATTGATTCAGCGTCCCGTTCTATCATCGTAGCCAGGAGAAATAACACTAGAGACCTCTCACCTGGTGCCCGCTGCTTCCAATAACACTCGAGCAACGTTACTATAACAAGTGCCTCTTAGTTTTATTAGCTGTACCTCCCGCAGGAACGACGGGACAGTCTATTTGTTCAGTAATTAGTTGTCTCGATGAGAACTGCTGTTTTCGTTTAATCAGACGACCCACTTGATAGAAAATGAGGTAAGGTATTGACGCTTCGTATTCAATAATTGTGTTTTTAATTGTCAGTAACGGGAACTTGTATTAAGAAGCAAGGTAAGAGATATAAAATAAATCAGACTAAATATCACAATAACAGCCAAAAGAGACAGCTCCACGCTTTTAATAAAACCGCTTTTAATAAAAAAGTTTCACGACTTCAAGCCAAGCAACGAAATATTTTTAAAGTTAAATCTTTTCTCAGCGAGTGTACAAATATGTTTGGGACATTTACAAGCAATACGAGGTGTCCAAACATTCCGATATGGAAGCGTTCAGCGTGATTTATCGCCGGTCGACGTCGGTCGCCATCGGACATCTTGATATCGCCATGTCTGTATTTAAATCGCGCGGGTCGGGCATAACGGCGTTATTGTAGATAGAGATCGATTTATACCCTACTTATTTTTGATGGTAAGCTAAATAAGCAGGGAGGGGTTTATCGGACGGCTGGCAGGTCTTTCGGTTATTATGGTGAAATTTTGGTTCAGCCAATTGGGGTCAATGGTATTCATTTTACTCACATAGAAATACAGGCTTTCCTTTCACTAGGTCATAACAAGCTAAAGCTGACCGAAACGTATGTAATTTAGAACCCGGTTAAATGTAACACAAAGCCGGTATAGCTTTTTCTGGGCAGTTTACGGGTCTATTAAATAAATAAATAAAAGTCGGTATAAAAAAAGTACGGAATTAAATATTTTTTAAATGCCCCAGGTTGCCTTTTCTAATGTAGACGATTTGAAGTTAGTAAAAAAAATAAGTATTTATTAAGCACTTGAGAAAACAGTTATTTTTAAATCACAGACAGACAATTTTATATATACTCGTATGTATAGATGCAAGAATCACCCAGCTTTCAGTAAATTTTTCATCTCAAGCTCAAATAATTAATTATTCCAGCGAGTTTGTGAATCGAGGAATTAATCAAATCAATTGTCATTCAAATTTGCGGAAATCGTAAGGTGAATTCCATCAAGTTTCTTCTTTGAGGTAATCGCTCGAGGGTGGATCTGAGCAGAGTTTCGTTTTCGTGATCGCGTAAATTAATTAATTTTAATGAAGTAATTTCAGAATAAATTTTAAGTTAAGAGTGTAAGAGATAATAAACGACTAGAGAATCCTTCCTGTAGTTTTCTTACCTAACTCTACATCAAGTTCCGCTGCTAGTGTAGAGAGCCCTAAGTTCTTGGTATTAGTTGTTGTTGGTACGGACGGACGTCCATAAGTTCGACTGCTAGTTTGACGGCTCTATTTACAAAAAAGAAAGAAAAACTATTTAGTTAATGTACCTACATAAGTAGCGTAGAGTCAACGTTACATTCAAATCAATACCTATTATTTCATGGCAGTTTAAGATGTTAGGTGCGTATGATATAATTATGTATCATATTCATTAAAGTCATTTTCCTTACCCTAAATGTCTTGAAGAAATTAATTCTGTAGTGATATCACCACATTTGTGGACATAACAGAACGAGGTCATCCCTTCATTTGCTTTTTTGTCCTAAATTATTATTATATTTTGTATTGTCTTCTTAAGAGAACCAATAGCACCTCACAAAATAATTGGGTTTTATGCGACCGACGTTGCCTTATGGTTTATACCTAGTTATCATTATATCAAGCTAACATTTGAAGCAGCAAACTGGAATATAATTTGCATTTTCAAACCGCAACTAGCGTAGATGAATAATTTATTTAATTTACCCCAGTTTGATAACGACAGTGCCGTAAAACACTAATGTAAAACACAATTATTTGTACAGTTAAAAGGTAATAGCTTGTGTCGACTGTGACAATATTTTATTATTATTACTATTGTAACAAAATATTATTTCGGTCGACCCAAACTACGGCTAATAAGCCGAGAAAACCGCTCCAGTTATATAGTTTTCACAAGTCAAGACGTTTCACTTGATGGTACTTCCAGTTTCATCGCATCATTGAGGGAACACCCTAAATATTACAGGTATATGGCGATTTTGATACAGGTTATAGACCATTTTTTTTATAAAAATGTGGTAAAATTTTACCAAAAGTATTTGTAACTCATATCATTATCGTTACTGAAGTCTCTCTTACCTCCAGCAGTACACCTCGTTGCTCATCACTGCTCCATGTACGTTTCTGTTTAAGTAGAAACTTGTGAAAGATTTTCGTCATACCTGTAAACAATAAACAGATTTATAATTAAAATTTATTTGGACAAAAAATTGTAATATAAAAATTGTAATATAAAAATTGCAATATAAAAATTTGGATCGATCATCGTAATCACCATCCTGTTTTCCTATTACTGGGCTCGGGTCTCCTCTCATAGTTCAATTCAGTTCAATTAATTACTAAACTATGTAGTATATTTTAATAATTTATTTTTGTTTATTTTTTTATTGATTTTACAAAGTACTATACTTTACAACTGCAATATGACATTTATTTTAAATTAATCTGTGATAAGTCTATAGATTAAATAAGCATCACGGGTAGAGCATCGAAGCTCGGTTCAATTTTGAAAACCCGGGTTTGCGGGTTTAAGAATATCAAAACCCGGGTAGACCGGGTTTTTCGAGCTTTTCGAGCCTTTTATTGTATTTTTTTAAAATACACTAATCTGCGTTTATATATCGATTTCCTGCAATGAGTACAAATTATAAAGGATGAGGAAGAATTTAAATAAATGAAATAGTACTTTACAAATTACAAAAACAGTTTAAAATGTTTAAAAAAGTGATAAAGATTTATTTTTTCTTCAGAATATCTTAAAACTTAGTAAGTAATCTCCATCCATCCATCCATCCATCAGCCCTTGGAGGTCCACTGCTGGACATAGGCCTCCCCTAACTTGCGCCACTCTGACCGGTCCTGAGCCTTCTGAATCCAGCGGATGCCCGCTGTCTTCTTCAGGTCGTCGGTCCATCTTGTCGGGGGGCATCCTGTACTCCGTTTTCCGAGACGCGGGCGCCATTCGAGGACCTTTCTTCCCCAACGGTTATCGGTCCTTCGCACTATGTAGCCGGCCCATTGCCACTTCAGCCGGCTAATTCTTTGAGCTATGTCGGTTACTCTTGTTCGTCTACGGATCTCCTCGTTTCTGATGCGATCACTTAGAGAAATAGCAAGCATAGCCCTCTCCATAGCCCGCTGCGCTACTCTGAGCTTGTATTAGGCCAATAGTGAAGCACCACGTCTCGGATCCGTATGTCATCACTGGCAACACACACTGCTCAAACACCATCGACTTTAGGCACTGAGGTAGTGTTTTGGACGACAAGATATGACGCAGTTTCCCGAACGCAGCCCATCCGAGTTGGATTCTACGAGTGATTTCTTTCTCGAAGTGGACTTACCCATCTGGATCACTTGTCCCAGGTAATTGTATTCGTCTACAACTTCGACAGCAGCGCAGCGGTGAACAGCTTTGGGGATATAATGTCCCCTTGCCTGACACCTCTCTACAATTGGATGGGGTTCGTGGCTATGTCGTGTACTTTGACGGACATGGTGGCTGATGAGTACAAATACTTCAACACCGCGATATACCGGTAGTCGATACGGCACTGCTGAAGAGAATTTAGTACTGCCCAGGTCTCGAGAAAATCAAAGGCTTTCTCATAGTCCACATAGGCGACACATAACGGCAGATTATACTCCTCGGTCTTCTGTAGGCCTATGTCCAGCAGTGGACCTCTAAGGGCTGATGGATGGATGGATGGATGGTCTTCTGTATAATCTGCCGCAGTGTGTGTATGTGGTCTATGGTGCTGTAGCCTTTCCGGAATCCTGCTTGTTCGGGAGGCTGGAAGTCGTCAAGCCTGCGTGCAATGCGATTTGTGAGCACCCTCGAAAACAACTTATAAACGTGGCTCAGAAGTGCGTTTGGCCTGTAGTTCTTCAAAAGGGCTTTATCGCCCTTTTTGAAAAACAGAGTCACCACACTTCTGCTCCACGCTCCCGCGGTAGTTCCAGTATGGATGACGGTAACAAACAGTTTTTGGAGCGCCACTAGGAGGGGTTTCCCCCCAGCTCTTAGCAGCTCGGCGGTGATACCGCGTCATCTCCCGGTGCCTTGTTGTTTTTAAGCTGTTTGAGAGCCTTTCTAATCTCATACAGGCTGACGTCCGGGATATCCTCTGTGTAGTGTCGGGTTAATTTAGCTCTCTTGTCGCTCTCCTCACTGGGAGGTGGAGCTTGAGAGGAGGTATACAACCGTCCGTAGTATCTCTCAGTTTCTCTTAGAACTTCAGGTTTCGACGTAACTATGGTGCCGGACTCGGTCTTCAACCTTGTGAGCTGACTTTGCCCAATAGACTTGTCTCTGGCGAACACTTTGGAGCCCTGGTTTCGCTCTATTGTATTTTTTACAGGATTTGCGTTGTGTTTGCGCAAATTGCGTCGCCTAAACTTGGAGATTTGTTCATTGAGCCGTCGGTATTCCGGCATAGAGGTTGGAGACTGCACAAATAGTTCTCGTCGATCTCTCATAAGACCGAGACTTTGTTCTGAGAGAACTTGAGATCTACCACTGGGGTGGGTCTTGAAATACTTCGACCTTACCTCGTGGACAGTCGCTACCATCCTGGACTCCTGATGTTAAACTCCTCCACCGACGTGCATGATTCTAGGTACGCAAAACTATTTTGCAGCTCAAGTTGAAAGTTTTCGGATCCCTGGATTTGGACAGGTGTTGGACGAAGCATAGACTTCATCAGGCATGACCGTTCCAGCTTCACGTCGATATTTAATGTGCAAGAGGCACAAGACGGTGATCGCTTCCGGTTTTGAACCTGCTGATCACAGAGACATCATTAAATATGTGCTGTTTGTCTGCCAGAATGAAGTCTATCTCGCTTTTTGTGGAACCATCAAGACTTATCCAAGTCCACCTGCGTTGAGGCTTCTTTATGAAGAAGGAGTTCATCATAAAGAGATCTTCCTTCTTAAAAGTTAGCCAACAAGTGTCCTCGGTGGTTCCGTCGTCCAATTCCGAAGGGACTCACTTTCTTCTGTCTTGTGGCTTAAACTTAATAAATAACAAAAACAAAAGTATTTAAAAAAACCCGAAAAACCCGGGTTTGATTTTTAAAACCCGGGTTTTTTTGTAATCCTTAGAACCGGGAAAACCCGGGTTTTTCGGTCCGGGTAAACCCGGGCTCGATGCTCTAATCACGGGGTACCTATAGGGCTCTTCAACTAAATCTTCACTTGGGTGTAATGTTGGTAGCACTGAAATAAGTGTCTTTTATACTCCAAAAACCATTTTAAAAATAAAAATGTACCAATACCAATATACCAATAGGTATAATATACCTATGTAATTTATTATATTATCACGTAACATAAATCGTTATTACCTTTGACGAACTTGATGAAAGCTATTTATATGACCACAAAATGGTTTCTGAGATATAAAAACATTCATTTCAATGCTACCAACCACAGAACTAGTTATTAAATGTTCTGTGCTACCAACGTTACGCATTAATAACGAATTTAAGCAACCATAAACATAACTCTATAACTTTGCTTTTTTATATTAAATACTTGTATTTATTTTAATCAAAGCAAATATTCATAAATCGCACACTACACAAACACCGCCCGTTCGCCACAGCTGTGTGCGGATTGTGTGCGGTTCTCCAGGTGGTTAGGCATAACGCATGTTTCGACCGTTTGTATGGGGATAGAATACTGTATTATAATTGCACCGTGCATAAATACTGAAAAGAACTCTGAGGTATGTTTCTTTCAAAAAAAAATTTATGACAAATTCGACGTGACTTCATTGAGTCAAAGGGCCGCTCCTTTGACTCATTTCAAATATCAACGACCCTTCGAGTTCCGATCTTGTCAACTCCAGTACATCAAAGGTCGCCACCGTAGCGCCGACCTTCCATCGCGACGCTACTCGAATGTAATTTCCTTCGAGCTTCTCTGAACGATCATTCTGAGCTTCGTTTCCGCTCGGAATGCCTTTCAGATACATGTTACTTTCATACGTAACGTTATAGAAGAATATGTGTCACATCTGATCTAGCCGTAAAATAGACAACGTGACAAGTAAAATTACATAGTCATCAGTGAATAGCAGCCGCCAGACGAAAAGAAAGCGGTTTCAACCTTGACAACGCATTCACCAATAGAAAATATGTAAAATACATACGTTAAAAATATTTCACGACCGGATTTAGGAATTGCATGCCGTGGATGCAATAGGTCTGGATCAATGTCGGCAGTACAGATCCCAGCAATACCAACTACAGGCACCTACTTGGTTTTGAAGAATAAATAAAATTCCTTCAATCTGACCCTGTTATACAATTAGGCAGTAAAATGAAGTATAGTAAAATAAGTAAAATAAATAAATAAACAGAGAAGACTGACGAAACCCAGCACAGCAAAGGTTGATTAGTTATTATTAACAACAATCGTTTATGTTGCCGCAAAGTAAGGAGTAAAATATCTGTGAAATTCGGCGAACATAAAAAAACAGGTAAATATACGGATTCCATTTTTACCATTTGTACTGTGGAACCGTAAAACAATTCTGAATTCTGAATCAGAGTTGTTTTAAACAAAACAATAAAGTAACAGCCAACGATCACCGATCAGTACCGACAACAAGCAACGGGTGCAGATATCGTCAAAGTCGCGCGGATGTAATTTCCGCCGCCTTCGCCGCCACCGCCTCACCGCGCGTTATCACCGCTTCCAGATCCGCGTCGGAAATGTTCCGCAACCATCCAACAGTTCGCCTGTTGATTTGCTTCTGTATTCCATCGACTCTTTGTCCATGTATTTCAATAGAATGATACTACGATAAACTCGTATTTTATCTTTCCGTGGTTCCGTGCATCAGAAATCCTACTAAATAAGTGTCGCTGGCCCCCTGACAAAGTACGTATCACATCTTATTTTCTGGAGTTTTTATAACTTTGTACACGCAGTTTGGTGACCAATAAAATAACATTTACCGTTTGAATACGTATTTTCAAAAACTATATTGAAATGAGAAGTCAAACAACAACCCAAACAACACCATGCTATTATTCCCTAAAAGAATTCATGAAGTGACATATTATAGATATACCTATTTACGTGTAAAATTATTATGACAAATAACTATAAAATTATGTATTAAAATTGAATGATTTTTAGATTAATAATAATTGTTACTATTTTATTGAAATAATTAATAATTAAATAATTAGAATATTGTTAAATTGTTAATATGCCACGCCCTAGCAGGGTTCATGCTCACTATGTATAACTATTTTAAGACCTATTCTATTGTAAGCATGATGCATTAAAGTACTTATGACTTATCCAACAAAAAATATTTTACCTACATAGTTATAACTTACATCTTCTTATACCAATGGTGCTGAACCACAGTGAACTAAGGACTATCTTCTAAATAACCTTCTTTGTCATTGTGACCAGTTCCACACGTCACAGCGTAATCCTAACAATGGACTTTGAACTTTATTCCATGCGTGTTAAATTAAAGTTGAGATGAGTGTTTAATGTTGGAATACTGCATTTGAATAAATACTTTATTCTGATAGACTTAGGGCTGAGAACAGTCTGTTGTGAATATTCGTATCAAGTGTCCCGGGGACGTGTCGGGACATGTCAGCGCTTGTTTACGTAACGTCGGAGATAAGTCGCGGTTCTTTTCGAATAATTTATAAGGTTTCCGCTCTTTTCCCTCGCTTAGCTGTTCAGCCAGGTGAATGATAAAACCTAATCTAACCTTTGCACAAAAGTTTTATCATGGACCCGTATTTATCATGGTAATGTAGGTAATTTTAATGTTTAGAATTTTTTCAATCTTATTTCCAGGTACTATGATTATACAAGTTATTTGAAGACGGAAGTTTTTACCCTTTTTTAAACAGCACAAACATATAAACGATCTTATTTAACTTCAGCGGGAGCTACAGCATTCAGACCGACATCGACAGTCGAGTATCGCTGAAGGATAAAGTCGAAGTGACGTGTTCGAGCTCAAACATATGATCATAACGCTTTTAGTTGAACGCGGTAACATGATATGAACGGCACGAACCGAACATTACATTTTACTTATGTTCAAAGTTTTATCGACTGGAAGCAGTATTATAGTAGTACTATTTGCATAGGTTTAAACTTACAGCTCAACGGCTTTTGTCGTTCATGAAGTGGAAGCATGAGTTTGGTGAGATATCGCTAGTAGTACAATTCATGATCACTGCTACGCGTCGCTGATAATAAAATAGTAATCTTAAGGGTAGTTTCTCTGTGGAGTTTTAAACATAATAATAATATGTACGCACTAATCCAAAGTTGTAAAGTATGTTATTAATTTTTTTGTTCACTTACATCAATGATTGAACACAACTTTCTATCCTCCTGCCGACATAAGTAATATCCTGGCTCATGCTTCAGGACAGCACAATTGTGAAAAACACAAAAATAATCTGCAAACGAGGATTCGAAATAAAAAAAAATATCGAAATAGCTAAAGCAGTGGCGATATAATGGCAGACAACAATCAGGGATCGAACAATTCCAGCGAATACAAATGATTGCAGCTAAAATTTAAAACTGTACACGCTTCCCCTTTAATTTTAAACAGCCGCCTCAATCCGAACCTAAATCGGAATTAAAATTCAGGATAGAGTAATTACCTGGCCGCAACGAAAGGTCAGGGATTAGATACGTCAAGTGGGCGGGAGTGAAAAATGAATGGTGTAGGGTGTAGGGCGCAGGGAGCAGGGAGCAGGGCGCAGGGAGCAGGGCGCTGTATGCTGCGGCTACACCTCATTATGTAAACAGGACCCATCTGCTGCTAGACGCTGTTGACCGCTGATGTGAATTTAATGTCGCGACATCACATGTGTGGGTCGCATCCTCTGCTTTACGTGAACTTGGAGCATCATCCGAGGTAATTTATCATCTACTTAGTAGAATTAGGAGCAAAAAAGAAAGAAAAATATCTTGAAAGGGGAAAAGCGGGAACTTTAGAAGTAAAAGTAATCAACGAAAAGATCAACTCAGAAATAACATCCATATTACGGTGACATGAAAACATTTTACGTCGCGGCTCGTTACCGCCGAGTTAGCATTAAGTGCATTAAAGTAATTGCATGTAGATTTCAACGCGTACTCATATCCTCCATTTAATTGGGACGTTACTTTAAATATTACTGGGTTAAAGTCCGTCTATGTCGACGAAAAAAACACATGTATTTAACGTGAGTATTTTTGTTTTTATTGAGGTTTCTCATGATGTAAAATACATTGAGTGCCTAGTATAAAAAAAGTTACCTTGAAACATCATTCGCTCTCACTTACATACTGCATTTAAATAAATACAATAATAACATTAATCATAAGACGACACAAGTTTAAAAACTCAATAACTTCATATCTAATGAAATAATATTCTCTCAGATATGTGGCTCGTCGTCCACGGCCCCTATCACAAAACTTTTAACAGCCTGTACGCGTAGATGGCTCTAAAACTTTAAACTTTAATTGAATTTCGTACGGAAGCCTTGTGACATAACTAGCATGACATGACGCCTGCCGTTGCTCGCATCAATATAAGATGAACGTTGAAATATGCAGCCGGGACAGCGTGGTTCGGTACAGCATCAGTAGGGTTGTACCGGCCGCTCTGTATATGTACAATGTCTGGTATTAACATAGAATTAGTTTAGAACTTAATGTGTGTTATCCTCATTTATATCTAAGATAAGATAACACTGAGCATCTCTTCTCAAAGAGTATCTTTTTTTATGTTAACGACGGGCAAACAGGCATACGGCCCACCTGATGGTAAGTGGTCACCGTCGCCTATGGACACGTGCAGCATCAAGGGATCTGCAAGTGCGTTGCCGGCCTTCAAGGATACGATAAACACTCTTCTTAAAGAGCCCCATATCATAGCGCACAGGGAATGCCTCAGAGGGAAGTTTGTTCCAAGTATCTGTACAAGACTGACATGTTGATAGGAATTATGACCATGATGTCTATGATTAATTTATTCTTAATAATTGATTTTAAAGAATTCTTAGTTACTTTTGACAGCATCTAATTGGACACTCTTGCATTAAGTTCAACGACTTTTATTACATAAGATATTATATTTCCACTTATATTTTCATGTCAAAATAAATTTTACTTTTAATTTTGTGCAATATGAATACACAAAGGAAACCAATATTCAGGAAATGAATAACTTTAACATCGACATGATCCGACATTATCTCGTGTAGCTCGTAGGTACAAAGAGAATAACAATGGCACAGATAATAACTGCGTCTCGCAGGTAATTGATGACGACACTGGCCATGATCCGTCAGTGCCGGCGCGAGTGACAGTGACTAATGAACTGCGCGCCAAAAACACCGATCTATTGGCCGCCACCAATGGAAAACCAAAGGGAAATAATACATAGGAAAAGTATATTTGTCTTGTCGCATCAGGTAATCTTCTAGTTTCCTTTAAGTTTTAACTGCTTCGGGCCATGCGTTTTATGATGATTATTGAGTGCCATGGTTCATACCCTATTTAATGTAGTAGAGCGCGGTAAATTAAAGAAACTAAAATAGGAGACGAAACCGGGAAAAAAATCTATTAGAATCAACGGTTAACGTTAGGCGACAAAACATTAAAAAAGTAATATAAGATATATAATGAAAAGATTTGTTGTTACACAGAAATTTTTTAAATACACACATAAAAAAGCCACTGATGCTACTAAAATAGATGAAAAAGTAAGTGATGAAAATAGATTGTTATACAATATATAGTATTCTCATTCTCAGCCCGATTTATTTTCTACTCTTTTATTGCTCAAGAAAGAATCTCTCTTAGATTTCACAGATGTCACATCATATTACTATTTGTTTTAGCTGAGGCATGAACGTATAAAGCCCTTCAATGTGTGCAGGCACCCACGCAGGGTCTCAGCACTATTCTTAGTTGTAATTTAAAAACGTAAAGAAAACTATTTCTATGCACTATTTTCCCCTGGAACTTGCTCTTTATGAAGCTTAACGTCATATTATAAGGCGCTGCATACACGGACCACATCCAAGGTAACTAAATATGTACATTATGTACTTTAATATTGGCTGCATTACTCTAAAAGTCATTCTAGTTAGTATTCAAAAATGTATGTGTTAAGGTCTGTTCTTCCCTTACAATATAGTGGATATCACTAAATCTATAGCTAAGAAGCCCTAAAGTAGGAAAAGAATGCTCACTTCTCTAATTCTAACACCTACGTACCATATCTTCTGTGTGTATTTGCCCTAACGCTATAAATAGCGTCCAGCGAGTACCTGCCTCACTCGCAGCCTCGCACACAAAACTAAGTCGGGGCTACCTGACGAAATTAATTTGGACGTGAAATTACGGCCCACTTAAAACACTAACCGCGGCCGTTAACTCAACCACGACCGGTTCACGGTAAATAATAAAATCCATCTGGTTTGTACTCCGAGCTCTCCGATTCTCCGGCCATGAAATATTCCTCTGGAATTAATTCCGACGAGTTTGTTCCGGATTTGAAACGTTCCGGGCCGCTGTCAGTTCCACTCGGGAAATTGTTTTGCGCCGAGAACGGTGCAGTTTACTTGCACGTGAGGTAGTATAGAGTGAATGAAGTTGAAGGTGAGAGAGACGAGGTCATGTAGTAGAAAATTATTATCTTAGGCTACTTTCTCTATGTGGCTGGAAAATGGTTTAGTGTAGGTTGATACATTAATATTGATAATGTAATGGAATTTAAAACAGATGAAATCAAAAATGTCCATAAAATATTCTACCATTATATAAATGTGTAACTTTGTATGTTTGTTACTCTTTCACGCATATACTACTAAACGGATTTTGTTGAAATTTAGCATGCAGGTTGACTGTGATCTGGAATTTGACATAGGGTTCTTATTATTCCGGATAACGCGGTCAAACAGTGGAAAGCGTTTCAATAATTATAAAATATCTTAATAAAGATACTGCAAGATATTGCTCAAAGCCCGATTACTTGCGTCAATAGTGAGTGAATGATCGACTGATTAAAGAAATTTAGACCGAATGGCAAACTGCTTTCCATCCGTGTAAAGACTTCTGACAATTCGATTGGCGTCTTAATCCTTGCGCCAATCTGCTTTAAATAATGCTAATTAATTAAATGACGCTAAATAGCAGCTACTTCTGCTACAGCCAATGCTGCTGCTGCAATGGTATCTGTTTCGGGAATAAATATTATAAAATAAAAAGCCGTCGCAACATCTCGATCACTACTCGTTTAAATTGTATTTGAAGCTCGCAGCGTATTGCGACATTCCGAATTCAAAGCCACATACACAGCCAGTGGTTTTAAGCCGTGCCCTCTCCGACCTCAAAAAATAAACCTTTGACGTACCTATACAATTCTGAGTGGGATTTCATTCGGAAGGTGAAACGTTTCCAAAGCCAGCCGGCCCCGGCTCAAACACAAGGTTTTTGCAAAAATTGTTTTCGGTGCACTCGAGCGACTATCGACTTATTTGAACCAGAAAATACTGAAACTGAACCTAAATGGATACGCTTCCTAACTTTTTATGTGATCAACTAAGTGGTAACACTGTGCACGAAAAAAAAAACTATTTTTAGCAAATTGCGTGCATAGAATAGAGAGGTTTGGATGAAATACATTCATTCGATGTTTCAGTTGTTCGATGTTGATTCGATGTTGTCAGGTAAGTAGAACTCTGTGAAAAAATAACTGAAATATTACTTTTAAAATGTCGACTATTAGGCGACCACTAGTACTTCTAATAATTTTACTGTCGGTACCAGTCAACGTGTTGTAAAAAATCCTCACGTCATGTCACCACCATCATCTACGAGCTTCGAGCTACGTTGCTACGCTGCTACGGGTTACGACGTAGCAATGTATAGTAAGGTTACCAAATTACACAATAATTATAATTATATTAATGTATGTTTTCAATATGCAAAAAATTCAAGTTAGGGGAGGCCTATGTCCAGCAGTGGACCTCCAAGGGCTGATGGATGGATGGATGGATGCAAAAAATCAATTAATGAATTAAACGACTTGGGTTAGATTCTGAACGGACAGTGTCTATCATCGAATGTGAGCTTTATCATCACATCACTGGTACTTATGCTCATCATGTTTTCACCGGATTTTAAGATTTTTTACAAGATTTTTTGTATATTCTAACATCACTTTGCATGTTGCTTTCTCATAGAATAAATGGCAAAAGAAACTCATCAGCTTTTTCTTTGAAATACATTTATTTATTACCTGATCTCAGCGGTACCGGTAACAGATTAACGAATGTATGTATTGTATCATGTGTTGCAAGCCGTCTATCACATTAAACGTCTAGTTAAGCGAGTGTTCAATAGCCGTCCGCACACTGCGGCGTGTTGACCCACGAGCGACTCGTGTTTGCTCGTCACGGCGCTCGGTCTGTGTTCACTGCTCGCTGTTGTCTAAACACTACGACATACTGCTGACGATGTTCTAACGATACTTTCATTGCATTCTCTTTGTTTCATTCCTTCATTATCTACACCAATAACAAAACACAGTTTTGTTACGGAACGGGACCGAATCTATAAAGCAAATAAGATATTTCTGAATTCTGCATGTTATTGTTTTATCAGAATCGTTGTAAAGATTTTCCAAAAAATATTATTACTTGGTTATTCAGAACTTTTGGCTTTTTCAAAAAGTACTGTACATTTATTTGAAGCTAGCATACCGATTAAAATATCATTTCACATCATACAATACTGTTAGCAGTCTCGAAGAAAAGGA
Organism: Thymelicus lineola; assembly: GCA_963932265.1. Taxonomy (NCBI): domain Eukaryota; kingdom Metazoa; phylum Arthropoda; class Insecta; order Lepidoptera; family Hesperiidae; genus Thymelicus; species Thymelicus lineola. Next base: position 16,891,526 of record OZ010693.1, on the reverse strand, counting down.
TGGCGTGGAGGGGGCAGTGCCAATAAATAGACGTGCGCTGGGCAGTAACCGGCACTTTGCTCTTGAACGTCTTTGCGAGCGGAAGCTCTGTCGGATTGCGTACTCGTAGAATTAATTAGTGGGACGATTTGTTTTGTGAGGTTTTGATTAGATTGTCATAATAAAATTATCTAGTACTAAATTAATGTCAAAAGGTGGTGTTTGTTATTTCTTTTAAAGCATTATTTCTATTAGTTCCTAAAAATACCATAATACATGACTATTAAGACAAAATATTGGGAGTAACAACATAGTTTACTCTGTATCTCAATTACTAGAAAAAACAGGTTCCTGCCATGCAAGTTTGCATTATCCACGTAAATAAACACACTTGTGCGAATTATCCATAGCTCTGTTCCTATTACGGTTGTTGTCTCGCTAAATTGTAACCCGAACGATATAATTTACGACGATCATAACAGTTCTGGAAGGGCCCGTGTCGCTTGGGGCGATATCACAATAGTTTCGCGCTATTTACTTCTGGGGGGTCCCGAGATTTGATGACGATAAATTGGCACGTAATTCACAAGAAACTATGGATTTAGCAGAAACGAATTGAGGTAAATATAACATGAATTGAAGCAAAAATATGGGGCCACTTATCATGTGGCTGAAAGGTGTTAGGAATCAGATTTATATTATTTACTAGAAACCGCTCTTGAGATTCTTTAAAATGATATATTATATCTTCATTATTTGTGAACTGATTTGAATAAAACAAACACTAAATGTTGAGCTAAGTTTAAACCGGTCGGTAAAGTTTAAAGTTAGAAAAAGTAATGGCCGCACAGAGTCTTACTGTCTTATTATCTTACTTACAGAATCACAATACAAATTTTGTTCTAAGAAGCGATTTAAGTGACTCTGAGTGCGGCAGTAATACTTCAGAATTAAGTATTAGTAAAGTGTTTCACAAATTCGCACTTACGGAAGGAAGATCGTTAGCGAATAATCCCTAAACTGCCAATTGAGCAAAGACCCTTACGCTCCGAAGGGCGTACGAAGCGAAGGGACTTGTCCCTTACAATTGAAACACTTATCGAACAAACGAGGCGCTGTGTACTACAGATGACATATCACTACCAAATTAGGTTCGTATAAGACGTTTAGTTCGTATACCCAAGTTTCTTTTGGATTATTTTGAAACGACCTTTATTACGTTACATATTGGGAGGTAAGAGCGTCCCTTTTTACGTGAAAATAGCGGCCAGCGTCACGCTAACAACCGTCTCGTTTAGCAGATTATACTGAACACCTGTACCGTCTCCCTACTCCCTAGTAGCAGATGTCAGAGTAGTACATGGCAGTAGCTAAGTACTATCAATTAGCAGAGTGCTCATTTGCCAACCGTTACTATTAAAAAGTTTTTAGAAACTTATAAATTCAGGCTATAACAAATTATTCACTTAGTAGTAAGGAAAATAATCTTTAAATTATATTTTTTAATATTTCAACATAGTGTACAAAGTACAAAAAAAAATTATATAAAAAAAACAAAAAAACATGCAACTGATAAAATAAACTAAAAAGAAAAAACAAGCCCAGTAGTTTAGAAAAAAGTAATAAATAAAAGCCTGTAAGCTAGTTGGTAGCGTTGTAGCGTTTGTAGATTACAGTAAAGCATTTGACAGCATATCACACTCTTCGATATGGAATGCCCTGAGAGAAAATAACATAAATGAAAAATACATAAATCTGATAAAGAATATATATACCAAGAGTGTAAGCAAAATAATACTAGAAAGACAAGGTGAAGAATTTGAAATTGGCAGAGGAGTGAGACAAGGGGACCCACTTTCTCCCAAGCTATTCATAGCTGTTCTCGAAACCATATTTCAAAGACTAGAATGGAGTAAGAAAGGAATATGGATACTAAATAAAAGGCTATCCCACCTGAGATTTGCAGATGATATAGTTCTTTTTAGTGAATCTGCAACGGGGCTTGAGAATATGCTACAGAGCCTGAACACTGAGAGCCAAAAAGTAGGATTACAAATGAATGCGTCAAAAACAAAAATTATGACAAACAGCTCTAGAAAACAAATAATAGTTGATGGCAAACCAATAGAATATGTGAAGGACTATATATATTTAGGAAAAATGGTATCTTTTGAAACAAATAGCAATGAAAAAGAAATAGATAGAAGAATAAACATAGCTTGGAAAAAATTCTGGGCACAAAAAGAAATATTGAAAGGAAAATACAGCCTTAAGATGAAAAAGGTAATAATGGACTCGTGCATACTCCCAAGTCTTACCTATGCAAGCCAAACATGGGTATACACAGAAAGAATAAAAAACAAAATCCTGTCCTGCCAACATGCTATGGAGAGAAGTATTTTGAAACTGAGGAGAATACAAAAAACTAGAAACGCAGATATCCGCAAGAAAACAAATATAACCGATGCACTACACCATTGTCTGGTACAGAAATGGAAATGGGCGGGACATATAGCCAGATACCAGGATAAAATCCAGGCAACAAGGTGGAACGGTCCATCTGGGAAGAGATGTCCAGGCCGACAAAGAAAAAGATGGGTGGACGACATAAAGACCATAGCAGGAGAAAGGTGGATGAAGGTGGCCACAAATCGGGAAGAATGGTGTAAGTTGGAGGAGGCTTATACCCAACAGGGACTACACATTAGCAAAAAATAAATTATTAGGACTGTGAACTTTATGTTAAAGATTTAATGATGAATGTGTAGAAAATAAGCTAAATAAATAAATAAATAAGCTAGTTGGTAGCGACCCTGCCTGCGAAGTGAGGGGTCCCGGGTTCGATTTCCGGCCGGGGCAGATATTTATGTGACAGATAAATACAGTATATTTGTACTCGGGTCATGGGTGTTATTGTGTTGTACATGCCACCCGTGATACAGGTGAAAACCTACTGCGGGGGTATGAGTGTGAAAGCGTTTCTTAATTATTTATTTATTATAATACTAAACAGCTACACCATAGGATTTACAGTCGGGAACCTGAAAATACACACGAAAACCCCAAACTACTAAAAGTTTCCCCAAAGCTCGTCGGTACTGCGGAGGGCGGACATCAAAAATTGAGATTGGCCAAACTCTATCCCTGGCCGGAAGCGCCCCTAATGTCGGCCGCGGCCGCCTGCATTACATATTATGTGGGACCATTGTACCTCTCACGTTATATCAAAACCTACTGTAAGCCAAATGCAGTAACACAAACTTGGTTTGTATTTTTTTTACTTACAATAAGTTAATGCTTGACCACAATCCCATCTGATGGTTAAGTGTAGATACGGTCCAGAGTGGTGAGCGCATTGACTCAGTAAAAGCCTATTCACTCTTTTCTTCAAGACATCCACATCATAGGCGGGAGGGAACGCGGACGCAGACAGGCTAATTCCAATTCTTCGCAGTGCGCATAACGAATGACAAGGCCAACCGCGTCGTCCGTACTGGCGGGATTTTCACGTAAAAAGATACCTACCGTGCGTCATGTAGTTCGAAGGAGAAATGGGTATGGGGGAATTATCTCAAATAATTTCTGTGCACACTCTCCGAAATATGCCCTGTAGAAAACCGAGAGGCTGGCTACTCTGCGCCTATGCTTGAGGCTTTGCAGATTGGTTTCAACCAGATCTGGGTCACCAATGAGCCTCTTGGCACGCCTCTCCATCTAATCCAAAGTAGAGAGGGTCCAATAACCAAGGGTATCATTGATGAGAACTCTGTAAACTATATTGACCCCATCGGAGTCACTAAGCAACCACCAGAAACATCCTGATGAATGAATGAGAAATTGGATAGCGTTTTCAATGAGAAATCTTTCCAACATACCATATAAGTCAAGTATCTTTGTAAGTTGGTCTATTGTTGGGGAATATTTTTGGACCCACCTCCAGCAGAAAGCCTCAGGAGGATATAACATGGAAAGCAGCCAAACCACAAGTCACAATTCGTGTTTACAGCACACAATGTCAGTTGAAGTTATGTGGCACAATATTGCACTACCTGCTGGGTGGCTGCCAGTTGACCAACGACGGTGTAGGAAACTGAACAGTAACAATGAGAGGTGTTACTATCGGTCTCATATAACTGTTATATATTTTATGTGTGACTGTGTACTCAGTGTTGTCCGTATATGTATGTATTATGTATTTATATTATTTGTGTATATATATATGAATATAATGGTATGTATTTATATATTTTATATTATGTCTATTTACAGTATTGGACGTAAGATATGTAATATAAAAATTAGATTTTTTTGACTGTTAATATCGACCAGTGTGCGCCTATCTAACATTTTCACCAGCACCCAGGGCTGACTGGTAGAGAATGCCATTAGGCATTAAGTTTTTGCCCTTGTATACCCTAGATTTAGGTGTTGCAAAAATAAATAAATATATGGTACTTCATATGATACATGAGGGTAATTGTAAGCAGCGTGATGCAGAAACAAATGAATTTCTAATATACTCATAACTTAAAACAAATGGAGCACCTTACATCCAATCCTAAGGTACTGTAAACAATGACAGAAAAGTAATGTTAATGTTACTATTTTTAGACTGTTAACAAAGACAAAACAAATCTGTTTCACAAACAACCTGAGAGCGGTTACTAAAACCAAATGTATTAAGATAAAAACTCGCAACGCATTAACCGGGACGCGGACATTCCACCTACACTCTACACCCACGGTAGGTATGTACTTAAAACCCCTACATTTTTAATTACTAGAAAACATGAAGATATTATTGTAGCACTTTCCTTTCCTTTTTTGTTCGAGTAAATGTTGTGAAATTTTATTAAAATCATACATAGATAAGGCTTTCTCGTGGTAGGATTCTTTAACGTAAATGTGTTCTGGGCAATTTCTGTTAACTGTAGAATTTAACCTTTTATATAATACATTATCCTTTTTTAACTTTACTATCAGTGTAACTTTTATCCAAAAGGATATACTCTATGCTCTTGGCAATACAATGAAGTATGCCAAATTCCAGGCCAATTAGGTTAGTGGTTAAGGCGTTAAGGCGAAACAAATGAAAGCCATTCGTCCGGCCTTGCGATGTGAGCGCGATCCATGTAATGGCCAACTTTCACTTGCAAAAAACAGCCTTCCAAAAATAAGTTGAAACTGGCACATGGCAATGTTCAGTTTATTCTGGCCATTCGCGAGTGACCGTGGGCAGTTGGCGCGCGGCCAGCTCGCAGCACCCTACTCCCTGCACCCTGCACGAGCCGACACCACATATCTCCTGACACCTTGCTCCAATAAAACATCGGGATTTATGAGAACCGATTGCGAATGAGCCGGCCACTTCACTGCTAGATAGTTAAACACGTTATTTATAAACGACTAGTGTTTTTTTGGCCGTAACAGAGAAACAAAAAGTTTTTACGATTTTACGAATATACAAAAGTATGCTAGAATTTCAAAAATATAATAGATTGTCGATTTATCATAAGAATACCTAATTTGTGTCTAAATTCTCGTATCCATTCATCACAAAACTGGCACATGAATAATATGTAGACTAATATTTTTTAATTTGTCTACGGAACTTCATAGCAAACCTACGCCGCAAGTGTAACCCGCAGAAAGTGTAATTGAAGTATGTACAACAACAGCCAGCGCACAGAGAATAAAGCAGCCCGCAGCCGTGCAGAGCAGGTATGAAGCAAGAAAGAACAAAGACGTATAAAAGAGGGCAGTCGGAGAAACAAGAAACAAAACCGTCCAACTGTTGTACAATTTGTTCTGTTTGTAACGTTCCCAGACGGTAACATTTTCTGGTCTTACAAAACAATACACGTAACTTTAATATGATATTTGAGAGTAAGCTTACATATTTATACATACGAGCATTTGCATGATATAACTTCTCCTCCATGAGAGCACCTTTCCGAAAAGCCAAAAAATGACGTGCTTATGTAAGTGTATCAGTGATACCTATATGAATAAAATATTTTGACTTTGACTTTAACTGACGGAATGATAATAATTCAATATGCAAAAAAGGACGTTCGAACTTGTATTTCGTCACTGCAACCTACAACCATGTTACACACACACACTGTTATAGTGCTTTGTTAGGGTTCCGATGTAAACTCGGAAACCTTATAGTTTCGTCATGTACGTCCGTCCATCCGTCCGTCCGTTCGTCTGCCCGTCTGTCCAAAGTAAAGCGCCGAAACCCTTAGTACTAGAAAGCTGTAATTTGGCATGGATATACATATTTATTAAAACCAGAATCGTAGAATAAAATATTGAAAAACTTTTTTTCAGGGTAGTTCCCCTACAGGTACTCGTGCGGATGGTTTTTTTTATACGTCGCGTACCCTATAGCGTAGGGTATGGTTGAAAAAGTCTTCCAAAAATATTATGGGTCTTTTAAGACTCTTTTTGGAATTAGGGGTCCGTTTGTGAAATATTTAGCATAAGTAGTTAATGATTAATACTCGATAAACTTACTACTTCAGAACCCTACACAACGCGTGGCCTGAACGCACTTGTCTTATTTTTTGTGCTCAAATAACCTGTACAAAATATCATTAACGTGATACAATCGATTAATATATTTCAAAGTTTATCAAAGCCGGAGCTGCGGTGAGAGTGGCGGCCTGGGAAGAGTTCCAGAAGAAACTCCAGCTTCCAGCCTACAGAGAGACCTACCTTCACACGAACTGAGAAGTTACTGTTTGATAACAATGGTCGCCAAACTTCATGATATTTTGTCGTCGATTCATTTGACAAAGAATAACGGCTTGTCAATAACGGTGTCAAGAGAACGATCATAAAAACTTATGAAAATTCATCACTTGACAACTTAGCAAAAACCACAAAAAATATGTTTTTTTTTAAATACGATTGAACCAAGAGGTACAAAACGACTGTAGAGAAAATGATTAGGTATTACCTCTATATACAGAAAGACTTTTGTTACCAAAACTTTTATGATCAGCTCACAAGACAAGAAGGTACTTTTTTGCAATCAGTTGTACCAATATACGTCTTTGATTTTATATGGCTGTAGTATGCACACATTACCTCGAAATACCGCACATTACCTCGTTGACGATGGATATGTCTACAAAAACTAGCCATAACAATAAATTAAGCATTTTACAAACAAAAGTTGTTGCGATTAAACCAGGTGCCATTTATCGAGCCAGAATGTATCAATATGGCGATAACACCTCCAGCTGGCAATGCGATTACCGTGATAAATGGGTCACGGGTGTTGTTAAACCGGGACTTCTCCTTGAATTCACATTAATCCAAGTTTATGCCACTGCGCTAGAAAAGTGCTAAGCGATCGTGAACGATCGATCTAGTTGTCGTTTGGACTGATCGCAACTTTAAAAACTGCTAGGAGCAAAATTTCACAAGCGCATATGTTACGGAACGAACGACACGTCAATTACGGTTTTTATCGTGAGATAAAATTTTCTTGCTCATTTTTACTGCCCAGAATCGAATTGGTGATACCCCTTTAACTCTGGTGGTACTCGAAAGTAAATCGGTTTAGATAGTAAAAAGCAAACGGATTATCATTGAAGACTTAATAAATTTGTATATAGAAATAATCTCAACACCGCTATTTTTAATAATGATACATTCGACGACATACGATTCACGTTTATTTGTTCGTCCCACAGGGAAAAGATCAGCCATTTGTGGAGTTCGAGGAATAAATCGGCCGAATATTTCATGTTACTGGGCGAATTCATGATTATTGAGTTGTGATTTATAACAGTATTACTTTCGGAATCGTACAAATAAATAAATAGGGACACATTCACACCGATTCATTAGCCGTATTGTACGTGTACAATGTGAATGTGATGGACGCACATGAAATCATCACTAGCATTATAACATTCAAAACACAACCATTGTAGGACACTTTGACCGTTTGTCTATCCCTATGACACAACAAATTTTTGTATGAATACATAAATACAATAATATCTATCGTAACTTTTTCTCATAAAATGTTAAAGATATCCATAAAATTTACCATATTTTACATCAAAATCGATCCAAAATTAGTCCTCAGTTTATGAGTACGAAACTTTATGCTGTGCGAGGTTTGATTTGAAGTTAACTCATTTTTAATTTTATATTTTTTACTTATCCTTATCGGGAGCATCACCTGAATCCCGATGGTTCCAAGTTGAGAGCGATTGGCCGCTACTCATCAATAAAATACGATTTCATCAACAGTTCCGCTATAATTGCCACTGGCTATACATTCACATCGCCGAATCGTATTCCAACACTTGCAAACGGAATATTTTATTTGTTCGTTATTAATTTTCCGTTTCAATATGCAGTTTAATATGTACGCGAGCGACGCACCGTTCCGCATATTATTTATTCTTTTTACGCTATCGACATAAAGTTATACGGTTTACGTATACAAATAGAATAATATTTTTAATCCGGACCGGTAGCCTGCTTCTCTTATTTTTCGATGTACGAGAATAACCTAGGTTAATTACTGCGACACCCAGGTGGAAAAAATTAATGTTCCCTTATAAATACAAATCATATGTTAATTTTACCGTGATTTCCACAGGCTCTCTGTTTAGGACCCATTACTTCATCATACTATTGCATGCAAGCTGTCATGCAAGATTTCGTCCTTGTATTAGGGAAGCTACAAGCAAGCTACATTTGACGATAGCGTGAGTGTGACCTGCGATTACATGGACAGAAGGCCTTTAACCAAGTTTACTTGGGTACATAATAATATTCATCAACTTCAATTCTAGAAATCCTCGCTTTAAACCTCACACCGTGCACCTACTTATATTTCTAGATTAATATAAATAATATACACCATTTTCGAAAGATATTCTGTTGGCCCTGTCGGCCTTTACAGCTTCACGCGGACAGATGCTCATATTTAATCTCCCTTTAAATCTACATTAATCACTGGGGCATAACCAAACGTAGCAAGCAAATGTGTGCCCTAACCCTGTATACAAACAAGAGAAATTAATGAATCCCAGCGTGTGTCGGCGCGTGTCCGGAGTGTCCGCGGCTCGTAATTACACGTCACGTGCATGTGCCGGTACATCGCGAGCGCGGGCCGTGACCTCTTGTTACAGCGATGTTTACATAAACATAATTTGTTGGCCGTTCGCTGCATGGTTTTTTTTATGGAAATAGCCGGCAAATGAGCTGACGATACACCTGATTGTAAGTGGCATCACCCATGGACAGCGAAGAGTTAGGTATCCCCATGGAAAAATAATAACATAATAGTATTAATGAACTATTTGAGTCAGTGTGTCATAATAGTGTTATTTACTTTAGGCATATTTCTATCAAAGCGGAGAGCGCCGAGCGAAGTGGAGACGTTTTGTTAAGAAGTACTAATGTTTTATAAAGAAAGAATTAGAGATCCTTAGACTTATTATCTTTAATCCTTACGAATAGGTCTAGTCCCACAGAATTAAAAAAGAGATGCATGAATAATGATGTCTCATTGGGTGTTTATAAAACGTCTCCGCTTAGATCTGCTCCTGATTGTTTGTTGCTGCTGATGGTTTGTTGAAAACAGCTATTATTATTACTATTCCTTTTCTTTCTAAATTGATCGCGTTCAAGAGAATGCGTTACACTTCGACGCCGACAGCGCGTGTCTCCAATTCTCACTATGTGCTACTCCTGTGTCAGCACTTGCGTCAGATGTCTGATGTGCAAACAATACGAGTGTTTTCAATTTGCTGCTGCCTATTTTCGTACAGTTTTACTCTAAAAGAAACAACTACGAGCCATATGTGCTAAGTGTCCTCGGCGCGAACGGACATGAAATAGTTAAACCCACATGTAGCTTCCGAAGATGTTTACAGATCGAATGTTTCACAATTGGTGGTTTCATAACATAACAAGCTAGAATGTTCCAAGAAACATATCTCCACAGTTGGTAGTTACAGTCGATAGAGCACACAAACAAACAATAATAACAAAACAACAATGACGATACATAATTATAACAAGATCGAAACTGGCATTGCGCGCGTCCGTTCACCACGTAACGAGTTTCGTGAACAAACAACTATGTTGTTATAGAAATATAACAAGTTACGACTTCATTATAAGCTTCTCCAAGTCGAAATTCCAGGTACTCGCTCTCTGACCTTAGGGTATTGTTCGACCGGGAGCAAATGAAAAATACTTTCACTCAATAATCTTATTCCAAGCGCAGCGAGAGAGGGTTACTATTCTAAATCGTCAGCAACTGACAACTTAAACAACTTGTACATGTTATAGTCTAAGATCCAAATTAGAGGTGTTTCTTTACCCATCTGCTTACCGAATAAAAATTATTTTTTATCAAAATATCATATGTAAAGAAAAGTATCGCGAATGGGTTGCCTAAAAATATATTCAAGGCTATCATTAATCTATATACAGGATGGAAAAAAATATGGTTGGAGGAAAAGTACCCTGAATATTAATGATGGCAAATTTTACTGAAAGGAAACATTATTTTATGAAAATAAAGGAATGTAAGCAGATGGGTGAAGAAACGCTTCTAATTCGGATCCTGGACTATTAAATCAGCATTAGTGACACTCAAGAGAAATGACAATAAAATATACACAGCAGTTTTTAAAGTCTGTAAAATAGTAGAGTCTCCCATTACTCGAGATTTAAACTGACTACGATTGCATGCAAACGACTAATACGACGACTCTTCTCGCCGGGAATGTGACACATACCTTAATATAAATGTAGTGAGGTACTTGCCCGAGGCGACGCGACGGGTGAAGTTAGAACATGTACATAAAGTAACGAGCGTCACGTGTGGGATTCGTTCGTAATTAGCATTCATACATAGCGAGTTTCATTTTATACCTCGCATTATGCCATGATGGATGAAGACGTACAACTGACTGGACTAATGAGTGAATGTAATATACAAAGTTATATAATGAATTCTACGGACATACAACTGCCATTCTAATGATTATAATATGTAAATAATACGGTTTGTGAGCGATTTGTTTTATTTACATAATCATTTTTGCTTTAAAGCCTGATACGAGACAATGTTAAAAAATCATTAGTGTATGACAATAACTGCTAACAGATACTGCCGCCCATGGGCGTGTGCGAGATGAGAGGAATAAGCTCTAGCAATCAACTTATTACTGACTCTCTAAATCTTCATCCGAAACATGTATCTTAAAATGAATTACACTATCGATTCTCGAAACATGGTTACAGGCAGGCCGGTAAAAATCCTACCACTGTATAAGAAATTCATCTAGACTAAATTGATACAGAATCCAGGGACCTTCGGGGTCCTACAGGGGACCGACCCTGCATCAAGAGCAGACGATTTCGATTATACTCAATGTTGGACCGAGACGAAACACACTAAATATAATTTACATCAAAATGTTACCGATATTCAAATTGATAACAAAACACCGACCCAATTAGTGAATAAATACAGTCGAACCCTGTGAAGCGAAGCAAGGAGCGAAGTACAAGAAGTAATTAATAACGGAACAACTTGGTGGGGAAAATGTTGCCGCTGAGTTACAATATACTTATCGCTTCTGTAACTGTTATGAACGTTGTTAACTGTATGATAAAGGAATCCACGATAAAGGTGAAATGTTGGCGTTGTTATAATATAGAACTCGATCTAATTGTGTGCTGTTTGCTTTGTGGAAGGTACTCGTATTTCATCGAATAACAACTTTTGTGAAGTACAAGAACGACGTTCGTTAAAGTATTTTTAAGTACATCTACGAGCGACTTTATCACTTACTTTGAGAAAATAATTTTTGCTACCATTAGTTAAACTTCACATAACATTCCTTATAAAAATATCAAAGCAAACTTTATAACAACAATATCTTTCGCACAACAGGAAGCTCGAAACGAGATACCGAGGCCGCCAGTACTCCCGGCACTCCCGGCAGTCAGGAGTGAGGATCCGGATGTTAGTCAATATTCAAACAAACATTACAGAATCATCTACCTTTTGTAAAATATTCACTACGAGCGCTGTGGCCACGTACTCTGGCATAACAAGCACCCTATATCTTATTTCAGATCAAGGTCTACCAACGAGTATGAGCTTAATTTGATAACAATCCGTTACGTAGTCCGTGCAGTATCCGTCCATGAAAATCTCTTCCCAAAAATCTTTCACATCTTATATCTTTAAACGAGCAATTCTTGTATATATATATAATTGGAATCTCAGAATCGGCTCCAACGATTTTCATGAAATTTACTATATAGGGGTTTCGGGGGCGATAAATCGATCTAGCTAGGATTCATTTTTAGAAAATATCGTTTTATCGGTGTTTTCAGGCAATATTAAACTTCTACAATATACTCTTCCTGACATCTATTGGCAAGTAGCAATACTAAAGCTACTTCAGTAAATGGCGTTGTTAAGCAACACTAAACCGAGCAAAGCTCGGTCATCCGGGTACTTTATATTATTAGTAGGACTGTTCCAGAGTTTTCCTTAATTATATTAGTAACTCGCATACAGTCCAACTATTATTACGGGGACACTGTAGTCCATGGACAAGAACAATACAGCTTGTCTTGTCTGTATTGTGTGTCTTGTTTGTCAACCTTCTTTAAACGAAAAACAAAATTTGTAAAGAAACTCATTTACTGAATAATATTAATAATATTATGAACATTTCACATACTGGCAAGCGACAGATATGTCGCTAATCTGTTAAAAGGTATATTAAAGGTATATTGTAAAGGCTTTATTCGTGTACTAGATATAACATAAACAAGATCTCGATGTAGTATAATTATTCAAGTGTAAGCTACTACAATATTCATGAAGCAGGACAATACACTTGAATTAATCCTGCTACGAGAGGGTGCTACGGTGCTACGAAGCTACACGAGTGCTACGCGCTACACGCTACGTTGACCGCTACGGTGGTCTTGTGCTACGCCTCACGTAGCGTAGTTACACAAAGTGCTACGTAGGAGACTGCTACGATTACATTTTATTGGACGGGTACTGAAATTATTCAACTAAGTATTTCTAGATGTGATATACATCTGTTAAATGTAAGAATTCGGCTCAGTACACATTATACAGTATAAATACCAAGTAACGAAGAATAAGGTAGAATAGTACAAAAGGAATTCGTGTATATTATAATAAGAACAAAAAATATATTTGACGTATTCGCGCGGACGAGTGTGTGGCGACACGCCCGGGAGTATCGTGACTCGATGTTTGCTCGAGATGATATTATTATTGACTCGGTATTGACTCGATGGAGCCAACAAGTTGCGTTTGTTATCTCGTCGGCAAATGTTTTGCGGCAAGACGGTGGGGGGGGGGGGGGTGACTAATATAATATGTCGCCAAAATACTTAGCTTGTTGTGTTGTGACAGTTAATGAGCTTGATTGGATGTTGGGTTTGTTTGTATCTTCGTGGCCGTATACGAGACAGTATTGTCATTGCATTTTAATACATGGGTGTAAGTGATACACACCTCTACACGAAAATTACACATGCGAAAAAACATAAACATGTATAATAGAATTTTGAAATACATTTTCCTTCACAGAAAATCATTATTTTGAAAACGTACAAAGTTTAAAAAACCATTAGGCAGTGGCTTGTTTCTTCTATAGTTCATTATTTATCAAAAATGTTTTCCGTGTTTAAAAAAAGTGCATCATTATTTTAGCCGCGGCATTCGTGAAAAGAAACTTCTTATACACCGTAAAATTTTCAGTGCATACAAATATATTCTTTGCGCGACTGCAGCAATGTATCAAAACACGGCCGACTGCGTTTGAATGGTGCATCGTATATCACTTCGGAATATACTGCAATGGCATGCTGTCCGTATCTCACTTTTGGCACGGGACCGCCCGCAACGATAGAACCATGGCGCACCACGCTGCCCCAGTGCCCCTCCCACTTACGACTAATGGAGCTCTGAGCTACTCATATTGAACCTTTCTTTATTTTTCTCGTCACTTTCCTGGCCGACAGGGCATCAGTGATGCCTTTGGTGTCGCTGGTGTCCACGGGTCACGAACTTCAAGGGGATCGTCACTTCGTTTGCCGGCTATTTCCATAATAAAGAAGATTGTCATCCAACTGTTAGCATTCTACGTTACATAATTTGCGACAACATTGTCACGTTACGGGACACGTCCACATTGTCGATAGACAAATCTATTTGCGATATTTGTTTGTTGTTTCATAACTAAAGCGACACGACGACAAGGATCACGTAACGCGATGTTGTTGGATATGTAGTGACAAGCGACGTCAATATCAATCTCCAACTATGTCGTCCGATATGAAAGTTTACATGAAAAATTTAAATCCATTCGGTACGATGCAAAACAACAGATCCACAGGTCACTTGGCAATAAATCATTAATAGCCGCACTTACAATGGACCGTAAACACAATAGTTGCAGCAATATCGCGATGGCCCTAATGACCCCGATAGCGCAGACCCAGGCGCGCTGGCCTCGCACTGAGAAGTCTATTAGGTTAAGTCATAGCCGTTGTACGCCTTGACTTCTTTTGTGCTCTGATTTATGGACTGTGTTCCGTCCGCCCGTACGCAAACGAAGTACAATGCGTCAAGTAACAAACACAGATATCCAGCCTAATATCTTTTTATGAGGTACTATCAAAACTTACATACCTTGTAAGATCATTATAAATATATTTTTCTCAAGGATAACACACTAGCAGCGACTATCTATGTCTGTGTGTTACTATCAATTTCATCAACATCACTCGCCATGAACATTATTATACTCGTACAAATTCCCAAAAAAAACGCTCATTTTGATATCTACTTGTATATTTTTGTATTATGAAACATTGCTCTAATCACCCTGAAAATCACTAAGCGTTTTAGAGGATAGTTAATATTTCTTTTGTTTTTATAATTTTCATGCATGTGCAAGAGTTATTGCCTTGA
The DNA here is from genome assembly GCA_963932265.1 of Thymelicus lineola. Taxonomy (NCBI): domain Eukaryota; kingdom Metazoa; phylum Arthropoda; class Insecta; order Lepidoptera; family Hesperiidae; genus Thymelicus; species Thymelicus lineola. The sequence continues at coordinate 16,876,519 of OZ010693.1, read as the reverse complement.
ATCAGACTTAGTTCAACATTTGGTTTCGATACAGTAAAACATAATTCCCGTAGTCACTACTAAGTAAAATAAATTGCTGTTGCTTTCCAAAATGAGTAATAATAATCGACAGTCTCTTAATCAGTAAAAACATAATCTAACTAGCTGTTGCCCGCAGCTTCGCACGCGGAAATTATGTATAATATTGCGACTAAGTATAAATTGAGATGTAAGCTATCCTATCTTTCAAACTGGATCAAACTGCACATGGTGTGCAAATTTGATTAAAATCGGTTAAGTAGTTTAGGAGTCCATCGCGGACAAACAACGTGACACGTAATTTATATATATTAAGATATATAAAAATCTCTGTAATTACGTCGTGAAGTGGACAAAGATCTAATGGTATTTTTACGCGATCACTTTCACGATTTTCTTTAGCATATACATTCAGTTATTCATAGAAATATCCTTCCCTAAAGAAAGTAATAATCAATTACAAATACGCAAAACACATTTGCAAATATTATTATGTACATATAACCTTGTTCATCCGAAAAACCGGAATAACTTTCTAAATACTTTTACATACAAGATAACTATTTCGTCAACCTTCTGGGTAGCTTTGGGAATGTGATAAAAAGTTGAAGAAAAAAAGATCATTATTTTCGTTTTCCTTATCGCCTAAAGAGGGTTAAGCTGTTCCCAATGGATAAAGGTGCGTTCGAAGTTTCCTGGGAACATAACAGACTCGCAGAGGATTATTTCGTTGATAAATTCTTCCACTTATGCTCCATTAGATACTACTTTTAAAACTCACTTGTTCGCACTTCCTCTACTGCGACAGACGTTCAACTTAAATGTACTTTGGTAATTCTTTTTGAATTGGTATTAAGAATTCTTACTTTATAATAATTTTTAAGTTATTGTCCACATAGCACATAGCTGGCTTGCCACAAGTGGCATTCTCCTAAAATTTATTTGTGTGTCTGAATATATGTGTGTATCAACATACGAGTCTCATTTTTTGTATCTGAATAAAAAGCGATTTACATCTTTTTTCCGCGAATGTGAGAGTATTTTCGCTGGAGTTTCTACACCGAGTTGCCTTTTAGGCATGTGGCTGAAACATACAAACAGGCACAGCTGGACTACCAACTGTATATTATATTGTACGGAATGCCAACTTCGGGTTACATTTATGACGAAATGTGTCTTAGTCGCAAAATTTTTAAATCAAGAATCCAATTCTGTCAGCAATACCAGGAACAAATAGAAATGGATATAATTACAGCATGCCACCAAATAATTTAATAAATTTTGTACCAACACTGGTTGGACATGGTAATGGACGGACAGGCCTGCCTGTGTGTGTGGAACAAAAAATCTAAATGAAAAGTATCGCCAATATCTTTATCAAATTCTTTATAATTTTGAAGTAGCATCACGACTGATAAGTAAACATGAATGTAAATAACGTATTATGCTAACATAGTTTACGAGTATAAATAAATTGTTACTAACTCTATGGGCTAAAATTGCCCGATGTAAATTATTTTTATTTTTATTTATTTCATTTAGTGTCTGTGAAGGTAGGTATGTATTTCCGAAGCTGTTGCTAGTGTCGTCGTCAATAAGCTGAGAACTGAAGCAGCAATGTCGATAAATCCCCGGCGACCTTCGAAACGGCTTTACTCGATCCGCTGCCGGCGGCGCCCCACATTTGTCTCAATTTTGATTTTAAGACGATTCAAAGATATATCGCAGTGGGTAGGTAAGCAATAAAGTAACCTTTACCAAGGCAAAATACTGTACGTACTTGTAAGAGGAAACTGTATTTTTTTAATTTTTATCAATGGCCTAGTATCAATCGCCTTTGATATTTTTTACAGTAAGTATGCTAGTACATTTGAAGTTCATTATCACTTTTTTCTATGATACTTCATATGTACCGTATTTATAAAGTTGTGTTTTGAATTTTGTATTAGGACTTGTTCCGTCTCTTTATAAGAAAGATTCCTCCTTAAATTCAAGAAGGTGTGGAGAATACTCTAGCGCAGCCTCTCCCAGGCAGAGGTCTGTGGTCTATTTTTAGTGGGAGTGACACAGTACACCCATTCCAAACCTATTTAATTAGACGACATCATAGACAAATGAGATAAAACAAACAACTAAGACCGAACCACATAAACACTTATCCCGGCCGAGAATCAAACCTTTTGCTTGACAGGCATTACTGTTTATTATCAACGGGGTAATATGGAAAATAACAGAAACAACACCGATTCTAACAAAAAACGACCATTACTGGTGGTGAAATTAATCTCCGAACGAGTTCAATACAGGTACGCCGGTGGGCGAGCTATTCTCTTATTCAGTTCCATTCCATTCGGTGCCAGTGTCCTGTCACCTTTCAATTCAACGTAAATCCTTCGACAGATCTGAGCAATCGGATTACTCGGATTATGTTCTCAGGAAATAGCAAAATCTGTTTGTTTTCAAAGTTATTGAAGCCCTCTTCAAGCTTCCATCCATTACCTAGAAAAAGCTCGTGAGTTTTCTTTCGCTTATTTTATTTGAAATTCTAAAGCATTAAAGTTTTTTACAGTGCTTACCTTACGACCCTCCACTCCATTGGGTTCAATGGGTATCCTGTCTGCGGAGAGATGGATTGGGGTTTTTGGATTGAATTAGTGAAACCTGCACCTTGGGTATACAACATCAGACGTTTGTAATTTGTGTACGGTATAATCATACGACGAAACACATATCGAAAAACGATCTACAAATCATTTGTCATGAATCAACGAGCAGACAACACACCTCCTGGTGGGTGGTCACCGTCGCCATAGACTGACCAAAAGCAACTCCCGGTACCTTTGAGACTGACCTGGAGGTACTCAGTGACCTTCAACATGAGGGCACTAGTGCCAGAGCCTCGTTTGTGGTTCAACGTGGATCACCACGAGCAGGGGAGGTTGGCTTAACACACAGGCACAGCACAGACACTCAAGGAGAATGAAGTAAGCCCCAAAGAAGCATTTCATTTTCATTGTTTATTATAACATTATAATGTTTAATATACACATAAGTTGTACATGTTTGTTAATACCTAGTGTATGTTTATACAAAAATTTCATATAATAAAGCACCAAATGTGAAACAAAATGTAAGTATTATGAGTATAATATCATACCGCAATATCTTAAATTAACTGAAAGTTTGTAAGACGTATAAAGAGAAAGTGCTCTTTATAATCTCATTTCAAAGGATATGACCCATCTTTAGTGTTTCTTATCTTACCTTATGAGTCATAAAAGTTAAGGAATACTTAAATTGGACGAGTGTAAGTTTAAAATAAAGTCGGAGAAGTAAAGGTCAGGCAAGATAATATACGTACAAAAATAAATGAAAGGGTTTCATCAGAAATTGGCGTGGGGATTAATAAATCAGCTTACAAGATTTAATTGACATTAAGTAGCTATGTCAATATACATTTCCTCTTTAAAAACGTCCGCGTAAATTAGATGTACATACCAATCGAATTAAATACTGACATAAAAATAAATAATTAGAATGATAACAAAAATGAGATTGAGAATCTTAATAAATATGTCGGCGAGCGAACTCTTTGGTTCAACAAAGATCGACCAATGCAGATGCTGTCATACAAGAAGTCATGTAGATAAACTAAATAATTATTTAGAACTAGCAATTGCCCTCGCTTCGCTTCGGAAAAAATCTTAGGTGCTTTAGTTAACTTACATAACAAACTCTTAAAGCAGCATGATCGCTCATTAAAACCACGTTACTATGAAAGGTCAATACTCGAAATAACGTTTCGATATTTTTAGGGTTCATTACCTCAAAAGAAAAAACACGGTTCCCTTAAGATCATTTACTACATTGCCCGTCTGTCTGTTTGCATTTTAAGACCTTTTTTCTAAGGAACGCGTGAAGGTTACAAATAAAAATTAATCCAACACTCAGGTCTACAATCCCTAGGAGCTGTGAAAACATAATATTCTGTATCGTCAACGCAATCAAAAAACATTCGGCTAGAAGACATGTCTTAGGTAAAACAGGTTAAATAAAAAATCTTAAAACTGTGAATTTGTGAGTACCACAAAGAAAATGATTTTAAACCTATTTGCAGAACTTGGTAATTTGACCGGGACCCATGTCGATATATGGGGACAACAATTTTTCAACGGCAAAATTAAATTTGTTTCTTAATACCGTTTATCTTTTCGTTACATAGCTATGTTAGGTTTTACTAAATAGTTAAGTTAGGTTCAACAACCCTAGCTCGCACTGAGCCGGTTGCTTTTACTTATTATTATTATTTCATCATATTATTTTCCAATTTTTAAATTTTGTGTTTCCTACTTAACCCTTAGTACTTCAATAACATTGAATAAATAAATTGTATGATGACGTTTGCTGATCCATCAGTATTTCACATTAGGTACCCAGACTTACAAAAGAAGTAGTCTTATATCGTTCTCCAAGGTACAATCTATGTCTATACCAAAACACATCAAGTACTTCAATAACATTGAATAAATAAATTGTATGATGACGTTTGCTGATCCATCAGTATTTCACATTAGGTACCCAGACTTACAAAAGAAGTAGTCTTATATCGTTCTCCAAGGTATAATCTATGTCTATACCAAAACACATCAAGATTGGTTCAGCGGTTAGAGAGAGAGTTAAGGTTAATTCAATGAGTTGTGTGAGAATGGTAAATGGAGCAACACATTTTCGCATTTATTACATTGTAGTTTTATCAAATCAATAATTCGGCAAAGGGAAGATATTGCTTCACAGAAAATGAGAAAATTCAGCACCCTGCACTCTCAACTGAGGAACATTCCTCAGGACTGCATATAACAGAACTACAACATCACTCCGGAACTCTAAAAATCACGGACCACTTAGTTATTTCAAACAACAATCCTAAGCATGATTTAAAACACGCCGCAATACGTTTTGTTTAGTGGAGTTATGTATTTTATTATCAATTATTCAATTTGTTCAATGTCTACTATTCGTACAACACTAAATTACGATTTTCAACCCCTTCCAGGGTGAAACATAAAAAAAATGCTAAATTTACGTTGGAGGCCATAAATAAGTAATTCATGATTTAAAAAAAGTTAATATAAAAAAAGATATTTAGTAAAAAAACACTTCAGTGCCATATTCTAGCTCCATCTTGCGAAATAGAAATAAACTAAGAAACGCATGTATGTATGCCTTATTTTGTGTGAAGAAAAGGTTTTTGTAAGTTTAAAACAAATTAAAAACTCGTTTCTCGGTTTTAGGATCATGCAAGTATCGTTTTACAACTTAAAAAATCATTTATTTAGAAATAACAGACATACACTTCAATTATATTTATATGTATTTAATTGTTGTTAAGTAAAAAATAAGTACTCCAGTGGCACGCTTTGGCTCCACCTTGCAAAATATAAAAAAAAAACTAAGAAATGTAGTACCTATGCCTCAATTTGTGTGAAGAAAAGGTTTTTGTATGTTTAGAACAAATCGACTCGTATTTTATTTTCTCGCTTTGTTATGGAACCCTAAAAAATTGCCTATAATTTAAGTTGAAGACTCGATATTGTAGTAAAGTCCTGTTGAAATCCGTTCAGTAGCTTCAGAGATTAATGAAGACAAACAAACAGACAAACAAAAATTAAAAATCTCATTTTTCGGTTTTGATACCGTGCTGCTAGTAACGATTTATAACATGAAAAATGCAGTTATTTCGAAATCACAGACAGACATAATTATATTATGTATTAAAGGTGTATGTATTAAAGTCATTGGCGTGAATCAACAAATACAGAGTCATCTAGTGGTCAAGATAGTATTCGATTATTTGCTGGATATCGGTTACTCATACAGACTTAATTGGCGTTTTTCTACCACTTCCCAGGTGAAATTTATAAAATTCTGAAATTATATTGGAGGACATAGATATGCAAACAATATGCTCTTAAAAACAAAATACAAAAATAGATATCCACTCAGTAATAGGGATTTGAATTATTGAAAAAAATAACCTTTAAATGCATTTTATGGCCTTTCCATACAATATAAGTAAAAACTAAGAAATGCATGTATAACTCTTTTTGTACGGAGAATACGTTTTTAATAGTTTAAAACAAATCAGCTGATATTTTTTTATTTTTCCATACAAACCATCCCTAAGGAACCCTTTAGTATAGAACCCTAAAATATTGCTTAGTTGTTAAGTTGAACACTTTGCAATATTCTAGTAAAAGTGTTGTTAAAATTCGTTCAGTGGTTTCGGAGATTAGCGGAGACAAACAAACAGACAGACAGACAAAAATTTTAAAAACTCATTTTTCGGTGTTGGTATCGTGCAAGAAACGATTTGCAACTTGAAAAAATCATTTATCTCGAAATCACAGACAGACTCTTCAATTTTATTAATATGTATAGATGTATAGATGTATAGATAAGGAATATGTCAATATATTTGGATTACGATTGGGACATTCTATGGGATTCGATTATTGATCACGGAGTTGTAGAGATTATTATTGTAGGTGAACTGGAAATATAATTATCATGGAATAAAGTAAAAGGAATATTATTGAATAACCAATACCGTAGAACACCCCCTCTGCTTTAAATACATAAAAACATAATAATTTACATATTTCATAAATTATATACTCCATGAACCTAGTGTATTGTTAATTTCAGTTCCTTAAAAGATATAAAGCGTAGTACCTACAAGGCTGCTCTCCGACCTTGAGCCTATGACGTGAAGGAGGCAATAACCTTTAATTTGATTGCACTCGAACATCTCTGGCTAGGTTGAAACAGCAATCACTAGTTGTAATTAAACGGCCAGCTCTAGCAGCGGGCGCGGGCCCCTAACGGCCTCGATAACCTTTTACCTTTTAGTTAAACGGCTGCTTCAACTTACCTACAACAAAAGAAAGTAAACGATTAAATAAAGTTCAAATTACCGAGCTGCGAGAATGATGGTGTTATTTTTACCACACGGTGTAAATATGGAGATGAATGAAACATTATGGTAACGTTCAAAGACCGACAGATTATGTCAATCGTGAATGATCGACGGAAATTATCAGCGCTTGGCGCAATATTTGCGGTAGTCGGGAGTATGACAAGATTTCTATTTTGTAAACTTTGGCCAACATAAAGTTTTAAATAAACTGTAATATTATAATTTAATTACATTTTGAAGCTTCTAAAACAACTCTTAATTAGGCAGTTATAAAGACAATAACCTTTTCGCTACAGACCACTTTACGGACCAGTCACCTGATACACATATATTTCGGTATGATTTGAAAGACGTTTACATCTTACTGCAGGTTTGTCCCTGAACAGCGGCGACCATTTACCAATCAATTGGCTTGTTACATCGTTTGTCAAAAAAGGAACAATCATAATTATCCAAAATTCATCAGTGCCATTACATCCATGAAGCATTTGGTCTTTACGCGCCAGAAATGTTTCCGTTTTCACGATTAAAATTATTTACGTTTTAATGTTTTCCGTATCGTGTTAAAATAACCATAGCTTTAACAATATGCTACTTTAACGATCATAGATTAGAAAGACGCGGCGAAGGGGACGTCAAATGAATCATTCTTTAGTAAACTCAATCACTATTAAAGGCAGTTAAGATTATAACCCAAACAATGGCCTGCCCCGTGGAGCCCCGGAGAGCCCCGAAGCGACGTGACGTCATAACTCACGGTGATAACGGTAAAAAGAAAACATAAAAACTCCAAGTCTGTTATTCGAGAGGTAATCTGCGCGGGAAATGTTATGGAGTTTACTGTGTGATAAAAAAATGGGTGGTACTTATTACGCGCATTAAAAGTTATACTTTTTGGGGTGATAAAACGTATAATCTTTGTTAATACTTGATTTCGTATCATCCCTCCAGTGCCATCACACCATGCCTACACGCACCGCAACCCCCATACATCCATGTCATTCAATTCAATTCAATTCAATATCTTTATTTGCATGAACATGGGTAATATACATAATATATAAAAGATTACATTAAATGTGTAGGTCCGCCAAGTTCCACCTGCTAAGGTATGCAAATATTAAAATTACAATTACAATTACAATTGAAATTTTATCATTACAATGTTAATTAAAAAAATAAAAACAAAAGATTAAAAAAATAAAAAGTCATGGCTAGTAAGAACCATTGACGATGTAACTTTAGTACAAGACTAAATAAAACGCGGCTGCACTGTTACAAGCCATGCGGCAGTACAGTTTGTGGGTTAGTGAATATTATCACATACGGTTACTATGATTAGATCATGACCTGACCCACTGAACTGAACTACGAAATGTAATAAGAGTGGTCTGTCCATTATCCGCGCGGGTGTGTGTGTGGGTGTGTGTGGTCGGCACAACGTCGCGTGACCTCCGCGATAAGGGGATTAATAGGATGCGCAAAACTGATGATATCGCTCAGAATTAGCGCGCCACTATGGAACTTATATCGTCTTGGTTCTGTACCATTATAAAATTATACATTGAAAATATGTAAGAATTATTTAATATTGTTACCTTATTGTTGCCATTGATTTTCATATCATGTCGCAGGTATAATAATATTTGGTACTATTTGTGCCACGGGGGCCATGAACACAGTGACATGGCTTTCACACTCCATTACAAAATTTAACTTTAGATGCCATTACTTTAAACCAAACCCAAGGCTAAGGCTACTCGGAAGGCAGGTAGTCAGGTTCTATTAACTCTGAATCCCTATAAAGTATTAAACCTTTTTCATAAGACAAGATAGAAGGATCGAATAGATTACAACGTCAGCAGTTAACGCCCGACTGAATCAAATAAAGAGTCAATAGACTCGAAGACATTCGTTCAATGGAACGTCCGACCAGTAGATGGGGGCCCTTAAGCTGCGTCAGCGGACTCCCGCTTCTGCGTTATTTTCAGAACTGAAGGGAGAGTTACGACGCCCGGAACTAATTGATCGATCACTCATTCTGACTCTTAATATTCTCTTCATCTTCATGCATACTATGTTATCTACACTAATATTATAAAGCTGAAGAGTTTATTTGATTTAACGCGCTAATCTTAGAAACTACTGGTTCGAATTGAAAAAGTCTTTTTGTGTTGGATAGTGCATTTATCGAGGAAGGCTATATAACATGACGCTACAACTAATAGTAGCGGATCATCAATGAAAAATGTTGCAGCGGGAAGCGAAGCATTACCGAAGTAGATTATTGAAGCGAAGCGAGGGCTACTAGTAGTTTATATTCAGGATTTTTCAAAACTTTGGCATCAAACACAATAATTTACCTTCACTTCGAATTTGTTCCCTTCTCTTAGAAAGCAGTAACAAAAAAAGAGATTTTCTTGTTCTATGTTTCTAAAAACATTGTTTTAGTCAATTTTCTCATCAGATCTGATACTTCGCAGTACTTAACTTGAAAGTTTGCAGATGAAAGCTTTTAAATTAAGACGGCTGCATCTCTTCAAGTTGTTCTTTCCCAAAGTTCAGTTTCAGGAAGTCTTTAGAATAAAAAGAATAGCTTCTTTCAAAGAAGTTTGGCGCTATAAAGTTGTTCCGTTAAACAGAAATATAAAGCTCTTGCACTACTACTGAAGCTCAAGTATCTTAGCTCTGTGCAAGAAAATATAACAATAATTAGTCATTCACGGTATCAAAAAAAATGTTAAATTTGCTGACATTTAACCAACGTGGTGGACTGTGGTCTCTATCTTTCTCATCATGAGAGGAAATATCCGAGCCAGACACATCGAGACATCTTAGCCATCGAAACTTTAATGTGTAGATATGCCTCGATCTCATGCGATCTTCGCTCTTCATTTCATGCGACACAGATCCTAAAAGTTCACAGCAACCGAAGAACTTAATAAAGTAGGACGGAGAGGACAGATTCAAAATGTTGTGCCTCCGAATTAAGTTCCGCATAAAGTGGCTCCGTACAATTCGCGGCGCAAGTTTCCCGACGAGTTTGCACAATGCAGATGAGCATTGAAATTTCTTGAATGCCATACACGAAATGTGTTTTAAATAAGTTTCCTTACTAATTTCTAGCTTCCACTATTTAAAGGTATTGGGATTGTGAGAAAGATCCCTTTATGATTTTTGTTTTGTATGTTTTTTTATGAAAGCAGCTGGCAAACGAGCTGACGATCCACCTGATGGTAAGTGGCTATCGTCGCCGTTGGACATCAGCAACACTAAAAACACCACTGATGCGTTGCCGGCCAAGAAAGAGAGAAGAAAAAGAACTGGCTTTCACTACTTGAGAGGTGATCAGTAAGCGAGGTGAAGGTGTTTCGCAGTAATCGCTCCAACTTGTCACTTGCACTTCCTCATTGCCTACACCTGCACCTATTGTCAGCACCGCGACCGCTTGATGTTGCGCCGGAATTAGCCCATTTTTATGATACTTAACCACATCTGCGTCCAACTGTCATTTTGTCACTAATTTGAATCGCTTCTCTCTGTATTTGAACGTCCTGCTTAATTAATACATTTTGACCCCTCAATAAATTTTTGATGAAATATTACCTAAGATTGTTTATTTGATCTTATATGTTTATATTTTGCTATTTGGAGAGGAAATAACTTACGTGGCTTCAAATAAATTAAATTCAACTCTGAGTCAACACAAAATGTGAACAAAATAAATCTATACTAATATTATAAATGCGAAAGTAACTCTGTCTGCTACTCAATAACGCCTAAAACACTGAACCGATTTTGATGAAATTTAGTACAGATATAGAATTGAGCTCGGGAATGAACATAGGATACTTTTTATCCCGGAAAATAGACGTGTTCCAGAGGGATAACTATTCCACGCCAAAACCACTGAACCGATTTTGATGAAATTTGGTACATATATAGAATTGAGCTCCGGAAAGGACATAGGATACTTTTTATCCCGGAAAATAGACCTGTTCCTGAGGGATAACTCTTTCAAGCCACTAAACCGATTTTGATGAAATTTGGTACAGATATAGAATTGAGCTCGGGAATGGACATAGGATACTTTTTATCCCGGAAAATAGACCTGTTCCTGAGGGATAACTCTTTCAAGCCACTAAACCGATTTTGATGAAATTTGGTACAGATATAGAATTGAGCTCGAGAAAGGACACAGGATACTTTTTATCCCGGAAAATAGACCTGTTCCTGAGGGATAACTCTTTCAAGCCACTAAACCGATTTTGATGAAATTTGGTGCAGATATAGAATTGAGCTCGGGAAAGGACATAGGATACTTTTTATCCCGGAAAATAGACCTGTTCCTGAGGGATAACTCTTTCAAGCCACTAAACCGATTTCGATGAAATTTAGTACAGATATAGAATTGAGCTCGGGAAAGGACATAGGATACTTTTTATCCCAGAAAATAGACCTGTTCCTGAGGGATAACTCTTTCAAGCCACTGAACTGATTTTGATGAAATTTGGTACAGATATAGAATTGAGCTCGGGAAAGGACATAGGATACTTTTTATCCCGGAAAATAGACCTGTTCCTGAGGGATAAATAACTCTTTCAAGCCACTAAACCGATTTTGATGAAATTTGGTACAGGTATAGAATTGAGCTCGGGAAAGGACATAGGATACTTTTTATCCCGGAAAATAGACCTGTTCCTGAGGGATAACTCTTTCAAGCCACTAAACCGATTTTGATGAAATTTGGTACATATATAGAATTGAGCTCGGGAATGGACATAGGATACTTTTTATCCCGGAAAATAGACCTGTTCCTGAGGGATAACTCTTTCAAGCCACTAAACCGATTTTGATGAAATTTGGTACAGATATAGAATTGAGCTCGAGAAAGGACACAGGATACTTTTTATCCCGGAAAATAGACCTGTTCCTGAGGGATAACTCTTTCAAGCCACTAAACCGATTTTGATGAAATTTGGTGCAGATATAGAATTGAGCTCGGGAAAGGACATAGGATACTTTTTATCCCGGAAAATAGACCTGTTCCTGAGGGATAACTCTTTCAAGCCACTAAACCGATTTCGATGAAATTTAGTACAGATATAGAATTGAGCTCGGGAAAGGACATAGGATACTTTTTATCCCAGAAAATAGACCTGTTCCTGAGGGATAACTCTTTCAAGCCACTGAACTGATTTTGATGAAATTTGGTACAGATATAGAATTGAGCTCGGGAAAGGACATAGGATACTTTTTATCCCGGAAAATAGACCTGTTCCTGAGGGATAAATAACTCTTTCAAGCCACTAAACCGATTTTGATGAAATTTGGTACAGGTATAGAATTGAGCTCGGGAAAGGACATAGGATACTTTTTATCCCGGAAAATAGACCTGTTCCTGAGGGATAACTCTTTCAAGCCACTAAACCGGTTTCGATGAAATTTAGTACAGATATAGAATTGAGCTCGGGAAAGGACATAGGATACTTTTTATCCCGGAAAATAGACCTGTTCCTGAGGGATAACTCTTTCAAGCCACTAAACCAATTTCGATGAAATTTAGTACAGATATAGAATTGAGCTCGGGAAAGGACATAGGATACTTTTTATCCCGGAAAACAGACCTGTTCCTGAGGGATAAGGTAAAATTTTGTTATATGTAGTTGATAGATTCGTTATATTTTATGAAGCGATTTTTATGACTCTTTTTAGGGTTCCGAAGTCAAAACAGAATTCTCATAGTTTCATCATGCCCGTCCGTCCGTCCGTCCATCCGTCCGTCCGTAGCATAGCGCAGAGGCCCTTAGTGCTAGAAAGCTGTAATTTAGCAAGGATATACATGTTTATTTAAACTTCTGGTAGAATAACATTTTTAAAAATATGTTTTTAGATTTTATTGCGAAATATTCGTAAGTGTTAGACACGTAAAAAAATTCATGGCAATAGCATCAAAAGGAAAACTATCATGGCTATATTATTATTAGCATACGTAGTTATTGAGTTCTATAAACTTAGAACTTCGAAACCCTATATTACCAGTGACCTGACACGCTATTAGCCGGTTTTTTAACCAACTTCAAAAAAGTAGCAGGTTCTCAGTTCGACTGTTATAAACAAAAATTAACTTTAACATAATTTGAAAAATCAATCTTTAAACGGTTAATTCAGGGAATGTTTATACGAAACTCCGTCATTTTTAGGGTTCTGAAGTAAAATCGGAACCCTAATAGCTTCGTCATGTCCGTCCGTCAGTCTGTCCGTCTGTCCAAAGCAAAGCGCCGAGAACCTTAGTGCTAGAAAGCTATAATTTGGCATGGATATACATATTTATTAAAACTCCAAAATCGTAGAATAAACTACTGAAAAAACTTTTTTTTTCGTGGTACCTCCACTACAGGTAACGTGAGCATTATTTTTTTATTCATCCCTATAGTGTGGGGTATCGTTGAAAAGTTTTTTCAAAAATATTATTCTTTTGAGACCATTTTTGGATGTAGAGTTCCGTTTGCGAAATATTTGGCTTGAAAGTGCTAATTTTGGGTACCCAAGTCAAGTCAAATGTCCCCCCAACGGCTAAACGGTTGGAGTTGGACAAGTGAAAACATTCTCAAAAATAGGTTATACGATGGATTTATAAGGAAAACTATCAAGGTTATGTTAACATACGTATCGTAGTTAATGAGTAATAGTCAATAAACTTACTAATTTGGAACCCAATATTGCACGTGGCCTGACACGCATTTGCCCGGTTTTTTAAGGTAAAACTGTGAAAGTTGGTAGTTAGTATGTAATCTTACATAAAACAAAAATAACTGTAACATGATTGTTTGGTAATACATTCCCTAAGGGCTAAAACTAGAGGTTGTAAGCTTAGAGTATGTTTGGAGTAAGAAGTTGTAAAACGAACAGATGAGTCACCTCATGGTAAGTGGTCACTATCGCCAATGTACATTAGCAACGCTAAAGGAATCACTGATTTGCTGCTGCCCAAAAAGAAAAGAAAGATATTTTTTTTGTGTATTCTGTAAAATTACAATGTAAATTTAAAATTCAAAAACTCTCAGGCCCTGACTTAAACCTCTAAATTCTAAAAAGTTCAATTATTTTGGGACCTTTTCTATGGGTGGCTCCAGTGTGGATTGATGGAGGGATTAGAAATCAACCCAAGTGTCGGAAGTCATTACGCCGGGCGAGGACCTTCAATATGTCATAACGACTGTTACCTTACGACAACAACCGGGACCGACAGCCTTACGTACCCTCCGAAGCTCGGAGAGCTCAAGAATTTTTTGCCACTAGCGGTCACCTATCCAACTACCGACCGCACTCGCTATTGTTTAACTTCATCGATTACTATTAGAACCGACACAAGCCGCTGCGCCCGGGCTATGAATTCTTCTCCCGATGGGTAATTAATGGGTTCTAAGAACATGTCACTTTTGCTGTAATTTTGGTGAAGGGTTTAGTATCTTGCTGACTACCAATCACGCTACAATATCAGATCGTAGTTATCATTTCATTATCAACACTAAAGATTTGTCTAATATTTTACTCATTTACATAATACGATATATGTACTAAGTATAGGTGTTTTAGCTTCAACCCATAATGGACTATTACAAGGCACGGGTCTCCTCTCTTCATAGTGTGGACAAGTTTGCTGTCAATTTATGAAAAACATGTTTTATAATGAAGGGATCTTAATTTTCGGCGTACGAAGTCGCGGGTAACAGCTAGTAATACATAATACAATATATCCTTCCCTTTAGCTGCCAGGGTCCAGCAAATTTCCGTAGACCGTATTTCCGTAAAAGAGCTATTTCATAAATCTTATATAATTTGTATTCACCTTAGTCCTTTGTCAACCATTAGACCTGGAGTTCCATAGCTACAGCACTTGAACGCTACACACTCATAGCCCCACACTAAGATTCTCGATTCTCACCGGTCGAACCCAGGACCCTTCCGCCACATGGGTCGTCATTTGAATGATTCGCAGTTTGGTAAAACAACTGGATGTAACATGTTTCGTGCGACTGACGAAACTATACAAACGGGCAGTTTAACGAGCTGACCGTTAACTCACTGCCCAATGCTTGTTTCAATTAAAACTTTGTAAATAGCTTGTTTGCACTGTCCGACGTACGAATCCCGTTTAACTACTGCGCTCTTGCCATCCGTGTGTCTAAGTACACTGTACAGCGCTTCAATTAGGAGTTAACCAATGGTGACAAACTTTTTAAATAACGTAACTTTCCTTTCAGGGCAATAACAAGATTTGAGTTCAGCGGTAATGGTCTGCAACTTATTTTGTACCTTGTAAAGTTTCCTGGTTATGAAGGTAGAGCCAATATTAAACACTACCTAAGACCGACAGCGGGCTTGATTGTGGGATTTCCCCTCATCCATTCTTAATTACTTTTTTAAATATGCGCCTATCGTGAGCATATACAGCATATCCCGACGACTTTAATTACTTAATTAGCGATCTCCTACTGCTTTCTTGGCCAGCAATCGGCGATCAGGTGCCATATCTGTTGATTTGTTGATCTACATTACTGAAAAACAAAGGATAAATCCCTTACAGAACTCATACTTTGGTTTCATCATCAAATTACGGATATACATAAATTACTTATAGGTCTTTGGTAATTTATACACATCATGGAATACTGAAACTTATGTCACTTAATTGAACGTCAACGTCACGTCATTTGTTTGACGTAGAAAATAACACTCTAAACTGCACTATGATTCCCTGTGTTGCATGAACATCCTCAAATGATGAGATATTACACACCCACAACGCGAAGATAAACATTTATCTGACAAATAAATGTCTTCCCCAATCGAGTAGTTGTATAAACCGTGGGGACGACTCGCAAGCAGACACTTCTTGGAAAACACTTGACAATAAGTACTCGACTGCAGCGTCAAGACGTCGTATTTTAAAGCAACTAGCAAATAAATCGCAGCGAAATGAACTATCTTCAATATACAATACACTCCATTCTTTAAGTTCCGTAACAAATTCAGTGCACTACACTGAACGTCTTTTCGCTTCCGTTCTACTTACTAACAAATTGTGTTCAAGTGCATTGTGCTTCCTGCAAGCAAATTAATAGTAGCATTTGTTCTGCTCGGAGTGCCCTGGCAGGAGGGGCTCGCCTGGCGCGCTTGGCGGCAGTCGGGAACCTGGCTCATTTGTTTCCACCCGCCTGCGATTAATTGGCACTAAGCACCGCGCGCTAATTGTAAAAAGCGCATGTTTCGTTGTTTCTTTATCTTGCTCAATGATTAGCAAATGGTGTTTTTCAAATAAGACTGAATGACAAAGATTTACAGAATGTAGTGTAGAACAAGTCATCGCATATTTATTTATTTAAATAAGAAATTATGTAATAAGTTAATGGTTGACGGCAATTCCACCTGATGATAAGTTGTGATGAAGTCGAGAATGGTACGCGCACTAACTTAGTAAAAGCCTGTTAACTCTTTTCTTGAAGACCCATAAATAATAGTGATTCCACTGATTCTAGAATATAAACTGGTTATATAAACAAAGCTGGTTATTTTTATATTAAAACTAAAAAGAACCTGCGTTAAATTTTACTAGGCAGTCTTCTTAGGATAATAACATTCATTAGGTAAGGTAAGCAAGAAGTTTTATACGAAGCAGGCATAAAACCGGGTCCTCTATTTACTGTACTAATTAAGGAAGTACAATACATTACAAATGGCACTGCGACCTCTTTTCTTCTTCCTTAATTATATCTTCCGTTCCATACACTGGCGCGCAATATTCACATTCCGAAAACAACGCTACCTCCATAAACAAAACACCGTAAATAACAATTAAAAGCCATTCTGCTCTCCATTATACACTCGAGACTATAAATAAAACATTCGCTTATTTTCTAGAAAAAGCAACCAAATTTATCTACGAGGACGGCGTTAAATCACCATGAATTAGCGCAATTTGCCGCCTAATTACAGGAGACGGGAATGAATGAATCTTCAGATGGTATCAAGCAAGCCGACGGGAGACTGGGTATGAGACGTTGTGACTCATAATAATAAAAGTAAACGCTGTTAAGATAATATTACTTTTCTAAATTTTCACTACAAAACGAGTAAGTACATAATTTATCTGATGCGTAGTCATCGCTGCTACCGGATAGCTAGGATGAAGCGGGCGAGTGGTCGATTCAAGAAGAAACTTGGTAGATAGCCAGGTACAGAACCTAGCCATCACCAATAGGAATGATGTCGCGCAATGCCTTATCGGTTATTTTGGAGAGCGCACTATTCCTAAATAAGGTAGATACGATCCTTTTTAATAGGAATATAATTATTCTGTGAACAATTGTTCACTGCTATGGGTAGAAACTTGTAATTCGGAGTAAAAAGAAGGCAAAACGAGCAAAAAATGTTTTGTGGCTTAACAACTTTAGAACCAAAGATAGTATCTATGAAATCCCGCATTGCGATACCAGGTGAAACAAAGCGGTAAAAACAAAATGGCGGACCGCGGACTGACGCTGACAGATCGCCCGGGAAAAGGTGTCAACTCTGCCGCCCGATTGTAATGACCTCGCGAACAGTGGCGATATTCCAAGTGGCTGTATTAAATGTGAATAAAATAAATCCGTTTTGTCTGTTTGCTTGAAGTCTTTTGTTAAGAGGGCTATCACACTTTTTCTTAAATTTGAGCGTTTTGACTCGTGTTTGAAGTGTGATTATGGTTTAGATAAATCACCAAAACAAAAAAAAATACATGCAAGAGAAAGTTTGATTAATTCTCTTTGGAGTGCTTTAAATAAATGTTTCAATTTATTTACATAAATTAGTAAAAACCTTATTTTTGCAAATGATGTTTCATAAAATTTTACTTTTGACCATCTTTAGATGCTTTGTTATATCGAAGATATAATAATTTAAGCATCAACAAAAATATCTATGGTACAATTGTATCTTCTAATTTGGAATGCTTAATTCACTTTAATTTGTTTCACACAGTAATGCACCTAAAATCATTCTGTAAATCAAAGAGTTACTGATAATTATTGGTCTGAAATTGTATTTTTTATCTATGAAAATATAATCCAAATTGAAACAAAAAGTAATTAATAACTAAGGTTACTATGTCACCTTGCTTTAAAAAAAAATTAGTCCTTTCAAAATTAAAATAATATTTTTAAACAATTTTTGTATGCAGTCCTGTAAATCAATATAAATCTCCGAACGAGCGGTCTTTAGCTTTAGTCCGCGCCACGCGCTTACGAAGGAAGGATGTATCGCTCGCTGTTGGCACCTTGTGCGCCACGCAATACCCCAAATTCGCTACGAATATAGCGCAATCAACACTTCTTGATACAAGTGAGTATTTTTTTGTTAGTTATGATATGATTCTAATGTATAAGCATATTCCTATGATATTCTGATATTAGGTATATGGGAATGTTTATCGGACTATTTTGCTTTTTCAGGCTAGTAAAAGGACGTTTGATAAAGCGACAGTTTCTACAGTGCATTCTGACAGAAATACAAATAACATGGTGATAATAATAATTTATTTCTTATAATTTTTAACAGATAAATTACGTTTTGATATCATGTAGTATATTTATTACTTTTACTAAATTTAAATGATCTAAGAGCTATTGCATAACTGATGAATTTCTTTGATTCTTACAGGATAATGAAACCATATTTTATTCAACTATAGATGATCAGGCTCAATCTGATACAAGTACAAATAATATGGTGAGTATTTTCTTGTTAACTTGTAACGAAACATGCTTGCATATTTGACTTTTTTTTAACTATCTACATTCCTGGTTTTTCCTGTTTCAGGAAAATCTAGACATAGAAGGAAGACGAATTATAAATTTAAATTTTTTTAAGAATCAATTACTTTTAATTGACAAACATGGCGAAAAATTTGGTACAAAATATACTTTTTATTCAGTCTTTGTTTTTATCAACCAATTGTACCTATTCATTTATACGTTATCTCGAACTATACACATTTAAGGGTTTTGTACATAGTGATGAAGTTATTAAATGTGGATTTATGATATAATTACCAACTGAACTACCCCTTTTAACACATCACATGCCCTTTATACCTACTACTAACCAAACTGTATCAACATTATTCAAACTGTAGAAACAACATTACATTGCATTCATTTCCTTACATTATAGTAAAAAAGCCGTTATAAGTGATAGCTGATAACATTAATCGACTCAAACAATATTTCACGAATTATAAAAATAGTACGGTACTTAATTTAATTTATTTCCAAAGCAAGTATCAAGTTGATTTGTTCCTGGCGTTCGACGCATAGTGGTTTGTATGTGTGTAAAGCGTACTTCATTAGACGCACACGGGCGCGTTCCTTGCCGCGAGTTGTCAAATTTACCTAAACCTGAGCGCTTCGATTTTGTGATAGCCCTCTTAAAGAGAAAAGTTTTCATGTGGCATATTGCAGATCTTAGTGCAAAAGCTGTTACCTACGTGAATACCTACTAATTTCTTATCGCATTATGTCATTATTACGGTCATTATACTACAAAAGGAAGAAATGGAAACGGAAGAAAACCCTTTGTCTGTTTCTCCGTCAATATCCTTTTCAAGAAATACCTTGGTATTTCTTCGAGTTGGGAACAATTAGTGCCAAGGAATGTTTGAATTCTCGAGAAACAGAATAGAACATTACCAGCTCCCAGCGTTCCTATGGAACAAGACACAAGTTCATTAAAAGTAAAACAGAAACAACTGGTTAGTAACAAAGTTGTTAGCTTCCCGAGTGAAACAGAGACGCGAACAAGTGCAACTCACTGCCGCTCCGGTAGTGTTGGTGCCACAAAGAACGCACGACGGAAATTTAAAACTTTTATACACTTTGATTGGATGCGGGATATTTTAAATTCCTGACATATTGTATGGTATTACTTTCAGACAACTGTGTACTATTTTCTTTATTTTTCTTCTGCAACGTTATCATCATCAATTGTTTAGTTTATACCTTTTTAAGTCACTGTTAAGTTTCGTTCTGTTCCATGTGTCCGTACTTATCTTAAACTGTTCCGATAGTATCTATGTGACTAAAGTCTGAAAAAGTTTTTAGCTATTCGTATCTTTCTCTACGTGACTCTAACTCTTCATTGTCTTTGATATTTCATTACTAAAGCTCTGCATTCATGATAAATAATTACTTTATCACAAATATAACATAGTTTTGAGAAATTCCAAATATTTGGCATCAGTGAGCTATGTGTAGGGACAATATATCTATCACAATACCTGATTGATGAGTTACAAGAATTACGTGATGGAATTTATTCATAGAAAAACAATTATCTATATGTATAAAACACAGAAAATAATAAATTTGTATGGATGTCCTTTATAGTGTTAGGCAACACTAACTAGTCATAGATTGCTACCCACATAAATCGCAATATTCGCCAACTACCTCCGATATATATCCTTAAAAAGTGGGTAGTCATAAGCACGGTACTTTTAACACTAGAACCGCCGCCGTCCCAATTTTGTCCTCTCTGCAAGTTTGATCGTCTCTAACTTTTTTGTATTTTTAATCATATACCTGAAACTTTTTGACTTTTACTAATTTATTGAATTTTAACATTTTTTAATGTTATCAAATATATGGCAAGTATATTAAATGAAAAATAAAACGATTTACCTAGAACCGCCGCTGGGTCATTTTTGTCTCATCAGTATTTGAAATAATAATTCGATGTATATAGTGATTGTTTCGGGGGTTTGCGGGGGTGGAGGGGTGAGATGTGAGCTCGTAAACACTTGAGCTTCGCTCCTAGCAGTCAGTGGTAGTCTGTTGGCCATCGCTCTGCGTAAGGAGTGCATTTATTATTATGCAGTTATTATTTTTCTTAGGGACAGTTTTACGTCTATTATATATGTATAGTCAACGTCGTAAAACATTGAAACCACACGAAATTATGTCTTGTTTGAATGAAATTTTGGAGGATGGATCAGATGGCGAACCTTTAGAATACTCTGAGGATGATTATGTATTGGAAACCAGTTGTGGTTCTTCTTCTGACGAATCTAAAAATATAATTCAAAGAGAAATACCTCAAGCTTTTTTTATTTATTTATTTTTGTACTTATGTTAATTTTACGAGTACATGTTTCAAAAGTTACAAGTTTTATGAGCACCATGAATGAGGCACAAGATCTAGGGCGGGTTCAAAAACGAGGACGAGCTCGAGGTGTTCGAGGGTGTTGCGGCCGGTCGTCTTCAGGTAGAAGATTATCTAAAGTATTGAAACCCCCGCATTGAATCGTTCATCCATCCATCCATCCATCAGCCCTTGGAGGTCCACTGCTGGACATAGGTCTCCCCTAACTTGCGCCACTCTAGCCGGTCCTGAGCCTTCTGAATCCAGCGGATGCCCACTGTCTTCTTCAGGTCGTCAGTCCACCTGGTCTGCGGCGTCCTATACTCCGTTTTTCGAGACGTGGTCGCCGTCCGAGGACATTTTTTCAAATAATAATAAATAATTTATATAATTTCATATTTTATTATGGTTAAAATGACTAGGTACGCAAATTGATGATTTTTTTATGAAACCAAAATGTCTAGCTATTAAATCATAAATTTTTATTTTTTTGTTTCATGGGGGATAAGAATTTGATTTAAATGAATAAATGAATAATAAAAGTAAATAACAAATATTTTTAATAATAATTTTTATGCATTAAACTAAGGAATGTTGCAATAAATATAACGGGACAAATTTGGCACGGCGGCGGTTTAAGGGGGGTCGCAGTCTACGGCGGTTCTAGTG
This sequence comes from Thymelicus lineola, assembly GCA_963932265.1. Lineage (NCBI taxonomy): Eukaryota > Metazoa > Arthropoda > Insecta > Lepidoptera > Hesperiidae > Thymelicus > Thymelicus lineola. Next base: position 16,854,678 of record OZ010693.1, on the reverse strand, counting down.
TTAATTATTCCTCCGTGGTTTCATCGGACAGTTGCATTAGCGCTCGGGCATTCCGTGCTGGACGTTCGACAAGAAAAGTTGTGCTCATAAACCGACTAGTGTCTCAGTATAAAATAGTGTTTAAGCTTGTGAAGAGTTGTGAGTGAATTCGTCAGGATACTGTAAAATCTAGACAAGGTAATGTTATTCAGTTACTCTTATGTACTCTTGCTAATTTAACGCTTAAAATATGATTAAAATATTGTAATCTCTCTCTATACTTACCGTGCAAACTATGGAAATAAAGAAAAGTATAAGAATAAGTAAATTTTGTAGTTTTACTTTCAATAGATTCTGAAACCATCCAAATGATATGCTTCAAATTAATTTAATTTGAAAGGCAATAATCCGAAGGTGGATTGAGACTACTGAAACATTGCATTAGACACATACGGTCCATTGATAAAGTCGATTTTCCACTTTTCCCATACAATTTGAAGATAATTTATGTAAAGATGGCGCATCAACGACAACACAAATAAAAACTGATCTAGGTCATCCTCGAAAAATTTTTAGTGTAGTAATACGCCGGGTAACTAGTGGATAGTTACGAATAAAAGTCTGTCGCATCCACACAGACAAAAACAAATGTGCTGTTTAAACGTTTTCGCTCTTTGGTCCGCATTCAGAATTACGTATAGTACTTGGTAGTCAGCAGGAAAAGCGATTTCCTTCGTATGTATAATGATGATTGTGGAACTTCATTAGCAGTTCATTACGGAGTTTGCGGCGCTATCTGCATGCGCTTCCTAATGCTTAATTTCATAGGTTTTGGCGGCCCTCCAACCTTATCAGTAGCTAACAAAGGAATCTGTACACGAAGCTCCACTGGTTTTACTCCACCGTCTAATTTACTGTTGGTAATAAAATAATGTCATTATCATAATCGTATTTTTTTATTGCATTTAGATGCTGCGAACAAATAATTATGTGACTGAAAATATGTAATTACCCTTGTAAGACAATTATTTATTTTAGAGCACAAGACAGCCGGAGAGTAATTGAGATCTTTATCAGTTTTAAAATGTTAAAAACATTTTCATATATTTAGAATATACATCCAGGATGCACAACCAATTTATTTGTTTCAAATATGCTAATAAAGCAGAAAATGAATAGTGTCCCTAATAATATGGCCAAGGACGGTCCAGTAGACTACGATCGAAAACTGTAGGTATGGAGGCTATTGTTAAAGTTAAATCACCCATCTATTATGAGTCACGCCAGCTAGGCAGCTGTACAATCTCAGAGGACTGTTGGCCACATTCCAGGCCAAATAGAGGGTCCGCATTACCCACTGGCAACTTATTTGTATTGTTTCAATATTGCACATGTAGTGCAGTCATTGAAGCGAAAAATACGGTGTTACCTCCGAATTTTTTTACTGTGAACCGATTTGCATGAAATTTTGGAGTTAGGCTTATCTAACCCTTAACTTCAAAAGTGAAAATAATTTGAACTCCGCAAATTATTTTTAAGGGGTGTAAACAACCCCTTAATGGAAAAATTAACATTGAGCCATTTTATCGCTAGAAAACATGTGTAATAGTAAGTTTTGAAATTGTAAAGTGTTTTCTAACACAATTACCTCATATTAAAATCATTTTCAACCCCTTGAAATTCTTACAACCCTTGCTAACAACCCCTAAATTAAAAAAATCACAAAAAATTACTTTGGTATGACATAAAAAGATGTAAGTATAGAGTAAGTATTATTTTGTTCTCTATAATAATAGTCAAATTTTTAACCCCCTTTCAACCCTTAAAAACAACCCCTTGATAAAAATTGTTAAAAATTTTTTTTTGATTAAATGAAAAGGATTTAAATATTATTCTACACTCTCGAAAGTGATTATTATAATCTTCAACTTTGCTACCCTTAAAACTACCCCTAAATTAAAACAGTAAATATATATGATTACATATTTAAAAACTTACTGGTCATATTAAAACGAATAAACGGAGCACGCACAGCTGATCACCTGGCTTTTTCGTTGGCCCCTTCACTCAAATGTGTTATATATACATGTAAGAACGTTGGTATGTATTCATGCCTACGTTTCCAAAATATATGAGCCATATTATGTATATACACGTTACAATAGTTTTGGGTCTCTATTATACTGCGTACTTTCACATTGCTCCAAATATTCACACTCCGAAATTTTCAGTTACTAAGTAGAAAAAAATATGATAAGTTTTTGGACCATAACTCCTTCAATTTTCATGCTATCACAATTTATAACAAACCATTTTAAAGGTAATTAACAGAGCTACAACATCCTTTATTGCAATATATAGTAAAAAACCTTTTTTTAAAACGGTGAAGGGTTAAAGGGCTTAAGAGAGACTGTGATTGCGCTGCCGCGCGCTCTTTAAACAATCATATCTCCGTCAATTTTTGTTTGACAGAAATAAAAAAAATACCAAATTGTTCGTCAGAAAAATACCTAAATTTTTCATCCTTACACTTTTTTACGTATCTGTCGTCATTTTTGAGATATTATGAAAAAAAGGTGTTTTTTTTGTAAATTTGAAATTTTTTCTTTTCTTTTAATCTTGATTTTTTTTAAAAATATGTATCCTGAAGCAGCCAAACTGATACAATCTATCAAACTCTTCATAATAAAGTTATTTCTAGGCGGAATACGATTAATTTTCATTTTGGCGGAAATGGCACTTATGAAACCCATTGATTTAAAAGAAAAAATATTAAATGGCCTTCTTATTTTCAATACAGCTCACTTATTTTACGTGCAAAAGACCTTTAACAGTGCTCATTTTAAAGCTTATTTCAAGCACTACAAAAACTTTCTTTATGGCAGAATGCATAAAATGCATCTGTTCGCCGCTAGATGGCATTGAACACATAGATTAAATTTCAGACAAAATAAAAAACGGCTTTGATCTTCAATATCTAGCTTAATATTGCACTTAGAATGATTTAAAAAAAACTAAATTGTTTGTTTTTTTATCTGCTACAATTTTGGTTCTTATAAAATTTTCGATAAAACATATATTTTTGGAGATATTTGCAAAAGACCGATGAAAAACGTGAAAAAATTGCGATTTTTCAATTGCCAATAACTTGAAAACTATTGGATTTTTCGAAAAACTTTATAGGTGATTTTTTGCTTAAAATTAGCCCTTCTATCGATATCCGAGGTTATTTTGAAAAAAAAAATGTCCACCCCCGAGAAGGGGTGGCAACCACCCCCAGGGTGAGTGCGGAGTTTAAATCATTTTCACTTTTGAAGTTAAGGGTAAGATGAACCTAATTCCAAAATTTCACGCAAATCGGTTCACAGTAAAAAAATTCGGAGCAATAATGCTTCAATGACTGCACTAATGAGGGTGTAATCTGAGACATCGGTTCAAACAATCGGTGCAAGAGCCGGTTTCTGTAAGTTATTGTTCGAGCTCCTGGCAGTTTATTTTTATTATAATGAACAATAAATCGACTTTTCTGTATATTAATTTACTTCTTTAATATACAGAAAAGTCATTATTGACAATATGACATCGATTTATTCTTACTTTCTTAATTCTTAATTCTCATTTTTCCTGTAATGGCGTCTACCATTAATAAATTTTGTTACAAGTTTTAAGTAATTTCCTTTGGAATAATTAAGTGCCTAAGCAAATCCACCTCTCCGCAATACTTATTTATCCGTAACAGCAGTTAACAATCCATTTCTTTACTGTTTTAGCTGACTTATTTTTCAGAAACGGCTGTTCTCAATCCTAATATCATAAATGTGAACGTTTGTGAGGATGTTTGTTACTCTCACGCAAAAACTACAACATTGTAGTTGTTGTTGTTAATGTTTTAATGACTTATTACACATAGATTGTTCAAAAAAGTATCTTAAGACACAATAAACATGACAGTCAATGGACCCGCTATCATCATATAGGTTACGACCATACGACGTGTAAACGACATCAAAAGCAAGTTGGTCGCAACAAAACCCGCAAGCAGGCTTCACGGGGCAATCGTAACCACTCGGGCGTCGGCCCTCGCAGCCGCGCTTCATTTGCAAGTTCTGGCGGCTCTCCAGCTGCACTTGTATGGAAATGAATTACACGACTGAGATACTATTTCTACAGGCCATTTAGCGAAATTGAGACGGTACCGATCAATATGTAAGAGAGAGGGTTACAGTTTAATTTAAGAATTACGCCGAATTCTTCAGCAGGCCATTTTTATTTTTAATAATTCATTCATTATTTAATCAATTTATAATTGGGTTGAGATAATGCAACACATAAATACGTATACGAGTACTAGCTAAAGAGTTCACAGTCAGCATCACAATGCGGGATCTCCTTGGAACGAAACTTTTGTTTGTTTTGTACTTTGTTTTGTTTGAGTCTCAATATTCAGTTTATTCTCAAAGAGCGATACGATTAACACAAAAATGTCACGAGCGACACAGATATTATATGCATATGGGAATCGACGTATTGATATTCAGAGTGTACCTATCCGTAACTGAGTGTGAATAAGATTATGATGCAATCAGAAGTTTGTAAGCGGGAAAGTTACCAACAGGTGTACTACATTGACATGCAAATTTGCTTACTGCTATACTCGTATACCTCAAGTGGGGTTGCCAGTAAATTCATACCACATTCTCATTCCACACTACCTTTAGCAGAATATATGTACGAGAGCATTTAGTACAAAGCCATTTCGAGTTTCCCTTTGTTTCCTTTCTCGGACATAAACCTAATGTAAGGGCCTGGCTAAGATGCCGACGACTTTCCAAACATTACCCTGATTTTATCGACGCGTAAAACGAAGACAAAAGAACCCTCATGTGAATGTCTTACGAGTATATACTACTCGGGTTGACTTACTTTGGATTAAATTTCTTAAAAAAATATGCTGATTGACATACAAATACATTCACATCTGAATTGATACCCTAATTAATTTACTACGTCCAGTAATAAAATAATATTAGATTTTATAAAGCACATAATATAATATTATATTCTCGTTCTCCTTTCTACAGTAACTACACTGTTTCATTTTCAGTTTCACCCGTGAAATTAGTCTATAGTTACGAGGGTCTCTCGTTTATCAAAGGTCAGTAAGTTAAACAAAAAAGTAAGCAGTCGTTTACAGTGAGGGTCAGATAGATTGTAAGAGTCCGCAATAAGTTAATTTGTTGTACATATTATAATCAACGGTTCAGAGTAGAAAGTTCTCTGTTACCATGAATTTACTTCATGTTCATACGAGCACTAACACACGCATAACAACAACTTCTGTGAGTTTTTGTCAAAAGAAAAATAATTCCAAAACGAAGTGGAGAAACGTTGCATTTTACGTTCTAGTGTTTCAATAAAAGCAGTTTTGTTCGCGGACGTCGTTCCAACGTTTTCATTTTTAAGTTGACAGCGGCACTCGTGACTTGCTGCCGTCGACTGTTCCGTGCGGGTGTACACTGTACGGGAGGCGAGCTGTAGGGCGAGCTGTAGGGCGAGCTGTAGGGCGAGCTGTAGGGCGAGCCTGCTGAAGTACCCATTCCGTGTTCAGTAGTAAATATAGCTACAGCACACGCGAGACCGTGGAAACTAAACTTCAGCGACAATCGTGGGAAAGCCGTTCCATTTTATTGCACCCAAATTTATTCTTTGCAACGCTCCAGTTGACGACGATTAGGTTTTAGGTGCCAAGCCCTTTTGTCAAAATTTTACTGTTTTGACAGTTCTTGAAAGTAGAGTCTACAGATTATTTTGCTACAGAGTAGTGGACAACTGCCTAATTATATTAATTTCTCGTCATACACACACATTGCTAATATTCAGGCACTGCATGTGTGACGTCTGTTAACTTTACAAATACTTTATGATAAACTTAAGTTAGTTTTAAGCTTTCAATCCAAGTTATTAACATCTACAATTAACTACGCCTACCGGTTTATCTAGACAAATTACGCACATATGCTCTACATTGCCAATAAAGTAAATCAGGCGATAAATTAACTCTCTACTAAAGCAACTCGTTAATTGAGCACAAGCATGTCGCCACTAACAAATTAGAAACAGCGAGTAAAATTGACGTCGAAATACTCACACAAACAGCTCCTAGCCACCCAACCACTATCTACTTAATGAATTTAATATTAATATCGTATCTTCGTAGCTCTTCATTACAGATTATGTAGTGCCATAACCCCGACAAATTCCAACTTTATTAAATTGCTAAGTGACAAGCGAGGCTTCGTCAACTCGAAATATAACTACACGTTTATTATAACTTTCAAACTTCCCTTTTACCGAATACAAAATCCCTTCTACCTATATCTACAAAATGACAATGTACCCTGACATTGATATAGATTTAAACGTTCAGATAAATTCATGATTTTAAACTTAACTCATCGTGGATCGAACACACTTTTCGTACATTTTACTTACATTACACGTAAAAAGGTTTAGATAAATTGTTTATTTAATTTTGTTTTGTTAAATAATGTTTTTGTTATATAATGTTTAAGTTGTTGCTCACATATTCGCAATAAGATTTACTATCTTGCAGGTAAAAAGACCTAGTTCGACTGGTAACGTCATTTATGTGACAAGTTTAATCACTTATGTGACACTTAATTTATAGTTGGTCCTACGCAGAACCATGCCACTCGCTATCTGATTAAGTACTCTGTGCTCGCTACATATAATCCTGTGCGGGGGTGAGTCAAGAGTTTATTTAGATATGAAATTTGTTGAAAACTAGTTTGAAGATAAGGAACCACATAGTTGCTGAATAGTTTATTCTGCGGAGAACTTGATCCTTTGGGAACGCCGAGCGTCTCAACACTCGTGCTGAAGATTGTTCTTTCCAAGTTGATAGATTACAAGTTATTTGTGTGGTCGTGGCGAATCCTTCATATTGCTTATTTATATTGCTTATTTATATGTTTTCAACCTGTACCTACTTGTTATTAGCCCACTAGATCGGACGATTTTTGTACTTAAGGAACAATACATTTAATACTCTATAGAGCTAGTATGGACTGATTGACGCATATAAAATTATAACTATTTTAATATTATAACTAATTGAAGTCTGTGTACGATCATATAACTCAAACTCTATCCATGTACATTGCAGTAGTTTAAATTGGTTTTGTTCATTTCTTTCATATTATCTATATATACAACAATATATTCGTAACATTCTACAGTAGGTATAAAAAATTCATTCAGCAAAGTTATTTGAAGTCTGCATAATGAAGTTTGAAATTGAACATGCTTATGCGAATATAATTTGTACAATGTTAAAACTCCGTAACAACAGAACTTACTCATTGAATTGCAAACAACTGTAGAAGGTATTACTGACTCACTCAGAATTGAATTCCTTGGATAAATGATTCCATGAATAATAATGAGTGCTGTTTTTGGTTGCCTCATAAAAATGGAAAGATTCAATGCTTAGTGGTCACCGCTGCTCCTGCCAAGTTACACCAGGAGCGACCGGCCAGTTGTAGTGTAGGAAACAGGTGGTAGCGACCACAATAACAAGGGATCTAAAGGTCGTAGCTCACCTACACTACACCGCTCCCACCCAACCAAAGTATGAGAATTCAAATATAAACTTAAAATCGTGCTCTGTAGGTACAACTATTGAGTGGCAAGGTTGCGGTTAGCTCGCTTACCGCGCGCTGGCTGCAAATTTTTGTTGTTACTGTAAAGTGCACCTACTGAGCACGATTTTAAGTTTATATTTGAATTCTCATACTTTGGCTGGTTGGGAGCAGTGTCGTTTAGATGGGCTACGACCTTAATGCTTATTGCCTTATTCGTTACTAAGCAGCGTGCGTCACGAGAAGAAGAGATCGGCTTAAATTCCAGGATGAATGAAGCACTGTACACCTAAATATCCCGTTTATATTTGATTAGCTGTATAAAATGAATCTCCCCCTAGTACCCATCCCAATAAAATTGTTCCCCTTGTGCATTCACAATAACCGCAACCAAAATAATAGGCATTGCATACATTTTTCAAGTTTATTCTATATTTAAAGTAGCATGTAAACACGTGCAGTACTTTTTTATTAAACAGTTTCAGATGACCGAGATGGAACGTAGGTAAGTACCTATAATATGTACAAGTAGATGTCGAAAACTTTAAAGACAATCAAAAAGAGATCCTTTTAAACCAAGAGTTCTCAAGACGTACACCTCGGATGGGAGTTGGCGAGTTGTTACCTTAAGTCAACAAGTGGTTTGTAAGTCATCTTGGAACACTAAAGTCGTTTAAAAGTAAAGAACTGGGAAATTAATAATTACTTAACTTTATTAGTTCTACGAACTGAAGACAGGGGAGGCAGAGGTCTCTTATACTTCATTCACTTAACTAAAAGTTTAAAAAGGATTACCAAAAGTATCCCTTAAAACTGAAGCCCTAGATGTGAATGAATGAAGGCCACGTTTCTTAAGACGACTTTTTTAGCTTAAAAGGCACTTAACGTACCCTCTCAAATTCATCGGTTTCCATTATAAATATTTTTTTGCTTTTCAGTACATTAAATGTCAAGCCATTTAAATCTTGAAATACCAAATTTCCCTCACGCCACTAATTTGGTAAACAGACAACGAAACCGATTCCATCTAACTTAAAGAAAAACTTGGATTTCAATGTAAGCGTTTCAGATTGATTCTATCTTCACAGACAAAAAGTTGTAAAAGCCATAAAATCGAACGGAGAAACAAAACCTACGAAGCAGCGCCGAGTGACCTATTTCCGGGGAATGAGCGGAAATTAAAGTTAGTTCAGAATGAATTATTCAAACGTTCTGCGGTTTTTGCTATTGTTTGAAACGAAATGGATAGATGTCAATAATGTACAATCAGCAGCGTGGGGAATGACGGAGGAAATTGGATGGAAGGGGCTCTGCAGGTGGAGAGGAAACATAATATCCACTTCGTATTCCCGTCCGCGTCGCGAGAGACGATTTCTCAAATATAACATTCAGAAATCTTTTGACGCGGTGACACCTTTGAATTTTACTCCATGACAGCGCCAGTCCCCTTTTAGGAATTGGATTTTAGAAAATACATAGAGTTACACGTGCCCAATTCATCCATTCATTGTTTTCTTGACTAAAATTATATTTGACTTTTCATTCACTTTTTATTTGTGCTTATAAATTTTATAAAATATGTGAAACAACATCCATTATTTGTTTGTTAAGAATCACTTTTAATTTACGGTGCTGGTCCTGGTATGTATGTTGGTATATACTTTTAATTATTGTAGTGCATGTTTCTGTTGTAAGAAGGAGGGAAGTGCCGCGCATGTCTTAAAGTACATATATACCATCATACATGTTAACCGCGGATTGTTGCAAAGTAGACAAATACTAACTTAATATACTATTAGTGTAATACACTATTAGTGTAATTTAGTACACCAAATTTAACGAACATTTACTGTTCTGAACTAAAAATTATATTCACGCACATGTTCGTATTAGCCGTGACCACGAGCCGTGCAAGGTCGAAATATCCGCATTCAATCACAAAGGCTCACAAAGCGCGGGTCAGTGTTTCACTAGGAGCGTATGTTATTAACTTTATTACCACAACTACTTAAAAGCGAGTACTTGTAAGCTTTCCAAGTTTTTCTATTGAGCGAAACCACCCGTCGTAAACTTTGACAGCGCCCGCCTCACTTTGGGCAGGCGACCGAACTAATCAACTCGGTAGGTACTCGATATACTTGTTTCGATTCTAAAAGAGTTCATTTATTGGCTATTGGTACGTAAACAGTGTCTGTGTAACAGCCAGATCAGACAAACCTCAGGAATCTCTCCCAGATCTCCGATTGTTACTGACCAATGAGTTTTCTAATTAGTTGTTGGGGAAGTATAGTCCGCGCCGCTCACGGCAAAGATCGCCACTCCTATCGTGTAGGTAAGTGTAAGTGTGAAAAGTTGATATTCATATTTATAAATATGTTTATTATATTAAGATTTATTTATTATGTTATTATTATGTATTGTAACAAAAAAAAATTAATAATCAAGGTCCCTGAAAAATAAAATCAGGGGGTATAATAAATTACATTAAAAAAAAAAAAAAAGTGTAAGTGTGATCGTTTATTATTCACCTATTTGATGTTAACTTACTACATACATTTTCAAAGAATCATATTTTATAAACGCATGTCTTGTGTTTTTTGACCCGTTATATTTAACAGACGGTCTGCCTGTCACGTTCAGTTCCACAATATATTGCTTTGAAAAAGCCGACATTGCAGTTCGGGTGTCGTTTGTCTTATGTGATGTGTCTTCCAGAATATTGTTTTTAGGTAGATAAAGAATTGTATAATATATTCCTCATATACCATAGATACATATACCAACTATAAATCATGTAAAGTTTGTTTGAACCGTAGACTCAACAGAAAGAATACACCTTCAGCAAAGGAAACGTAACCTTTCGCAAATCATACTTTATTGTGAAACAGGACACGCACGATTTTATTATCGCAGTGAAATTGCTTTCGGGACAAGGGAGGCAGCGCCGGCTGGAGCAGAGGAAGCCAGGTTTATACAATGCTGAACGGAATAGTAACAGAACACGCGCTGGAGGTCGCTGGAGGTGTTTTACTACGAGGTGAAATAAAATCAGCCGTAAACGGGCCCGGCTGACATCGCCACGGTGATTACACGACGTGAAGAGAAACAAAAAAGGTATAAAGGTGTTAAACCAAGAAAATAGTTTTTGATGTCGTACAGCGTCAACTGTTTTGTTAGTTGTAACGTTGTTAGTAAGTACGATTATAGACTACTTATAACACCAAAAATGAACAAGAAAAATAAATTAAATTAACTTTCTAAAAACGGTACATAACTTCAAGGGTTCATTACCTTGGAATGGAACATTAACTGAATATCTTTATTTACTCGTTGCCGAGCAAACATTGGAGCGAAGGAGAGAGAAAACGGTTGTCCCATGTTAAACTTATTTGGAAAGTGTTCTCGCAAACGTAATTAATATTTGCACAGCTGTAGACGACATCAAAGCAAACGCAGAAGATGTGGAATATTGCTCTGTAAAGTACGTACTGTACGTAGCACACAAAATAAATAAAAAACTTGTTAAAACCACGGCCCGCTTTGGAAACGTTGCTCAGTCTTCGTCTTTTATTTATTCGTATGTAATTTTTGAATATGGATTCAATTTCGTGTGGTAACATAACTTGATTCTAACATAAAAAAATAATGAATGATAAATAAAATTAAACGCTTACACTCAAGTAACACCGCATAAAATCACTACAAGATTCTTTAAAACTTCTTGATTGAAATATGTCAATATATATTTATTTAAACTGAATTGACCATCATAAAACATTTTACGGTACTTAAAGCATACTCTAACATTATTCCAAACTGTTTACAAAATAATTCCATCGCAGACCTATTACCAAAGGATTTCCCAAAATATTACGTTCAAAGTTCTGTTCGTAAGGTTATCAATTTCAAAGAAATTTCGGAGAGAACATTTAAAATACTTAAACATTCCAATACCTGCAAATATTTTAAAGAAGCCTTTGTAAATTTAACTTGAATATCTGAAAGGAATGCTTTGTAATACAACTTCTTTATCGATGTCGACGTTTAAGTAGCTTTTGTATTATAAAAGACGAATGGATCCACGTAACAGCAGAAAGCTAGACGGAAAATTCTTAACGAAATGATGAATGGTCTAATAACGGTCGACGCTCGGATAACTGTCGCTCATACTACTTTTATATAGTTTTTTGTACATAGTGGAAGAAATGAAATATCCCAGATTTCTCCATATTGTTCTGAAAGGTATGCAAAACTTAATTCTAGACCAGATTGGTAGACCAAAGCTTTTTAGCCTTCTTGTTGTAAGACAAGATCTCAACAGTAGGGAATTTATAACGATTGAGATGATAAGCGTTTCTGCACGTTAACTGGTGTAATGGTTCCATTCCTAGTCTACGTGTGCGAGTGACTTTATCTATACTTAATATTATAAAGAGGAAAGATTTGATTGTTTGCATTGAATAGGCTCCGAAACTACTGAACCGATTTGAAAAATTCTTTCACTGTTGGGAAGCTACACTATCCCCGGGTGACATAGTATATATTATATATAGTTATATTTTTTTTACAATTTTTCCTGAAGCGAAGCGAGGGCGATTTCCTAGTGTTCAGTAAAAACCGTTTGTACCTTTTTATACTGCGAACGCCTTCTATCCTTGATACCAAGCCAACTCTCGTGCCCCTGACATACCCTGCAGGCTGGTCTAAAACAATGGCGCTATATTTCTTCCTTCAAAACTCAATAGACTTAGTACCTACTAGCCTGGATAAGTTTAACGATATTTCGCAAACTTAAAACGTGAATTTGTGTGTCGGTTACACAATTAATAGCGTCACACACACACACACGCGTTACACAATAATTTTATTCCCTGCGATTTCATACGGTCTTTATAGTTAGTTTTAATATTGAATGTGTAATAATATAGCATACACTGATGTAAATACCTAAACTTCACTGTTCTAATGACCACCACGTGGACTACGTGTTATATGACAATAAAAGCTTCTACCAACTTATTTTATGACGGCGAAGATATGAAAACTCAGTTCCAACTGTAAACTATCGTTTTTCTAGCACTGTTAAATAAATAGTACATATATTTCAAAGCAAGTTGGGCGTCCCGTCGCTCGCCGACTTCAGAATGTGCAGGGCATCGATAGGAAAGACAGCATAAAATACAAATGTCACACCAAATACAGACGCCAGCACAGCTTTTGCAACAATATTGGAAAATAATTTCACATCTCAACTGGAAATTCATTTAGAAAGAAAAGTTGAGTTACCCACAATACAATGGGTTCAAGATTTGTAAAATACGTATAATAAATAAGAATTAAGAACAAATAGTAAAATTAAAATGTATTTCCTTTTTACAAACGATATTTTGAATACGTTTCAAATTTCAAGTTTAAGACTAGGTAATATAACAGGGCTTGTCTGCGCGAAGAAGGAGATGCGAATGATAAACTACCCAGGTTGAAGAGAAAGACATTAAAAGTATTTATTATTAAAAACATAATTGAATTGTATGTTTAATTTATCAAGAAGTTTGTCGTTAATAAATAGGGAAAGTTAGTGTTGCGAAATTGTTTGATTGCCATTTATTAGGATCAGAGACGACATTGATTAAGGCCCGGGAGATTCTAATTACGAATTTAAATTTATTCAAACGACGTTTAATGACAAAAGTTATAAGATAATTTTATTTTAAATCCATGTTTCACTTAGTCGTGTTAAAAATTAATATTTTCTTGTGAGACTTACATTTAACAGAACAATAATAATCTTGGTGATTTGACGGTGTTGTAATAATTCGGAAATTAAAGTAGGTTAATGCAAAGAGAGGTCCAACTTTTATTCTAGGCTGCCCTGCAAGTTGCAACTACCTACATAATTTTCATTGATAGTCCTAAAATGCGCAAGCTATGATAAATCTAGAGTATCAACAACAGAACTGACAACCGTCATAGTTGACTACTATTGCTTACAATGCCCACAAGAACCCCATTAGTTTTTAGAAGCACAGTACAGGAATCATATACTCATATAGTGCACTGAGGACGCCATAAACCGAATTTCTGTGCAAAACAACAATTTAATAAACTACACCAGCTATTTAAAATTATAAGCAGGAAATTTTCATGCAATTTTAATCGCTTAATATCATGGGATACGGGCACATTATTTCCAAAGTGAATTCTGACCTCGGATTAAAGCCGTCCGTCTTTCCCGAGGCACTTGCTTAATGAAAACGTTTTATCTAGATAGTTCCACGGCGAGACCCCACCGCGACCGGCCCGTCGAGACGATGGGCAACATCGATCCCATTAATATGTTTCTTACACTATATTTAAACGTGTTTTGCCGCAACACATGGTGGTTACCATTGCTGGACACGGATTCCCATAACTGCAACATCTACCACCTCCATCTAGAACAAAATCTACCACCCTTAATCTCCAGAATCCATGGTTAATCGGAGTTTAATTTGCTAGAATGTCTTCAACAAGACATACAAAGAGTGACGGTTTAAAACTGACCATCAGCTTCCCTAAATTTACTAAGTAAACAGACATAAATCTACATGTGCGAATTACCGCAAAACAGGATAAGATGTGATAGGTCATGGTATAAGAACTACACAAAAATTTGCGCAACACGGAATATTTAGCCGCAGTTAATATCCGCAGTGTTATAACCGCGGTGAAACAAGTGCCTAAATCGGTCTACTTTAACCTTCTTATATCTTGGTAATGTTAAAATGGAGCCATCTTTCGCTTTATATATTTAAGGCCTCTCTCCTGTCTCCGGTGATCAAGATACGACGTCTCCGTTAAAATGAAAATCTTGTTATTGTACTTTATGATGTATTTGTTATAGCCTTTGTCGAGCGTTCTTTGAAGAATGAAGTGTTCCAGTCCACTCCGTTGACTGACTATAATTTTTAAATATAGTCAATTTCACATCTATTAGATTCCTTTGAAGCTTCAAAGCAATTTTTATAATAATATGTCGTACTCGTACATTATTTTAATCCATAATATGTATGCATGCATGATATTGCAAAGGTTTGAACACGTTAAATCCCTGAGGACGTAATGAATGAAGAAACATATCACTAAAGGGTTCAAGTGTTAATCCCGTTACACAAATATCATTCCAGTCTACAAGGGAAACATTCTATTATTCCGGCTTGGTATGTCGGTATGATCGAGTGAGGCGTCCGGCTACCGTATTCAATCTCTGGAGCGAGGATTTATGACTTGGTTACCGCCCGCATACAAAACTCGAACGAAGGATGGAAGTAGGCTTGTACAAGTAAATGTGAATACCTACTGCAAACCATGGTTACCGTAAAATGTTTGCAGCAGCATCGGGAATAAAACTACACACAACTACATTATTTCTTAATGTTTATTGCCTTTACCAAGAAAAATTTACATAAAGGAAGAATAGAAAAATTACTAAATTAAAATTGAATCATTTGAACATTTAATACCAAAAACAAACAAATACGAGTACTTAACACCACGGACCACGGACATTAAACATTTTAAACGTAATTAAATTACGTTGAGATGTTGTTATTGTTAATGTGTGTGTTGTAAAAAGAATGAGGCGGCAAGTGACAAACTCATCTGTCATTAATTTCTGTCACGTGTCACCTGTCAAGAGTTAACCCTAGTCATCACAGATTCGATAGGCACTACTCGTGTACGATATAAGATCTGAATGTTAAGTTTTAAATAAATATAATATAAACCGTGTATTTAGTTTTTAAGCTATTAACTTGTTTTATTTTATCCATAATCCTCAAGACAACTGCAAACAACTATCAAAAGGTTACAACATTGAGCAGTTATTACTTTACCTACTAACTTACCCAGATATTATGAATAGATTACTGAAAACGGCAGTAAATGAACATCAAACATCGACAGCTTTAACAGAGCTATGAACAATATAAATTATGACGATCGTAACAATTCCAGAAATCATACTGAATAAACTGAATGGTTCTTCTCCATAAAACTACTATAAAAATAAAGGGAATAACGCTATCACTTTATAATAATAGAGCTCTTAAACGTCTCCGCCAAATGAGCACGATTTTTGTGAGGATTTTTTAAAGGTTAAAACTATTGTTAAGAAACATCCGGAGGGCCTGCTTTAGTTTCTCGTTACTTAAAAGACATTACTATTAATATGTAGAATTATTTTTGTTATAATAAGTAAGACATACTAAAATAATATATAAATACGATAAATCCAAATTAGTTTAATATTTTTCATTAATATAAACGTTACTACAGAAATATTTAAGGTTTTATTTACTACAGAATTTTTTTATTTCTTGGTGAAGTCAAAAAATTTATTTAACTACTTTTGAAATAATGGGGGCCTTCTGTATTAGCGGCAACGCCTCAGGACTTTACATAATCTAACATTTTAACAAAAAATTAACCGACTTCAAATGAAGTACATTGTACTTTTGACATGGATGCCATTGTCAGATCTCGTTCAAATTTATGTGGGACCACACGACAAGCACCAGCTTTCGATTAAAAGATTAAAAGAATCATCCAAATCGGTTCACCCAGACCAAAGTTCTGAGGTAACAAACATAAAAAAAATACAGTCGAATTGAGAACCTCCTCCTTTTTTTGAAGTCGGTTAATAAAAACAAGATGGGAACCTGTGCTTCTCAAAATATACAAATATTTTCAAAACCTTTGCATTTACCTATAATAAATATCACTTTGTTATCGAAGATCGAACAACACTACAGCTGATATCAACGTCTATATTGGAGAATAGCGAATATTCTAAAGTAGGTACTGAACGGGAATAAAATTGAAAAATATCAAGTTAAGAATTTCCCAACAGTAGCGTAACAAGGAGCAAGCGGCAAAATGCAATACAAATTGCACATGCAGGAAAAACACAAAATAATGCAAACACGATGCACGGGTACGACGGTAATTTGCACCTACTTTGTATTTCCCGGAGAAATGTTTGTGTTTGAAATTTAATCAAAATGAGAAATGTTTACCTCTCAAATAGAGTTGTGCATTGTGCAATCCACACACAGGCGCTATTTTAAATTATTTATTTAACGCGTCCTTAAAAAAACTGTATTTAACGAACAGTTAATTCAAAAGATTTTCGCATGTTATACACACAAGTAGGTACTTTTATGTACATAATTATGTGTAAAAATAAATTCTTTGTAAAAAAATGTGTTTAATAAATGTATTTAGTTACATATAAACAAATAATAATAATATTTTCATTCGCCTAAAAATAACAGAAGAATACAAATCAATGTTCTTCTTATTATTCTTGTTGGAATAGGAACCTATCTAGCTTCCTACTTTTATTTATACCTACCAATAACGCTATAGAGTAACGAGTTCCGACAACGGATAACGCTAAAATATTATCTGTGTGCAAGTATCTGTATACCGCTTCTCCGAAGAGCAATTTTATACTGCGTTACAACAGAGTGGATACTTCACAAGTTCACACAGACCTTCCTTACAGACCTTCTCCATAAAAAGTACACTTACAATTCAGTGCTTACGTTCGCCGTGACCGATCAAACATTGTCGAAATGTATTGACCTCAAGTGCCCTCACCAATATCCATTTATTTATACATCGAATAACCATAGTAAAGATTATGATTGATTTAGGATTGACTTGTTTGGCTATAACCCATTATTGACCCACTACGAGACCATTATAGACCCATGGTCTCGCCTCTTGACGAGGTCTCCACCACGCTGTTTAAGTGCGAATTGGAAAGAAACCATAGATTAAAGAACTTCATAATATGAGTATGGAGAAGGGAATTTTTGGGTTACCGACTGAAACAAGTAAAATAAAGTTTAAAGGAGAACCCCAGTTTCCATAGAAACTCAGGCCTAAGTAGACAAGACTGGAAATTGGCTGTTAATTTGATTATTGCAAAAGGTTCAATTTCTCCAATTTTTACGGCTGTCAGCAATGGCCAACTAAGGAAATCCTAGAATGAATCACCTTAATTATAGGTTATGATTATGTCATACTCGTGTCACAGTGCTATTTAATATGTATGTTACACTTACTAAACTACGAGTTTAATGGCTAAAACTAAGTTGGCGGGTGTCTATTATACTATCTAACTACTTCAATGGTTTTCACCCAAAACGAATGTCATAAAAAGGTCGTATAATAAAAGCTATTGCATATTTCAACAGATTTTATTAGTTATTATTATAATATATTATTAATATTTCGTGTAGTTGTGCAGGAGGCGCTATATTTCGTTAGTACCTTGCCCAATCAAGATACCATAATATACTCATTGTAAGTATGGCCACAGCAACTTCCTGATCTTCTAAAGATGTATAGGGTACGTTATCCAGTGTTCAGGACTTATTCTGAACCTTTGTCAGTCAGAAAACAGGCGATTAAGGAGTCCATATTCATTTTGCAAGAAATTGTAGCGAAACTGCGAAACACATTCACCAAAACACAAGTACGAAAGCGAATACAATAGAAAATTAAAATCACTGTGTGCGTGTCGATGAGTTTCAATAGTAAATAGGACTCCAAATACGCTGAAAATATTTGATAGTAAAAATATACAAAACACGCGTAGAAAGATGAAAGATCGATGACAAATATGACAATACAGTGGTGTTATTTATAAATACTATGGTTACCAAAATGACATTATTAGGGATTACATCATCTTTGTTGTCAATCGATTAATCGATGTCAAAATATTCGAAATGTAATTTAATAAAATTAGCGTAACGATTAAATGGTAATTATAATATATTACATAGTTTTGATTTATATGGAATACGAAAATATGTAAAAAATAAATTAATATTATAATTATAATCAATAAATAATACATAAAATATATTATTATGTTCCACCAATCGATCAATATCAATCGATTCAATCGATTATAAAATCGTATGTAATGAGGTAAATACTGTGAAAACTTTTTTGCATTATTTAGTTCATTTGGCAAGAGCAGCTGAAGCTAAGATTTAAATATGTTTATCTTATAAATAAGACGATTTTTTTGGTATATAGTTTACACTTGTCTATTCCGATGTTCTAGCACAGATTACATATGGTTCGAGGCCGAAAATTGGGGTTCTCCTTTCGGACATATTTTTCTATTTTTAAATATTAAATGTCAGGTTATTCCGCAATTCAGAAAAAGAGAAATTCAAAAATGAGTATTTGTTAATTTACGTTACAAAATAAATCGATTTTGTAATCGGAATTGATTTATTACTAATAAGTATTTATAAGTCCAAGTAATGAATCAATGTACAAGGGATGAATAATTAAAAAATAATTTATTATCATCGTATTTTGTAATCAAATTCATATTACTGAAACGCATAGAAATACCTGAACAAGTAAATTAATCTATTTTACGTTCAAAATACGATACTTTTGTTCAGCTCGTCATAATCTATAAACTGTCCCTTGACTAGGGTTGCCATACGTCCGGAATTTTCCGGAAAAGTCCGGAAATATAGGTCTTTGTCCGGAATGCGGAGGGAATCTTAAACCGTCCGGAATTTCTAAAAATAAGTGAAGAGTGAAAGACAAAGTTACAACAGCGGGCGCGGTCGGTAGTTAAGATGGGTGACCGCTAGTGGCAAAAAATTCTTGAGCGTTTCTGTACTTCGGAGGGCACTTAAAACTGTCGGTCCCGGTTGTTATCATAAGACAACAGTCATTAAGCCATGTCGGAGGCCCTCGGGCGGTTTGAAAAACTTCCGACACTCGGGTTGGCCACTAACCCCTCCACCAATTCGCACTGGAGCAGCGTGGTGGAGTAAGCTCTATGCCTCCACAAGAGGAGAGACCCATGCCCAGTAGTGGACCATTAATGGGTTGAAGATATTCACTTGCACGATGCATAACGACATTAATATAAAATTGACAAGAAAGTCCGGAATTTTCATCAAATGTCAGGAATTTTCTCCGGATTTTTGATATTTTAATCTTGACCTATGACAGCTCATGAAAAAATATGTTTATTTTATGATTGTCACGCAAACGTCACTCACAGGGGGGAGTGACTTTCATACATAGCTGTCATAGCCACAGAATACATACAGTTAACATAGTAATTAATAAGCTTTCAAGCTAACATACTTTCATCTTGTTTCAATGTTCTAGTGCAAAATTGTTAGAAACCATCCCAGTCTCCTTTATATAAGAAACGTTTAAAAAGATTGCGTCTCAGATGGTGGAGTGTTTCAGAACTATTTATAATCCCTGAGTTTTCCTAAAACGAGCCTTACTTAAACTAAAGTGGTCGGAGCGATAACGCTAAATTATTTGTTTAATTTCATATTTTATGGCTACTGCGGCGAAGTAAAAGCTGAAGCGACGAATTTTAAACGGAAACTTAAAACGAGACCGGTTTTGGTTAGCGACTGGCTATAAACCGAGTGGCCTTTATGACAAAACTGGGGTTACATTTTTTAACTATTTTGTAAGTCGGCTGAATGCGTGCGGCGTGGCGCATTGTTTCTGTTGTGAAAACAAATGTGTTGTCTTATATAATTTTCCACATACAATAAGAGCTGTGTTTTGTAAACAAATGTTCTCTTGATGTATGAGAAGAAATAGGAAAGAATGAGCACGTAATAACTAATATTAATTAACAGAAGCACTCATACAGGCTAGACGTCTTATGACGGTCGTCAGTGTTAGCCGAGTTATGCAACTGCGGGTGCGAGTGATAGTTGGACGATGGAGGATATACAGCAAAATAGCTATGGCTAGTATATCCTAGAAAAGTCTGCCCTGGTCGCTACTGCTAGGCAGCAATCTTTAATCCATGTCGGATACATTCTGGCCGCATCAAAACTGCCGACACATAGGTTAGCTGATATCTTCGACACTTGTTATAAACATAGGTAGTACAGAGTCCACAGATCTGCAGCTAGAGGGACCTGGCACTGGCGTGCAGGACACACGAGTACGGAGGTTGGCTTCGACTCAAGATGGATGGAAACATTCACACTCCAAGTTGCTCCTTCCTCAATCACAAGAAGCATTGCCCTTCTGTGGGCCGCGAATAAATTCAATACTTCACCACCCTCCTAATGCCACTAAGCTAGGTATTTTATTGCTGCTATAACTATAAAACCTTCACAACTTTGACACATAAGCTAAACTTGAAAATTTTAATAGGAAATCTCAACTTTTCAAGGCGTCCGCGACGCTGATAGATTCAAGAAATTCCCAACTTTTGACAACTAAGTAGTGATTGCGGTGGCAGCTGTAAGATGGATTTGCAACCATTAGAGTCCCGGCGGGGATGCGCGGGATGCACCGCCAGAATGCAAATCCAAAAGCAAGGAGGCGAAAACTTAGCAGAGTTATTGGGGTTGGCATTAAAGATAAATCACCCTGCATTTTTCAAACAACAACTTCTTTGAATACTTTTCAAGTACGAAGTTTCAAGTTGGAGCTTACGTCGAATGGAATTGATTTAACGCGCATCCTTTTAATGTTATAGAAAGTTTTAAAAACAAATTTGAACCGATAATTTATCTCGGTGTTAGCTGCTGCGATACGGAATATTTTATGGAATTGGGGACACCTGTTTTGTTAGATGTAGTGTGATTTTAATAAATAAATAAATACATAAATTATCGACCTCTTTAAACTGATTCTCGTATATTCGATATATTAGCATAGGCGCATTCTTTTATTTCTTTTTAGTGATATTTCTAATGAATATAAAGATTCTTAATTTTAAACTATTTTGTGATAATTATAATATAACCGCGGTAACGTAAATTCATCCTGATAGCACTTACATTTTTGGTAAACAAATATTACACTGGTAGGTACGTGGGCACGTGGTAAACTATGTAAATGTTTGCGTTAAACATGCCAAACCACTACGATTACAAAATGTAGTGTCATGTTAGTAACAGCTATTATTTCAATAAATGTTGCCTAAGTAAACCATTGTTGCCGCCTACTAGGGTCAAATACCATAGTTATCTACTCATAACGCATCCCAAATAGTTTTATTATCAGCACCTAATGGAATATACCTCCATAGAAAATAAGATAAGTACAACAAACTCTACCAAAACTTTTACCATGTTCGTCCGGTCCGGAAATTCAGCCCGCATGTCTAGCTCGCCAGCCAAGCATTTAAATTTATTAACTATTACCAAAAAAATGTGCAGTGGTAGATAGCCTAGCGGTTAGAACGTTGATCTCCCGAACCCAGGGGTCCAAGTTCAAATCCTGGCACGCACCTCTAATTTTTAAATATTATTTGCGTATTACAAGTTAATTATCACTAGCTTCAGTGAAGGAAATAATCGTGAAGAAACCTGCACACATAGTTCTCCATAAAGTTCTCAAAGGTATGTGAAGTCTACCAATCCGCACTGTGCCAGCGTGGTAGACCCCCAGCCTGTACCCGCCACAGTGTGAGAGGAGGCCCCGACCCCAGTAGTAGGACAATTATGGGTTGTTGCTTTGCTTTTCTTTTTTTTACCATAAAAATAATTTATATATTTTTTTTACTGTAGAATAGTTATAAATTACAATTCTTTTTTTGAAATAAGTTAATGCTTGACCACAATCCAACCTGATGGTAAATGGACATGTGGTCCAAGATTTTAAGCGCACTAACTTAATAAAAGCTTATTCACTCTTTTCACAATACACAACAACGGTCAACGTTCAAACCTCAGGCCGCAGCCACAAGTTTCCCAACCAATGGCCGCAAGTCACTGTTAGCCCCGAGTTGGAAAACTTGGCGAACCTGAAAATACGATGGCAGTGGATCGTAAAGTAGACTTTAGAGGTGCTATCGTAAAAGTCTGCGCTTAGGACTCGACTTGCGGTCGTTCCGTCCAAGTAGTTCTAAGCTGCGTTGTGATACTGAAAACTTTTACATTTGTCGAAGTATCCGAGCGAACAGTACGGTGTTATATCAGTCGAAGTTACCGTACGCTGAAAGAGTACAAATGACTAAACTCGTCCACTTCAAAAACTTATTCAACTACGTGTATAGGTGTAGATGGAGTTTACTGTCCGATGCATAGTCGTGCCAAATGTTGAAATAAACTCCCACACACTCATTTTAAATTCACAAATAAAAAATGGAAAACAAATATATTTTATGAAAGATACTGCCCCCGCAGATAAATAATCAAACTATCCACTCCCTCCGAAAGCAAGGCAAGGTCCCTCGACTCTACCAAGCGGACTTCGAAATATTAACTTTACATCTTCCAAAGCACGACTTTTAAACTCAGTTCTCACTTTCGAATCTCGCCTATTCAGCACTTTGAACAAAACTATTTGATTGTTTACAAGTGACACAGTAGCATAATTTGGCATATTCGCAAAACCAAAAAACTTACAAAGTATTAAGACCATAATCATAATCAGAATCAAACAACATGAATAATTTCAACGAGTGTAATATATTTACTCAATGTAGTGAGAAATGTGTAGTGTTCTTACCAGTGCTGGTGCACACTACACACTACACGGTGCAATATCCTCACGAACCTCGCCGCTGAGTTCTACCTGACTTGCAATGTAATACGTATTGGACGAAAGGTGGAAAAATATCACCAAGGAGGTTAATATGTAATAATTTTTTTCGACATCATAAGATCAAATGATTTTTTTCCGAGATCATCTATCATGCGGAGAGGTGACTATAATAGTAATAATTTGCTTTTTATAATGTTACATACATGCATAATGTTACTGTTAATGCTGTACCTAAATTCAGCAAATAAATATTATGATTATGTTTACAGATCGTCTCAAGTTCTGTCGTTATATGAAGCTGAACTTAGTCAATTATTTACGATCGTCGCAAACTATCATATACATATCATAATAATATATAATTATATCAACTCCGTTTGAGAATACAGCACAATGTAAAATCTTTTCCTATTCCATCCGATAAAGGCACGTGCACACGGCGCCGTGGTGCGGCGTGTTCGTTTTGTGTCCTTTCATTAAGTTACCGTTCTCTCGCTTCGTCGCCACTCGCCCGTTCACCGCATTGAAGCAACATTTTTTCAGTATTACGTACTGGTACCGGTGAATATCGAGCTGACTTTTAGAATTTAACAACTTTATTTCAGTTGCGACCTCGTGTACTGAAGCGAATTTAACTTTTCAAAAATTTTAAATAAACTTCCGAGTTTAGCGTTTTAGCGCTATGAATGTGAGGATAGTTTTCCAAAAGGAAGAGTAAATTTATAGCATTCTAGATCATGTGTACCGCAATACAAGTGTCTATAAAGGGCTTCAATAAAAAAGGTTATGTATTTAATATTGATGATATTTTATATTCCTTTTGTTGGTTTAACATTAATAACATGATAATGATCAAAATTCATCACAGCGACCACCAGACGTCATATTGTCAAAATGAAAAAAAAACATCGTCGAACTAAGTCAGGTGGGGTAGGTATCATTGAATAAGTATTTTAAATTAATTTTAGGCTCCTTTCATTATTAACCGACTTCAACAAAAGGAGGAGGTTCTCAATTTGACTGTTTTTTCATTTTAAGTAACAATTTAGGATATATAACGATTTAAAGTTGTATAAACAACCATTCCCGCTAATTTATTAACTTCCTTAATAAAATGACAATATTGCGAATTTTACCGTTTTGTAATCCTAATAAATATCAATGAATCCTAACTAAAAACTGTAAAATAAAAATTAAAAAAACAAAACGCCCGACTACGTAAAAAACTAAAAAGAAAAAACAAGCCCAGTAGTTAAGATTGTTGTTAAAAGTAATACTGAACAACTACACCATAGAAGGATTAACACAATTAACAACAACACAAATACAACAGTACAACTTTCATCAGACAAGAGTTTTGAAGGTAGTTTTACACAAATATACACACATGCCGGCAACGATCCTGAAAGAACAACCAATTGTAATACCATCCAATATTTCAGCTGTTTAAGTAACTTGAGCTTAGTAGCAACCATGTAATAGTCATAGGTATTTATTTCCTTGAGGTTAGTATGTAATAATCATAGGTATTTCACACCCTCAGAACCGCGCCTACTATAAGCACTATTCCTGAACGCTCCACAAAAATTGTATGCACCTGTCTTAATTCTCTTTCAACACCAGCGACATGCTTCAAAGTTTCTATTGTAATTAAAAGTGCTTTGAATTTTTCTACGATATACCTATATGAAACCTTACCTCTCATGGAATTTTAAAATGAACTATGCTTTATGAATTTTATCGGTCCGCACCGACACAGCGAAAAGTTCCAAACTATTCACATTACGTTTATCGTCGGCTTGCTATTATCAATACCTAAATTCATTTAGAAAAAATTTGATGAAATTAATAGCAAAGCAATAAATTAATTAACAGTAAGTTAGAAACAAAGTATCATAGATAAAATTAATAGCAAAGTTACACTTATGACTAGATAAAAAACAAAAATCTACACGAAAACTCTACACCCCCCCCCCCTTCCCCGACGAGAGAAAAGAGGGGTGTTATGTGTAACGTGTCTGTGTATCTATATGTCTGTCTGTGGCATCGTAGCTCCCAAACAGATGAACCAATTTTGACCCATTTTTGACCTAGTTTTTTTGTCTAAAAGGTGACTTAATCGAAAGTGTTCTTAGCTATGTTTATTAAATAAAACTGGCGGAGGTTTTTTAAATTTTAATTTAAGATTATGAATTTGTAATGATATTCTAGCGTAAAAATCAAAAGCACTAAATCCGGTTCTTACGATTTCGGGAATAATAATAATGCAAGGATCGTTGAATACCAAACTGTAAGGCCAGCGGCATCCAGTACTGCCAGTAGCCACTGAATTAGTTCCGCTGTCCACTGCGTGCCGCCCATTAAGTTCCGGTGGCCATTTCGAGGACTCCACTCCACTAACATTCCTCTACATTACATAAACATTTGTAACTTGTACTTTGTTTTTTATTATTTCAACACAAACTGCAAAGAAAATCACAAACTGCAAAGATACTAAGAACCCTAGTGCGAACGTATGAAAACTTCACGGATTGCGTTTTAACAAGTAGTTTTTTAAATGGCGGCATACACCTAATGCAGCAAAATTATGTCAAAACTGAATAGCGGAGTTGTCAAGCGTTCCGGTCTACCCCGCCCGCCCCGGTCGTCCCGTTCGTCCTGTTCGCCCCGCTGGCCCCGTTCGCTTACATTACTTCACCAACAATGTGAGAACTTCAGGGATCGCTTACATAAATTCCTCTTACACATAACAAGGAAGATGACATGGTATTTGAGGGACATACAAGCTCGCTGTTGGGGAATACAGGAATCACACAGAGACATTCATATTGTCGGGTATATGCGTAGTACCTATTAGTCGGTATATAAACTAATATGATAGCAAGTCTTCGTGGTTCATTAATGACATCCATGATATTTAAGACAACACCGTACCGGTCAAGAAAAAGCAATGATTCTGCTTATTTTGGCACCCCAACTCCAATCAATGGGTTATGCTATCAATCAACCAAAATACGTTAAAACATTTAATTGGTAGAATGTTCATTGCTCATATAAACTACAATGTTGACTAATTGTTAGATTATTAATGCTTACAAAAAAAATATTATAAAAATAATAATGTTCAATTTTAAATTCACGAGCCACGGGAGGTTGCGAATCAATTCCAGCAACATTTTAAAGTGGAACCGGTGAACAATTGTTCCAGTAATCAGATGTTTGATGCTGAGTCCTTGACTGGGGACGTCAATATTAGATTTACAGCCAGAGACATAGCTTCCGTTATACAGAAAATGGTGAGAGGAAAGTCCCCCGGCCACGATAACCTTAGCATCGAACATCTCAAATATGCTGGTCCTCATCTCCCTCGAGTTCTTGCCTGGTTTTTCAATTTGTGTATCAGCCACTGCCACTTACCTGATGATTTGATG
This sequence comes from Thymelicus lineola, assembly GCA_963932265.1. Lineage (NCBI taxonomy): Eukaryota > Metazoa > Arthropoda > Insecta > Lepidoptera > Hesperiidae > Thymelicus > Thymelicus lineola. The sequence goes on along the minus strand of OZ010693.1, from coordinate 16,828,037 downwards.
TATACTGTAGTTGTCCCTATAGTTAAAAACAGAACGGGTGATGTTTCAGATCTGTCGAACTACAGACCTATATCGTTAGCTAACGTCATCGCTAAAGTGCTGGATAGCCTGATTGACAAACACCTGGATAGGCACATAAAGCTTCATGACTCCCAATTTGGGTTTAGATCAGGTCTTTCAACGGAGAGTGCCATCCTGTGTTTAAAGCAGACTGTCCAGTACTACACAGATAGGAAGACACCTGTACTAGCTTGTTATCTAGATCTTTCTAAGGCTTTCGATCTAGTTTCATACAATGTTTTATGGCAGAAGCTTAAAGAGGAGGCTAATGTACCCAGTGACATTGTAGCAATATTAAAATATTGGTACAGTAGTCAACAAAACGTTGTGAAGTGGGCTGGCGCATACTCGGATGTGTACAGGTTGAAATGCGGGGTGAGGCAGGGGGGGTTGACTTCGCCCCGTTTATTCAACTTATACATTAACCGGCTGATCGGGGAGCTAAGCAGTACCAAGGTTGGGTGTCACGTTAGCGGGGTATGTTTAAACAATATTAGTTACGCCGATGACATGGTACTGCTGAGCCCTTCGATTAGAGCTATGCGTCAGCTACTTCACATTTGTGAGGAGTACGCCCGAGCTCATGGACTCAGATACAATGTGAGTAAAAGCGAGATGATGATCTTCAAGGCGGGGAAAACAGTTTTCTCGAATCCACCCCCGTTACTTCTATGTGGAACCGCCTTGAAGAGAGTCGACAATTACAAGTATCTGGGTCACTGGGTCTCGGAGGATCTGGGTGACAACACCGATATGGAGAGGGAACGCAGGGCGCTGTCTGTACGATGCAACATGCTGGCCCGCAGGTTTGCTCGGTGCACCGACGAAGTTAAGGTGACATTATTTAAGGCATTTTGTCAAACTTTTTATACCTGCAGCCTGTGGGTCAAGTACACGCAGCGTACATACAGAGCCCTGATGGTTCAATATAATAATGCGTTCAGAATTTTGTTCGGGTTGCGGCGTCACTGCAGTGCATCAACAATGTTCACGGAGCGGCGGGTGGACGGCTTCCAGGCGATCATTCGCAAGCGATGCGCCTCGCTACTGCAGCGGCTGCGCGCCAGCCCGAACGGGATTCTGAATGCGTTTGTTGACCGTTGGGACTCCCCAATGTTCCGCCACTGGGCGCGCTTGCATGCCGTCCGTGAAGTGTAGGCAGCTTAGTTTTTTAATTATTTGTTATCTTTTACTAACATTAGATGTAAGTACATACCGTTACTAACAACTATGGACTCGATCCGAAATAAAAGATTATTATTATTATTATTATTATTATTATTAAAATCAAAAACTGATAAACAAAATCAATATCACATATCCCATCAAAAATGTCACGTGACGTCACTAACCGATATTTAATACTAGCGGTCTATTGAAGTTCGTTGAATTTGCTTATAAAATACTGTCCGTATGACGTCATATCCTCAAAATGGCGTTTGAGGTCACGTGACAGTGATGATATTTAATTTATTGTTATTAATTTTGATTATAGAATAATATTTTATGTGTTTAAATGTTACCATTATCAGTTTTTCCTAAACATAAATTTATATTAATTTACATTTACTGTCAACATCCCTCTTGATAATCTAACATTTTAACAAAAAATTAACCGACTTCAAATCAAAATCAAATTTATGTGGGACTACACGACAAGCACCAGCTTTCGATTAAAAAAAGAATCATCGAAATCGGTTGGCGCACGGAACACAGAGACAAGAGGTGGAAATGGTATAAGTGTTGATTAGTATGGGAACCGTTCTAGCCAAAAAAACACAAGTAAATGGATAATCGTATTACTTTCAACTAAGAAACTTACATTTTGATTGGTTGTTAGTTGTCAACTACGAATAGTCCGAGAAACCTGCTATTTATGTTTGAAAATTCACTTTAATATTTGATGTTAATTCTTATTTTTCAATGTCATATTCAGTGAACTTAGTACCTTTATCAATTAAGATCATAATACTTCAAGTTCTGCTATACCACAGCTATACACCGCTAGATGGCAATATTCTACGTAATAAACAATTCTATACTTAACATATAGTTATAAGGTTGACATTGAATTGCAGTTGGTTGTATTACAATGTCAATCTTATTGGAAAATGATTAAATAATTCCGTCTTCTGAACGCTAGATGTCGTGACTGGAATCTAATATCAACCTTAAATGTATAGCGGTAAGTTACATTTTTGGTTAATTAGGCCTAGGGATGTGCGTGGTGCTTTTACCGCGTTATCGACAATTATCGATATTTATCGAAACTGGTATACTACAAGGTAATGTTGGTACTTGTTCTTGTACAACTTGTGTGTGTCTATGTGAAAACGTGCTCAAAATTTTGAAAGCTTATAATATCTATTACAAGGCGTAGACGTGGCCGTAGCTTTTTTATTAACGTTAGCTAACTAAACAGTATGTCGATAAGTGAAATTTCAATGTAGCTCAACGTAGCTTAGCTATAAAAACAATTATGTGAATTAGGATGAATTTCAACCTTAACGTTATACAAAAAAGGTAAAAAAGAATGCCCATAGCCAGTACTCTCAAAAAAATTATTGTGTCACAATGATTTTTGGACAAAAAATTAAATTAAAATATTTCAAGTATATACCGTATCTCCTAAAAAAATCCTCTTTGAGAATAATTTTCTGAAATTAATAAGTAACTTTACTTCCGTTTTACAAAAGAAAACCATTAGGCCATTTATGTTTGGATAAGGGCCAATCAGAAATATTTTAAGATCCTTCGGGCCAATAGGTTGCATTGATTTCATTATGATTATGATACAACAAACTAGATGACTTAAGGGGACTGTCAAATTAATTAGAAAATTATTATAATCAGCCAGGAGTAATAGTGTTCTGTGATTATAATACATTACAAACTACATGGTGTTTTGGGACTGTCAAATGAATTTGAAACTTAAAAAAACGACATTACATACGCAATCGACTTTAATACGCCGGCATAGGCTCCATATTACTGTGAGTTTACTATAACCTAAATTTAAACTAATTTTGTTGAAAATCTCGTACTTCCTACTATTAACACTGACAAAGTTAGTATGTGTAATTTATAAAGATAACATAATCAAATAAAGGTATTTTTATCAAGACACAAAAATGTTAAAGCCAGTACAGTCATTTCTCCATACTAAATGGGCATTCTCCTTTTGTTCGACCTACAACGTTTAGTAGTAGAACCAATTGCGCCATCTAGTGTCGCCAAGGAATAGTTTAAACACCTTTATTTTCGTGGAATTATATTTCTTAGCTTTGAAGCTCTCATAGCCCGGCGGATTGCGTCGATCCTAAGCGATCGAAGAAGTTAAGCAACAGCGGGCGCGGTCGGTAGTTGGATGGGTGACCGCTAGTCCAAAAATTTCTTGAGCGCCTTTGCAACATCCAAACTTACAGCCTTTTTGCTTCTGCCCAGCAATGAGTAAGATATACTAAAAGATCACCAGCTAATCTGCCGTGGCGGAAACCGTATTGACGGTCACTGAAACTATGAATTCTTCTTGTAAAAAATGCTCTGAGCATGGTACTAGATTTTCCTGGGAACCAATTGATCCGCCCAGTAGTTTTAAGCCAGTCTTCTTTTCTCTATGCGTCTTTAGGAAATCTAAGAAGTAACTATAGAAACCAAAATAAGTATAATATTCAAATAATTATTATAATTATTCATAATAATATTATAATATTGACCAAGTTGACTGTTAGAGATTGCCAACTGGCATTAACTATTTATATGTATTAACTGTAGGTTATATACGAAGATATTTTCTCTATAAATAGCCATTTAAACCCTAATCAGTCGGGTCTTGGTCGTATAATATTACATCGTAAATAAAATTACAATACACCGATATCGATAAATTTATCCCATCCCTTCCCGAGTAGCAAAGAATGTTTTCAAAGAATGTTCTGGAAAACAATAGTCGAGTAGCAATACCATTTAAAACATAAAAATAACCTTATTGCCGTGTAAATAGAGTAGCTTTTTGATCATAAAAATATATTATTTCCTTTAATTTCATGTTTTGAATTTGAATTAATACAAAATAAATATAAAACTAGGCTTAGCTGTGGGTGGCTGTGGTATGAAACAGTGCCATTAAATAAATTCTTAGCTCTGCTATCATTTTTGCACCCAAAATTGCACAATAAGTCATATTATTATAATTTCAGTCAAATTTTAATTTATGTAATGCACAACCGACGCAGCTCAGTGACAGATATGTTATGCGGGCAAGTAAGCGGAGCTACGCTTACTGTTAGTCGCTGTGCCCCGCCTACTTCGCACTTCCACCTCTTGTCTCTGTGTTCCGTGGGTTGGCGCGATATTGAGTTATTCGTCCATTTATCACGCACATACTTAATGCCAATAAGACTTATATGATTTTGACATGGATGCCATTGTCAGATCACGTTTTTATGTGGGACCACACGACAAGCACCAGCTTTCGATTAAAAAAAGAATCATTCAAATCGGTTCAGCCAGTCCAAAGTTCTGAGGTAACAAACATAAAAAAACAGTCGAATTGAGTACCTCCTCCTTTTTTTGAAGTCGGTTAAAAACACCACAATTTTCTCTACACGATTATTCCAATGGACTAGCAGAAGCCCAATAAAAATGTTAACAGATAAGTTTTGACGTTTAAGTTTATTGTACTGCAGTACACGGCATATTCACTCATGTGGCAAGAGTAATCTGCTTAGCGTTGCTCGATAGCAGGCGTCAGTGTCGCGGCATCGCAGTCGCGAATAGATTTGCTGAAAGTGATCTATTTTTAGGTTTAAAGTGTTTAGCATTTTAAAACTTCAACAAAAAAGCAGCCTTGAACACCGCTTCGTTCATTATTATTTGGAGGATTGCCTGATGCATAATTAAGCATCTATGAAGATTATATCTATTTTATAATAAATTAGTAATCTTGTAATAAAGAGGTTTTTCCTTATTATAAACAATTGCTCATCGGCACTAGTATTATCTGGTAATAAGGGAGGCTTGGACATCACGCCCATAAAAAAGCTTCGATTTGAGAACAATCATATGTGTCATTTAAACCTAACCTAACCAACCAGGTAGGATACGAACCCGGGCCCACTCGACACGATATGTAAGATCACTAACAACTACGCTATGAAGAAATCGAAGTCCTAAATAACAAAGACCGTAATTAACTATCTTAAGTAACTACACAAATAGTATTAAATTCAGATCCTAATTTAAGTACGTACTTAACTGATAAAACTAATGTACTAAAATCACAGCACCACTGAGAGTATAGCATAACTGAGTTACATACTACTATTAAACAGTTAACAGTAAGTGCCTTTCACAGAAACAACAGTTACGTCTGAGCATAACTTGCGACTCAGCTGATTTCGCTGGTACAGCCGAAGTTAACTTCAACGGAGCGGACCAAGTTAGGTACTTTGATGACGACAGCGCGTATTTCATATCTTCACATAAAGCAGAGCTGGTGGTCAACCCAACTTCCACTGTTTTGACAGATGAAGCACAGCCGTTAATATGGATAAGACGATCCTCATACTGTTTACCAGACCACGCACATTGCTGCTGGGAGGTGGTGTGGCAACACAAAAAAACTGTTTTATGTTACAACAGGTTAAAAGTTTAAAAACTAAATAAACGGTTTTATAGTGTCATTGTAGAAACTAAAAAAAAAAACTAAAAAAAAGAAATACTGAGAGACGCGAACCTGCGCACAGGTATTGTGTATCTACGTCCTGACCATTGAGCTACGGAGAAGTTAGATTCAACGACGAAATTAGCAGTTATATTATATGCATGCTTGCCGAGTATATTTCTGTCTCATTCTTTCCTACACATTTTTGTATTTGTGTCTCTTACCTGTCGCTCTTTCCGTTGCATCCGGTTTGAAATCACAACGATTCTAAAGAAGTTTCACTTCAAAATTGTGATCGTCTTGTTAACTGTTAAGGAGTTCCGTCGTCTGGAGCCAACCCTAAAAGTATAGTAGGTCATGCTTATTATATAAATGTATTGTCATCCGAACCATGGCAATAATATCATTGATGGCAATATGCAAAATTTCAACTTCGTAGGAAGGAAGTTCTTATTCAGCCTGCTAGATTTGACCCAAACAAACAGGGCAAGCTATAAAAAACATTTGGTTTTTAAACGAATCGGGTAGTGACTCGATATTTATGTAGCACTTTCTAGGGCCCAATCAGATCGTGTAAATTTTCACATTGACACTGCAATAACTGTTTTGTATTGGAATCTCTATTAGAAAGAAGTGAAACCAAGAGTACAGTATTATGAACAAAACTGATGTAGCCAGTGGTCATGACTGTTAAAATATTAGCATTCGTTTTATCAGGAAGTGGCCGCGGATCGCCGGTAACCTCTGTGTAATGAGAAAAGTTGTTCTACTCGTGGATTGCGGGTCTGCGGCTATCGGGCTTGTAGCGAGGTCGGGTCGGCTCGGGCATCACGCGACTTCGGGTGCCCAATTTACATCGCATATCATTGTTATGTACGCTTGTCAATTACTCGTACGTAAATGGTGTCCTACAACGTACGTGTTGGAGAATCAAAGAAATCCATTCTCAACGCACATTTGAAATCGATTTTGTAGGTGAATTATTTTGAGTGCGTACTACTTGGTCAAAACAGAGGTAAATTTTTAGTTTTACCACAGAAGAAATAACAGTGCTTGGTTTTACAGTGTCATGTAATTGCAATCGTAATAAAACCAAAACTAATAATAATCCCGTCTAGTGGCTTTTCGTTTAAAATGAGATAGCGGCGGGCTCGAGAAAACACATCACGACGAAAATATTAGGTTATAAAATATTCATTAAATGCTATACGATTACCGTAATCCTCTGTCTGCAGATACAGTTTGTACACGGAGTACCATCATAAAACCTTTTTATCATAATTATATAACTTGCAATGATCAAAGTTAAATTAAATATAACTGACATTAAATAAAAAAGAGCTACACTTGACGAGACAGCCGGCGCGGCGGCGGCAGTGGGGTCGCACCAATTGACCTCCTCCTATCTGCGATTACAACATATCACGTAATATATCACCACATAAGTGGTATGATTTAGGATTATAATTTGGGAGGTCCGCGGGGAGCAGGATTTATTGCGGGCCGAGGACCGATTCCACCTCTATACACCTTTTTTACATTGGATATTTAATTTATACGTATTTGATCCGGCAAATTATATTTTCCGCCGAATTACGTTCAGCAAAAATTGTCAGCAAAATTTTATTTCAGTATCAATTGAATTATGTTCACGTAAGTAACAATATATTGTTTCAAACTTACTCTATTATGAATATGAGTGGTGTATTTTGAAAATTCGTTAAAGTATCGCTCGACATACGAATAATATTTAGTTAATACACGAACCGACGCCATTAATACCACATACCATTACTGAACGGAAAGCTAAACTAATTTATCACAAACTATTTAACATCATATCAAGTGTTTCATGCCTACATGGTACTTCGGAGTCACAGACTTTACTATCTATGTCTGTGGTCGGAGTTTACGATTCACATCTGTAATGTCACTTATCATGTTTAATTGTGCGACAGTCAGATTGGGCGAATTAGTGGATCCGAGGAACTACAAATTAGCTGTAATGACAGTTGTTTAGAACTCTGGACACTCGGTACAAGATGTAAAGACAAATGGAGGATAGATTACGTAACGTTTGTGCTTCATCAATCTTAAGCAAGTGTTCTCTTGGATCCATTGTCAGGTTATAAACAAATAGGAGAGCTTAAAGTAAGTAACTATGGCGATTATACACACTAAAAAAATATATAATTTATGCATCTTTATGTTCCTTTGTAGAGCTATAACGAAGTAAATTTTGTGTAAAGCACACTATTGTCAACAAAAGTAGAAACAATAAAATGAATTTTTTTAACATGCTTCCGTTGTAAATTCGAAGCCATTTGTAGCTTTTTTCAACCAGCAGCAAAGTAAATACACCTAAGATAAACTATATTAAAACTCTTAGTAAATAATGTAAAAAGTGTTCTTTAAACTAAGAAACATCATAGTATACACTATGTGAAGTGACAACACAAAAATGGTACAACATTAAAGTTAAATAGTTTTTGAGGGAGGAGCGGGGTAACTGGTGGTGTAGGGTGTTAAGGTCGACTGAATGATGTCGCGGTGTGTGGTGTGTGGCGACAAGCGGTTAATATTAAATGATGACCCGTCACGATCGGTGGCATGGTTAGCCGCTGTTAGCCGCCCTTAGCCAACGTTAGCCGACGTTAGCCCACGTAAGCCGCAGCCGTCAGCTAGTCTCCGCTCTCCCGTGATAACACCTCTTCGCATTCCGCTCTAGGCTAACTATTATTTCTTTTCTCTATTTTTTTAAGGTAGTGATTAATGACTGCTTGTAAAAACCAAGAACCTCAATGTGAAATCTTAATTACGAAATGATTCGTGTCATTCGTGTGTCGTAGTTGAGTCGTAGTTGTATGATCATAATCATTGAAGGCTTCAAATATTATTATATAGTATACCTAATCGTTCCTGTAAAACTCACTTAGTACATACATTGCACATGATACAAAACGGCACATTTTGTCCTATTCAAAGGTAGGCTGCAAGTGTAACCTATTAGAAATTTGCTACGAGTCACAGGTCTATACTAAAATGCATGGTACTGCGATACGTTTGATCCATGGTCTGATCGAGGAGGAATTAGTCGCTTCAAGACAGATAATTATGGACTAAGCTGCTTACTAACGATAACCGATGAGGGTTCACTGACACCATATCGTCTGAAGTACAGTGTCAATCAAACAATATTTTAGAAGCGATCACACAACGAAGTCCCGACCGGACGCAACTTTTTATTTTTGTAATGAAGACAACAAGCAAGCTTGTAGAGCCACCATCCCCTGCCATGCCACTGATGCCACCCATAACATCGGCAACGAAACAGTGTACACAAACCACTAAACTATGAGCGCTTCATGCAAGGTATTTAGTTATGAGATATATTGAGGCAAATTACATCTTGAACGCTATTATATAATACAAGCATCGCCCACTTGTCTCCCTCCCAAGCGTCTCCCTACAGATATTATTACGGGCGTGTGTTTCGGTTTAATAAAGCCCCATTAGTTCTCAATATCCAGACATACGACCGTCGGACGTCACAAAGGGCCTATTAGCATACGACACGCGCTCAGAGGATACCATTAACCGTGGTACATGCCTAAAACAAGCGCTTAATCGGTACAGTGGGCTGTAAAGTCCCCCGGGGACGAAGTATCGCTGTAAAGATTACACTTGTAAAATAGATTAATTAACGCCATAATGTAGTAACTATTGGAAACATTAACTATGTGAATGGCTGAGATGGCGAAGGCTTACTTTAGACAATAGTATACGTACTTTAGATAATCTTTATATACTATAAAAATGATTTATACATATTCCACAAAAAATATCTATCATAATACCAGACATTGTCTGCCCTGGAAACCGAACCCATATTTTCATTTAACAGCTATCAGCTAACCTTATTAGTCAAGTTAGTCTAATTAAGGGACCTAGTTAATCGTTTACTTCAGTTATGAATTGCTGGTCTATTTTTAAGACATTAATAATAACGTCCGAAGTTTAACCTCCCGATGTTTTTATTTCTACATACATACAAATAGTCTATGTACAAATGATAAATTAGCTATTCTATAATATTTGTTGTTCCAAAGTTGAACACAAAGCTATACTCGTACAAGCTTGTTTTGTTGTTCACAAGAATTTCTCTTTTCACTTTTTTGGCAAGAGTGCTAAAGTTTTTGTGTAATATTCATAAGTGGCCAGTTGCCAGGACACAGTACACGTAATGAAAATTCACGTACACATTAACTTAATGGTCGCGGGCCAACTAGCTTACATCGTCATACATCATCACAGTTTTTAATAATAAGATATGGGTATGAGTCGAGTACGGTTTTATTACAAAGTTTTTTGTCGAAAAAAGGATATTACCTAAAACATATTACGGCAACTGTAATAAAAAAGTTTTTTCCAGACGTCCTAAAGAGAGTAGTGTAGGGTTAGTATCGCTTAGGAGCAAATACTGCTTCTTTATTATCAATAAATTACGTAGCTACATAATCGGTAAAATTCAAAAACCTTTAATACATTGACCAACTCGTATGCAGATTTCCTAATATATCCCTTTGATAAGGATTTAACATCATCGGAAATTATTGTCATGTACGAGCCATAATTCCAAGATTACTCAAAATCTCAATCCGAGGCATTGTGCGAGATTTACGAGTACGTCAGGAAATTCCCCGTTTTGTCTACCTCAGTGAATCGTAAACCGCGCGAGCACATAATCGAACAATAGATTATTTGATCATGTAAACGTTTATAAATCGGAATTACCGTGTACTATCAATGGATGGTAGTAAAACATGCCATCATTTTATATAACGCGAGTATTAAGGTGGGCGTTCACTATAAATACTTGCCTCTTGTCTCCGGATAGTAAAAACTTTATCGTCTTTGGGAAGTTTATCTCTAATATCAAAATTTTATGGGATATTAACGGGTAGATAATCTTTATTTTCTAGAAGTATTACGTGTTTCTACAAATAAATTTAATTTTCATGGTTTTCAAATGTTAGGTAGGTATCTTTAGAACCTTAGGTCAGCGACCCAGCCGTAAAGCAACGAGATGGAACACCGTGGAAAAAAAAAGGTACAAACACGCACAAGAGCTCACGCTTTTTGTTATCTAATCTATTAAAAATTGAATTTACTGAAACTCTTAAATGGTTTGTGTCTACTCTCTACGAATGAACAGTAAAAAAACCTCATTTTTTAAGTCATCTTACATTACAAGTACATAACATGTTGGAGGCACATTATTATATCCACGTGTATTGCCTCGTCATATCTAACCGGAGCATTACTTGATCCGGGCGGAGCTAATCCAAGCTCTCAGCAGCCGAGACCCACCCACGTCACGGTTTAGCGCAATTTCAACGAGCTTCCGCCATTTGCATACCAAAATTCAAATCGCTTCTCTTTGAGTACCTATTCGATCCAAATATAATAAGCCGTTTTAGAGCGATATTAAAATTCGATCAAGTTTGAAATGCAAATTTATTTTCTTAACTTCAAAAAATGGAGGACGTTCTTAATTTGGTTGTATTTATTTATTTGTTACCTGAAAATTATTTTTTTATTTGTAACGATATAGTTTCAGATTGATAGTTTTTTCCAATTCAGTTCTGATGATGGAATTCATAAGAAACTGATGGAACTCCTTAAATATAATAGATTTATACGGTAGGTATACTCATAATCTACTTTGTTTGTATATTTTTGTAAAATTCCAAATAATTGTCGTTTGGCCGAATGTTCTGCCATTTCAGGGTATCTTTAAAATGACACTAATCATAATCATTTGGGTTAGGTTAGGTTAGAACAGTACGATGTTTCCTGATATTTAACTATCTCATCAAAAACATAAATATGAAATGAGAGCCATGTTCAAAAAAAATAATTCAGATCTAAAGGGGTGCCAAATTCTGTTTAGAAAAGCCTAAAATTTTAGTCACAAGCACATGTAATTCAAGCTCTACATTTAACTTGCTTAGTTTTCGTTTAAGTTATTTCGGTTTGGAAATAGCTAAGCGACATTTTACAAAACAATATTTAATATCTTTCCATAAATACAAGTTTATTCAAGGAGCACAGTCCAGAAGAGACGTGATTCAGCACGGTAGGAAATGAGCCAAGTTTAAAATGAATAAGAAAATTTGGAGTTCCCTAAACTTCGTTATTGTTTAAGTTGGACAGAGGCCACATGTATTCAATACAGGAAAGTGTTCAGATTTTCAGATGGTCTTGGCACTTACGATGCTTTGTCATTTGGAAAGTTAGCAAAGTTAAAAACCATTTAGAAGTTTAGAGCTAAAAATCAATTTATTAAAATAAGTTGATTAAGATCGTTAAGACGAAAAAGGCTTGTCTATGAAGTGTATTATACCAGGTCATGTAGTAGTTAATTTATAAAAGTACATGAAATATTCGTTAAAATTATTAGCCGTAAAGATTAAAATTACTTTACTCACGGTGAATTAATCTGAATACCAAACACCTGTATCCTGTATAATATGTAAACAGCCTCTTACGATGTAAATTGTTGATCCGAATGGTAATCCTCACAAAGGTAAACGGATTCCAGAAATGCCGGTAATTAGGGCGGTGTTTGTCCGCCGGGGATTTTTTAATTACCCTTTCACGGGACAACGACAAAGGACCCTTACAATTTGTATAGAAACATTTCCAGAGAACTTAAGAATATCAGGGAAATATAGGTACACATAGGACACTCATATACCAACTTGACCTAATTTTCCAATCTCGCCAGTTATGAAGCAATCCGTTTGGGATTACGTTATTTGCAATATGAAATTGAATAATTCTTACATCACGGACATCCACGTTGTAAGGACGGACAGTCAAACCAAGGAGCAGTGTGGCCAGGTGATGGTGAGTGGTCCCCACCATCTTCATGCACATCTGCCACACTATGAGCGTCACAGACGCATTGCCGGCCAAGAAGGAAGCAAAAGATACACAATCACTATTTTCTCTCGTTGTTTGAGTACAATTACATCCAACTTATCGGTGACAGAATACTAATACGGAGATTTGTATGTATGAGCATTTTATTTGTGGAAACCAGGCAATTACGTGTCAGGCCACGCGCAATGTAGGGTTCCGAAGTAGTAAGTTTATCGACTATTACTAACTAGGTACTTGTGTTGTGCTAACATAGCCGTGATAGTTTTCCGTGTAAATTCATCATATTATAACCTATTTTTGAGATTTTTTTTCACTTGTCCAACTCCAACCGTTTAGCCAACAGAGGGGTGACACTTGACTCTAACCAAAATTAGCACTTTAAAGCCAAATATTTCGCAAACGGACCCTTAATTCTAAGAATGGTCTTAGAAAACCCATAATATTTATATTCCCATAAATTAATATACCCATAAAGACCTTTTAAACGATACCTCACACTATAGGGTACGCGACTAATAAAAATTCATCCCCACGTTACCTGTAGGAGAGGTACCCTAAAAAATGTTTTTCAATATTTTATTCTACGATTCTGAATAAATATTTATAAATGCCAAATTTATAAATGCCAAATTACATCTTTCTAGCACTAAAGGTCTCGGCGCTTTGCTTCGGACAGACGGACGGATAGACGGACGGACATGACGAAACTATAAGCGTTCCGATTTTACTTCGGAACCCTAAAAAAGGAACCATTCATCCGCCGGCACATAGTTTTTGCAACTAAGCCTTCATCATGTTATCTACAGGCAAGGAATCTCATGATAAATATTAAAGGCGTGCGAGGAGGGGCGCGGGGCGGTTGGAGAATTTCTGGGAGGTACCTATACCGGTAATGGGTATTCACTGCCAGATTACACGAACAGTACACCTATATAACTACAGTATACCTACATCCACAAATTACAATCAAGATATAAGGCGCGCCGCGCGTCTTATTAAGCCAGGTTATCCTTCGCAGCCCTAATAATAATCCTTGCCTACGGAGTTATTTCAATATTATATTAAAAAAGCCTTTCAGCGTCTATTTTACTGGGCGTATGGAAAATAAGAGGTTAGATATAAATACCAAAATCTCAGAACTGCAACGGCCGTGTGCATACCTGAAACAAATCAACGATACGTTTAGTTACTACATGGATGGTGATATGTGTAACGTAACATATAATATGCTGAATTATTCTTCTGTCTTTTTTCTCGTCCATGGGCGACAAAGCCACTTACCATCAGGTTGATCAGCAGCTCGTATGCCAGCTATTATATTTCCATTAAAAAAATTCAAACCTCTATTGTGCACCCTGATGACCGAGGACCCTGTCCTCATAATTATAATAACGGCAGGAGATAACTGTGTCCCGTTATATCCACTTACTCGTAAAATCTCACGCAGCTCCTATATAGTGTAAAGTTTTATACCTACCTACCTATATAGTTAAGTACCAGCTAAAAAACCGTGAACTACTTTTAACATGTTTTGTTCGTTAAAGAACCAGGTATAAAGCTTGGGTTTACAAGTTTCTACAAGGTCACTGATGCCTCTGATCACTATGGTTTGATCTCTGATCTGATCTCTATGATTGTCTATGGATGATGTTGACCATCTACCAGAATACAGGTAACGTTATCTAAATACCTAGTGAAAAGATATAGCGAATAAAGTAAAGAAATAACCTTAGAATATACTCGTACGAGTACTTCCCACTCCTCAATATCCGTAGGCTTTTAGATCCTATGAAAGGATAAGAATTGTGTCAATACTTTCTCGGAATTTTCATAGCCAAGGCAATAAACTAAAGTTATTATATTATATATTTGCACAATCATTACATTTAAGTCCTCGAGGGATAATGATAATGTGCCAAGTAACACGAAATTGCTGTATTTTGGCTAATGTAACGGTTTTCATTTATATATTTTAACAGTATCAGCTTTATTTATCGGCTGTACGAATACAAATGTTAATTTTATATAATTATTCTTAATTATAAACAACTCTATTGGGTTGGCCGGTGTGAAATATTTTAGCAACAAGACCTGAGCAGGACACCCAACAGAGAAAATGCTCGTATTTGTAACTAAACAGCCTTCTACAGACAGTATTAAAACAGACGTAGACTTGAGTTGTCCGTTAGTGTAGCATCAATGAAATGTATGTAAAGTAGGTACCGCTACCGCCACCGCTAACAATACACGGTGCACAAAGCAGTCGGCCGACTGCAGCGCGACAGTTGCTTCCTCCGACCCACTTGCGGTGGAAACAGTTGACAGCCCTTGATACCTGCCGCGATGCCGCCGCGGCCGCTCCGTAACGTGTTTTAATATGCGTGCTTTTAACATGCTTACAAATCAGAAATATAGTACAGGTGTTAATATGGCAAGATAATATTATGAATTCAGACTTGTTTTGACCAGCTTTATATAACTTAATTTTTGTCAGTTTATGCGCTTGCTAGCTAGGGTTGAATTTGACCAATAATTAATTCGTTTTTAAAACTAATGAATAACTTACAAACAAAACGAGGAAAGTTTTGTGATAAATTTGTAAATGGTGGGTTTGTCTGTCAACTTTACCTCTTTACAAGTTTTTAAACGACGAAAAAAAAAGGAGGAGGTTCTCAATTCGACACGTATATTTTTTATGTATGATCACACAGCAATCGGCACAGGCTGGTCCGATTTTGATGATTTTTTTAATGGATGAGGTACGTCTTGAAGTTGGTCCAGATTTTTTTTTTAATGTTATTCCTATCCTAAAGGTACGTAAATAGGGGATGATTGATTCTTCACCCGCGGAATTTTTACTCGTTACCCCAATAACTTTGTGTTGGATGATCCGATTTCGTTAATTGTTTTTTTTTTGGATAGGTTGATTACATTGGATATTTGAAAACAAAATTTTACCGCTAAGGGTACGAAAATAGGAAAATAATAATACATTTTTACCTGGTAACTGAGTCTATGACCCATAACTTATACAGTCAGTTACGAATTACTGGTTTAATAAATTTTTTAGCAACTAAAAATTTAAAAAAGTTTTTTAACAAAAAATAAACCAACGAATAAAAACTGAAAAGCTCAAAATAAAATACACCATTTATGGTGAACGCGGTGTGGTGAACACATATTTTCGCAATGGTAGTAACTGTTCACTTTTGGCCGTAGTTATGTTTTACCCTTTATCCTTAATGGAGCACCGTTGCAGACTAATACTCAATATTAATTTCTAGTTTAACTTACAACCGACTCACTCTTGGTGACTCACTTATGAAAGGGCTCGAAACAAAGCCGACATGCGCGCAGTCTGCGGGGGCACACGGAAGCAATCCAGGCAACTTCCATTCGAGAAGGTCCTTTTTGTTCCGTTCCATTCTCTCAGTGAATATACATTTCGCACTATAATAATGGCCGCAGGAGGCAGGTTAATGAGAACATAATCGGCTCGAGGGCAGTTGAGGAGCCACGCGACACGGCGCGCGCGGCGGCGCGGCGCGGCGAACCAGGTGTAGGTCCTGGAGCCCAATTCTCATTTCGTAGAGATACATCTCTAACAGAGATATCTCTAAAAAACATGGCGGATCTCTAATTAAACCTAATTTCCTTATTCTCGGGATGTCACATTAGAGATATCTCTGAGCCTTTTCCTACGACATGCAACGTATGGTCCGGAGCGTTCGAGATTGAAATGTCACGCGTTTTGACCAATCACGGCGTTGTAAAGCGTTCGGGATTGAAATGTTTGACCAATCACAGCGTCGTAAAGCGTCCTTGATTGAAATGTTTACAATCTTATTGACAGTTCGTTTTCGTTTTCGGATACTACCATGAATGTTTCGTTATACGGCATGCGACGGCTAGTCTTTTTGTAATAATGGTTTTTAACTGCAATATCCCAGTAAATAAATTATAACTATTCAAATATATTTTAGAATGGATACTACAGTGATTGTTTTGTACTTTTATATGATTTGAGTATAAAACCTTTTTTACGTTTATTTCATATGTCTAATGGTAATGTCGAAAGATAAAATCTCGAATGTGCCCCAGAATAACTTTTTTGGATACATTCGAGATTTTGCCGACATGTCTCGTCGAGATTTAAAGATTAGTGATATGTCTAACTTCGAGATTATCTCTACAAAATGAGAATTGGGGGCCTGTATTGTTTCTGAGTATACAAGGTTCTATATGTCTTTATGTGTGATTACGTGTATGACTGCCGAAAACTGAATGCCAATAAACAGGAAACTATTGAAAGTCAAAGTTTGATCTAAATCAATTCCTCAGCTCAAGTTACATTTGAGTTCTGAGCACGTAGGTACTCTCAAGTTTTTCTTCTCAATATTGTTACCTAACCAGTCGATTACTTATTTAACATCAACTCGGCTCAACTTAGAAAAAAATTAAATGCATGTGAGATTCGCGAGATTTGTGAGTGTGCATGAACATGTTAATGTTAAGTACGGCATTGTAAATCACCGCATGTTGATGCCAATTGACCGAACTACACGACAGAAACAGGGCACACTGAAAACCAGCGGTTGGGGCACTCTGCCACAACTAATGCTGAGTGTGTTCCTTTTTCGCCGTGTTTCGCAACAAACTTTAGCTCCTCATATTTTGTTTTTTAATAGCATGCATTTTTTTTTGTTTTTTGTTATTTTACTTTAATTTGTTGTGTAAACTGGCGAATAAAGTTATTCTATTCTATTCTATTCTATTCGAACGATTTATCAAATCATTTATGATTTCTTTAGACTTGTCAGACAATAAGTCAAAATTCTGCTTCGCGATGGCAGAAACACTTAATCGAGTAAGGTGAACAAAGCCCCATATACCAAAAAAATAACGAGTAAATAAATGTTCCAAGGCCGTCAACATCACTCACCATAATAACACATCTTTAATCATATTATAAGACACGTTACGTACATCTAAAACAGTTAAACCGTACAGATACAACCGTGGATGACAGACGGCTGTATCCACTTGCGACCAAATCTAATTTCCCGGCACAGGCGGCAGGCGACAGTAGAGGCCTAGCGCAGCCGGTACGCGTGAATGTATTGTCAACGCGGCTCAACTATTCTCTGTTGTGTTAGGATTGGATTTGGTGCGATTTAATAGCATTTCGGAGTAATTAAGTGGCTTTGGCTGAGTTTGTGTGGCTTAATAACTGTATATGCATTTATATTCTATGTAGTATTCCAATTATTGTTAAGGACATAATTACACAAATGAAATATGACAAGTTCTTAGAACAAAGATTGTCTCCTTAATGTAAACAAATCGAACCCAGAAGTCTTCGCTAGGTCCCTAGGCACTACTAAATAGAGGGTTGTTAATTAATACTTTTAATCAATATAATATTTTAGCCCTTAATCTATACTTAGTCGAAAAAATGTAATATAAGCATTTCATATCAGCAGAAATAAGTTATGTTAGTCTAAGCTTGTCTAAACATGTGCGATGACTATTCAATATCGACGATTCAGATTCTTTAGATGTTGAGTTCAAAATTACCTCGCCTCTCGATATGGTAATAGACAGCCAAGCGACGGTAACATACGAAGAAAATATTAAATAACTTTAGCTTCTATGTTGTTTAAAACCGGAGATAGTTGAAGAAAATGGTGACCGCCACCTATGGACATCGGCTGCACCCGAGGCATAAGCCATGCTTTACCTATAAATAAAGTGGGGGAACCGTTCTTATTTGCGATACAACACAAAACATTTATCCGGTTGTTATAGAAGGAAGGGAAGTTATTAAACGTTAGAACATATATTAGTTAATTGATTAAATATCTTTAACGGGAAGAGTACTATACGATATTTGAAGATTAAACTTAAATAACAAAACTAAGATTAGGAAGGCAGAGCAGCGGAAAGCACCGAATTACATACTAGTAAGTACCAAAATTTTAAGAAACGAATCTTCTTCAATTCGACTAAACATAAAAACAAAATGCTTCATATAAATTCTGCATTAAAGTAAAGCTATAATAAAATCTCTATATAGAATGTAGAAGCGAGCAAGTGGGCGCCCGCAGAAAACTCTCATTATTGTTTGTTGTACGCTTGTTTGTGTTATTACAAATGGTGGACTATACGATTAAAAAGATCTGTTGCCCTTTTGTGCTGGTTTCGTATCAGCGACGTGCCACGAGCACGCTACTAAGGACTGATGGCTGAAATGCCTCCGATATTGGAAATGGTAGACTTGGTTCATAAGAAAGGACTACTTATTGATCGCTTACGATAAAAACGCCCTCACAAGCTCGCTGTTGTAAACTTACATCGTCCATTTGACTCCAATATTTTATAAATGTCAAAATTTGAAGCTACTGACTTTAATCTACGAATAGATATAAATGCATTTTCCTTTACCTGATATCGAAAAGCACAAGCACTTACACAAGTTATAACAATATGTCACATACGAATACATCCAAAAATAAACAGATTTCGATGATTACTTGGGACTGTAAATAGTTTTGACAAAATAAACGGGGTCGTATACCCGAGATATCGAAGCCTCTCAATTGTAAGAGTCAATAACATCTCGGGGTAACAGCGGTTCGCTTATTTATTCAGGGTTGTTACATGGCAGGTTAACAGTATTTACAAAACGAAACATAAATCCTCGACTTCATGTTTTGGTAGACCGTATGAAAATTGATTGTTGTGTAGTAAATCACGTGTCTATCGATAAATAACGCTTCACACTCATAGCCCCACACTAGGATTCCCTGTGTCGTGGGCGGCATGGACGACACACAAGACAAGGACACTCACACCCTGACCGAGAACAGAAATTCAAACTCATCATTCAAATTTCCGCCTCGCTGGGAATCGAACCCAAGACCCTTGGCGCGGCGATCCGGCTTGGTAACCATTGCGCCACACGGGTAGTAAGTCGGTCGTAGTAAGTCGATGATAAAATTGCAAAACTGAATTATTTCACCGCGTCATTAGTTGCAGTTGCTATTCATATTTTTGAGGCAAAAGTAAACGTTATTCAGCTAAGTCGATATGAATATCTTAAAAAACAAAGATCACATTTTGCAACCTTTACTGCAGAAACTAAACATTCTACAATACTGCTCTAGTGGAGCTACTTAAAGATAACTATTAAATCTGTTTACAGTTTTACATTTAGAAAAGTATACCGATTATACTACCTTAAGGAACGATGATGATGATCCAATTTTTATAATATTTTTATAATGTGGTTTATATACTTATCCAACACAAAATGCATCTTTTCTTTTATTCATCAAATATTTAAAAGAAGTATAACATATTTAAAAAAAACGAATGCTTCTACATTGCAATATCTTTTTAATATTTCTTTGAGGCGCGATATTTTTGCTTTGGTGTTTTAAGACGCTATTCTCTTTGTAGCGTTCTCGGGTAAACAACGCGGGGTTATCTTTTTATAGTTCGAACTTTTCTCATAGCCAGCGCAGTTTAACAGCGCTACGAGGAAACAAAAAATACGATTAAAAGTTTTCCTCACATATAAAGAAGTGGTAAATGATTCAGCCGTCATGATTATTACAATCCATATCAGTCATGTGAGACTGAGAGACTAGGGTAAAGAGCACATTAAATATCATTTTCGTGCAAATAATCCGAGAGTGTGCACTCCAATTACTTCTTCTCCTCACAATGTTTTCCTTCACCGAAGTCTTTGACATTAATATTATAATTCGAACAGACTTTAGAAGTTTTAAAAAATACAGTTCGAACAAGATTATAAATTCCAAGGTACTGAAGACCACAATCTCACTATTACTGCTTGATTTTATTGGATAATTTTATTAATTAAGCCGTATAAAATACCTACAATATATTATGACAAACAACAATTAGGTACACCATACATACTTCCTTACTAGCGCCAACGTAAGCTTCCATGATATAAATCATTTGTTACCCTTGGAATAATACCTGCTCCCCAGGGCCTTATCAATTAATCATCAAATAACAATTTTAACATGATTGTAATTGTTTTAGTCCTGGTTAAAGCCGAATAAAATCTGTTTAAAATTGTATTTTATTCAAATGTATATTAAACCACAACAATATTGGAACAATTATAGCCGATTGAGTGGCAGCGTATCAGGTATCAGCGACGACACTTCGTACAGCTTTTTCAACAACCTCTTCAGAAACGTTACACTCCACAAAAGCGGTCGTCGTTGTATGTGTAGGATGAAACAGTCATCCATTTTATATTTACATTATGAGAAAAAGAGAGTAGAAATCTATACATATTAATAAAATTGAAGAGTTTGTCTGTGATTTCGAGATAAATGATTTTTTCAAGTTGCAAATCGTTACTTGCACGATACCAACAACGAAAAATGAGTTTTTAAAATTTTTGTCTGTCTGTCTGTTTGTTTGTCTCCGCTAATCTCCGAAACCACTGAACGAATTTTAACAACACTTTTACTAGGATATTGCAAAGTGTTCAACTTAACAACTAAGCAATATTTTAGGGTTCTATACTAAAGGGTTCCTTAGGGATAGTTTGTATGGAAAAATAAAAAAATATCAGCCGATTTGTTTTAAACTTTTAAAAACGTATTCTCCGTACAAAAAGAGTTATACATGCATTTCTTAGATTTTACTTATATTGCATAGAAAGGCCATAAAATGCATTTAAAGGTTATTTTTTTCATTAATTCAAATCCCTATTACTGAGTGGATATCTATTTTTGTATTTTGTTTTTAAGAGCATATTGTTTGCGTATCTGTAACCTCCAATATAATTTCAGCATTTTATAAATTTCACCTGAGAAGTGGTAGAAAAACGCAAATTAAGTCTGTATGAGTAACTGATATCCAATAAATAATCAATTACTATCTTGGCAACTAGATGGCTCTGTATGTGTTGATTCACGCCAACGCCTTTAATACATACACCTTTAATATATAATATAATTAGTATGTCTGTCTGTGATTTCGAAATAACTGCATTTTTCATGTTATAAATCGTTACTAGCACGATATCAAAACCGAAAAATGAGTTTTTAATTTTTGTTTGTCTGTTTGTTTGTCTTCATTAATCTCTGAAGCTACTGAACGGATTTCAACAGGACTTTACTACAATATCGAGTCTTCAACTTAAATTATAGGCAATTTTTTAGGGTTACATAACAAAGCGAGAAAATAAAATATGAGTCGATTTATTTTAAACATACAGAAACCTTTTCTTCACACAAATTGAGGCATAGGTACATACATTTCTTAGTTTTTTGTTATATTTTGCGAGGTGGAGCCAAAGCGAGTACATATTTTTTTACAATAATTCAAATACACATAAATATAACTGAAGTGAATGTCTGTGATTTCAAAATAAATGATTTTTTAAGTTGTAAATCTATACTTTCACGATACCAAAACCGAGAAACGAATTTTTAATTTGTTTTAAACTTACAAAAACCTTTTCTTCACACAAAATAAAGCATACATGCATTTCTTAGTTTATTTGTATTTTGCAAGATGGAACTAGAATACGGCACTGAAGTATTTTTTACTAAATATCTATTTTTATATTCACTTTTTTAAAATCATTAATTGCGTATTATGGCCTCCAACGTTTTAGCATTTTTTTGCATTTTACCCTGGAAGGGGTTGAAAATCGTAATTTAGTGTTGTACAAATAGTAGACATTGAACAAATTGAATAATTGATCATAAAATACATAAATCTACTAAATAAAACGTATTGCGGCGTGTTAAATCAAGCTTAGGATTGTTCTTTGAAATAACTAAGTGTTCCGTCATTTTTAGAGTTCCGTAATAGTGATGTTGTAGTTCTGTTATAATGCAGTCCTGAGGAACATCGTGTTAAGAGTGCAAGGTGCTGAATTTTCACATTTTCTGTGAAGCAATATCTTCCCTTTGCCGAATTATTGATTGGCCAAAACTACAATGTAATAAATGCGAAAATGTGTTGCTCCTTTATTACCATTCTCATATAACTCATCGAATTAACCTTAACTCTTTCTCATCGCTGAACCAATCTTGATGTGTTTTGGTATAGACATAGATTGTACCTTGGAGAACGATATAAGACTATTTCTTTTTTTAAAGTCTGGGTACCTAATGTGAAATACTGATGGATCAGCAAACATCATCATACAATTTATTTATTCAATGTAATTTAAGTACTAAGGGTTAAGTAGGAAACACAAAATTTAGAAAATAATATGATGAAATAATAATAGTAAGTAAAAGCAACCGGCGCAGTGCGAACTAGGGTTGTTGAACCTAACTTAACTGTTTAGTAAAATCTAACATAGTTGTGTAACGAAAAGATAAACGGAACAAATTTAACTTTGCCGTTGAAAAACTGTTGTCCCCATATATGTATCGATATGGGTCCCGATAAAATTACCAAGTTCTGCAAATAGGTTTAAAATTATTTTTTTGTGATACTTACAAATTCACAGTTTTAAGATTTTTTATTTAACCTACGTTTTACCTAAGACATTCCTTCTAGCCGCATGTTTTTAGATTGCGTTGAGGATACAGAATATTATATGTTTTCACAGCTCCTAGGGATTGCAGACCTGAGTGTTGGATTAATTTTAATTTGTTACCTTCACACGTTCTTGAGAAAAAAGGTCTTGAAATACAAACAGACAGACGGGCAATGGAGTAAGTGATCTTAAGGGAACCGTGTTTTTTCTTTCGAGGTAATGAACCCTAAAAATATCGAATCGTTATTTCGAGTACTGAGCTTTCATAGTAACGTTGTTCTAATGAGCGATCATGCTGCTTTAAGAGTATGTTATGTAAGTTAAATAAAGCACCTAAGATTTTTTCCGAAGCGAAGCGAGGGCGATTGCTAGTAGGCAATAAAATAATGGAAAATTGTATACGGAGCTTTCGAGAGTTTTGCAATATTTTACGAATTTTCCCTACAGCAAAATTGTAATAGCAATGGCCAATTTGCCGGTTACAATAAACAATTTTATGACGAGCAGATGTTCGCTCCATCTGAGCCGCGACGCCTCCGACAAATTACGGCGAATTACGAATCTAAGGAGCGAAGTAAAACACACGTAAAAACGGTATCAATGTACGAATATGATGCTCGGATCTTTTTCTCTTTTGCTGAACATGACTTTCTTTATAAATGAAGATTTGTGGAGACGAGATGAGAAAATCAACGTTGCGCCATGTAATTAAGATTGTGAGAGAGATTGCACTATAGGCCAATCATGCTGACAAAATGCGGATTGACGAACTTCGCTCACCTTTGAGGATATTATGGAGAAGTATTATAAAAAGTGAAAACAGGCAGTTCGCTCATGATCATTTACTTCATGGATACAAGCAATAATTAATTTCTAACATTACAGATGCGTGCCCGATATCGTTGTCCAAATTATTTGACATGAATTATAACAAATTTTATTGGTCTCTATTAATATTAATGTTATCATAACAGATAAACATGTTTTCGGTTAATGAATGATTACACCGGTTAACGACGAGCCTCATAAAATGTTTGTACAATATTGAATAAACATGGCAACTGTATGTTTATATTAATGTTATAATTAGCGAAATTAAATATTAATAACGCTTCGATACATGGCAATTAAATATAAGGTATTGTAGTATATTGATTTAACGAACGCGCATGCTTAGTGGTGGTTGGACACTGCGGTACATTAAGATTTAAGCACGTGCAGAGAGGAAGTCACAGGAACATTCTCAACGAGCTCCCTGGAGAGTGGTGACACGAGTTAGGTACATACCGTACATAAGTGCATGCCTGACGGATTTATGTATCTTAAGAATTTATGAAGACAGGTTCTGAATTTTCAATGTGGGTGTCTACGCTCGATGTGATTCCTAACTTGTCAAATGATTTTGGCATTAGATAGGGAATGTTGCTAATCTCGAACATTGAGAATCATTCCATCTTTTTATATAAAATTCATCGGTTTAATGTTAAGTGAGTTACACATTGTCACGGACACGAAAGTTTTATTTAACCTTAATTAAATTCAAGCAAAAATAAAAACCTGGATGCGTGCCACGGTGCAACCGAATGTGGAAAAATGATTAATAATGGAATGCTCATTTTAATTAATAACTTCGATATTAATAATTAAATGTTAAAGAGATTATCGCGTTATAACATAAACAGGACAACTGATTAAACTGGTTTCAACTTGTTTGGTTTATTTATATAAATGTTTCTGGTGACACGTATATTTTTCCCTATTCAGCTCCATGAAATTACCTATATTGTAGTTGTAGATATTAAATTTTATGTCAATGTTGTATTTTTATCGAAACTGAAGTTAGTCCAAATCAAAATAGTTCGAAAATTAAATGATCTATCTATTTTGTCTCTACTATGAATACTATAATGCGTTACGAAGAATTTTTAATAGGTTTAAGCTATTTTTCATAAGCCATGATTGCCTATAAGTAGAAAGGCGCACTAGTAAGATTATTAAAAAAGAAATTGTATTTATTATTTATGTTACTTTCTGTTGGCTGTCCAAAACAATTAAATAATGAAAAATAAATAAATTTGTTGCGTATTTATTGAACTACCCATACTATACAAAATCTCTTAAAATTGACACGAGGTTATAAATTATGTTTGAAAAAGTGAGCGTTGTTTATATCAGCTAATAAAATTACGTAAATAACAAGCCAATAACGAGGGCTACAATACACCCATACAGCCTCCCCCTCTCCGGCTCCCCCCCTCCCCCAGCCAATCCCCGAGCCGGTATTGAATACTAATAAACCTTTATCAATTTCCCTTGATAGGAGCTTAAGTACTTTACGTCTTTGTAAGCCTCAAAATGATTTATGAGCGACTACCTGACGCCCGCGGCTCTGTCTGCAATTTGGCCAATTACCGGCTAAGCGATGTCACTCTCGGCTAACACACTGTCGAATTACCAGCGGGGAACCATTAAAGTAATATTTAGACGAACCCCGTCGGCAAGGTGTCTGCTATCAACTTTAATGGCTTTTTTGTGGCTTTCCCATTGTTACTTCCAATCGATGTTAATACAACAATACCTATCTTCAGTAATTGTCTGACCTGAATTCAACAAGGTAATGTGGATAATACTAGCACAGGTCTATTAAACACACATTGACACACTGACTTCAACTTCGGGGCAAGATGAACCAGTTCTTAAATACTAGACAGACAGCTAATAGTAAGTCATCGTCGCTCTTGGACTTCAGCAACGCCAAAGGCAGTACCGACGCATCATCGCGCCAGGAAGAAGAGGACAGAAATATAGAAAGCACGTAAAGTTTGTCAGAGTCTTGCACGCCATACGATGACACTAGTAAGCACTCTATGGTGCACTGTTCATCAACAGCGCCCATCCAGTTTAAAACGCAAATCAGTGAAAATGTTTTCAGGGCTACCAAAATCTAAATTCCCTGAGATATCAAAAATTTCCATGCATTCGTTGGCAGTGGTTGGACTAAAAGAGTTGTCCGTCGATCTGCACCGACGACGCCGCGGACGGAATTCAATCGGAAATAACCAAATGCATATTTTAACTTCTCCATAATTGTGAGCAGAACGATGACAGAATAAAAAACATGAGAGGTGTCAAGGGACACCCGGATGGAACGAAGTTCCTTTCGATTTAAGTATTGTTGTTTTGTTGTACAGCGCCATCTCTGTAAAAGTCTCTGAATCACTTCAAAAAAAGTGTCGTCATTCGTAAGAATCAAAAAGTGTCGTAATTTTCCGTCTAGCCCCCTTTCACAACGCGCGATAAGGAACTTCGTTCCAATAATGACGCAAAAAGAAATGAATGATGAATTTGGAAGCGGAAATTCTGTATTTTTAATTTAAATAAATTTGAAATTGGAATAAAACAAAATTACAGTTATTTGGGTTTAAAATAATATTTGTATCGCAATTTCATAGAAGTTCCGTCCCTAACCTAATGTTGATACTTTATTTATGGGAATTACACTTCGTCAAATTAATATGTGAATAAAGCTTTCACTTTCTTTCTACTGTTTAAACTGTGTCGTTAAAAAATAAGCACGATTATCTTCAGTATCGAACTTGAAGTGTTACTGACCCACAGATTACCCCCTAATAAACTGTGTGCTCACCTGACCCTCGCACTCTGACGTATCGTATCGCACCATAACATTATTAGAGCGGCGCGGCGGCGGCCAACCGATGTCAATTGAATTGGAAACGATGAATGATCGCAGCCGAACAAAAACTGTTTCTATGAATGCCTATATACGTTTCTATTTGATCTATATTCGGGTCGCCCTTTCCTCCATGAAACTTTTACAAATAGACAGGATCGAAGACGGAGTGGATCGTCTTGACTCGTCACAAATATAATCCATTCACGATAAATGGAATAGTAATATGATAGCGCTCTTTGTATTGTCGGTATTGTATGCTCCTTATTGGACTCATTGTATAACAGTTTTTCAATATATCCGTTTGAAACGTAGTGTTATGATTATAATAAAAAAATGGATGTCTGTAAAGTCGGTTTACGGACGGTAGTTTAACGTGACAACGTCATGACAAAACATTGATGAAGTAGTGCTCGAATATATTCCTAAACAATTATTAAAATATTCCATTTTTTAAATTAAGAAGGGAATATTATTAATATTATCTCTGGAAATTAACTTATAATTAGAAACTTTTATCTTTATACTACAACGCCATCTAGAACTCCTGCACTAAACTATTTTTTCAGCAAGTTCCTTTCTGACTTAATTGTGTATATAGTTTTGTTCATAGATGCGCTTTTTCCCATTGTTAAAAATTTCCGCGCTCTCGCTCGCTCGCGGAACGTGACAGTGAGTCATGCTTTTTCGTGCGTGCACCCGGCGTTCATCGTTTTAATAGACGTTATCACGTCAAAAAACAAGGATACTTTAAATTACGCATGTCTGTCTTTCTAGACTCTAGACAATAGAAATACGTCTATCAAAGGTTTTCTTCATAATATAAATGTAATCTTAACATATTTATATTGTATAGTTACGTGACTACATCACGAAAGTATATGAACAAATCATCCTTTTAAAAAACTTAGGCGAGAGATATAGTCTAGAAAATTTTTAATATAAAGGTACACATATTATGTTTGATATAGAAGAAGCAAAGTATCGCCAAACATGGCAGATTAAATATCGTAAACTTTTTATTTTCTCATCGAAAGTTTACTGAAGTATGAGTTACATGTTTTGAATTAATGTTTGCCGATGCTGCACGGCTGGCAAGCTTCGCGGTGAGACTAGCAGACTTCGCTCAACGACTCCGGTTTCAATTATTCATCAACAAATTAATTTTGGTACAATCAAATTTAGCAATCTACCTATTTTGGATGTTCTCGGAGAGAGAAGCAGAATACATTTCATAGAAAGTACGTACTTGAGTCTGAGAGAATGGGTAAGAAAATGATCAATTTTCTATATCATTTTATTATCATCTTTTTACACTCACCGTATTATTACTACAATATAATCGTAACATAAATATCTGTATATCAATAAATTGCAATCGATACTGAAACCTTCTAAACTGTATTCACCTACTAACTTAACTAATTGCATGAGCTAAAGTCTAAACAAAACCATCCAAATAACTGAATTTATGTAGTCCCTTTGGCCAATTTCGACGTTTCTCCTACTCCTCGCGAAAAGATCAATTTTCAAAGGTTATATATTTCGTAAGTACAATATGTTGTTATATTTGGAAATTGTAGAAATATTTGTGAGCTCCTTGGAGATTTCAATCGCTTTGGAGTTTCGTAGAATTGATTTAAAAGGGGAGTGCGTAATACTTACCTTTCATGTTACCGTGGCTATTGAGTCGAGACGAGACGGAGTGCTTACCTGAAACCAATTACGTTTATTACTTACTTACATTTCTTGCTTATTAAATACGTTACTTACATTCACTGATCTCTTTACAACATACATTTTCAAAGATTACTTTAACGATTGCTTCGAATAAGTATAGTAAATAATTCAAATTTAAATATTAAGGTATTTTGTCAATAAACTTTTGCACTCCATTTTTGACAACCGTTCCACTAGATTCTCGACAAAAACTTAAAATAACAATCGTAAAACTACTTATTACAAATAATACTACGACTAGGACCTAAGACTTCAAAGACAAGTTTAAATTCAACTGAGGTTAACTTATCTACAGCTGTATTCCCCGTAAGCTCTGACTGTTAGATAACAAATTGTTATTTTGTTAGAAGAAAGAATCTCCCTCTAGTCCAGTATATTTTAGAGAACGTTCAATTTATCCGTGTCATAACGAGCCGGCAACACGAGACATCAGCGCTGATAAATAATGCAGTCCGTTGTTCTACAGTGGCGAAGTCATTCACACTCCGCAACGTGTAAAACCTAGCATTTATCTATACCTATTATGTTCAAGTTTCGTCTGAGTTGTTTGTTATCTCTTCTTTCTCATGTAACATTAAGAAAGCTTACTAGAATAATAAAGACGAATCCCAGTAATATAATAAAATATTTGTTATATTAATATTTATATTTTAGTCACGACAAGGAGTTTACATATTTTTTTATTATGTAATAATTTTATACCGATTAGAAACGTCTCACAAAGTCGTTATTTGA
Organism: Thymelicus lineola; assembly: GCA_963932265.1. Classification (NCBI taxonomy): domain Eukaryota; kingdom Metazoa; phylum Arthropoda; class Insecta; order Lepidoptera; family Hesperiidae; genus Thymelicus; species Thymelicus lineola. The sequence continues at coordinate 16,798,649 of OZ010693.1, read as the reverse complement.
GATTAAAAAAATTGATAAAAGTGGTTACTGTGAGTTATCTGTAGGCGATAGATACCTATATGTTATCGCAGATTTATTTTTAGAACTTTATATGAGGAACAGTTCAGCCGTACATTTGTTTCATGCAACTAACTATTTACGGTGCGCACGCGGTGAATGCTCCGAATCGGCATGATTTTTCTGACATCTTCAACAATTATGATCACATTTAAGCCAATTTACACAAAAACTTTACACTTAAAGGAGAACCCCAATTTTCGGCCTCGAACCATATGTAATCTGTGCTAGAACATCGGACTAGACAAGAGTAAACTATATACCAAAAAAATCGTCTTATTTATAAGATAAACATATTTAAATCTTAGCTTCAGCTGCTGTTGCCAAATGAACCAAATAATGCAAAAAAGTTTTCACAGTATTTACCTCGTTACATACGATTTTATAATCGATTGAATCGATTGATATTGATCGATTGATGGAACATAATAATATATTTTTATGTATTATTTATTGATTATAATTATAATATTAATTTATTTTTTAGATATTTTCGTATTCCATATAAATCAAAACTATGTAATATAATTACCATTTAATCGTTACGCTAATTTTATTAAATTACATTTCGAATATTTTGACATCGATTAATCGATTGACAACAAAGATGATGTAATCCCTAATAATGTCATTTTGGTAACCATAGTATTTATAAATAACACCACTGTATTGTCATATTTCTCATCCATCTTTCATCTTTCTACGCGTGTTTTGTATATTTTTACTATCAAATATTTTCAGCGTATTTGGAGTCCTATTTACTATTGAAACTCATCGACACGCACACGGTGATTTTAATTTTCTATTGTATTCGCTTTCGTACTTGTGTTTTGGTGAATGTGTTTCGCAGTTTCGCTACAATTTCTTGCAATCCAATACTATATGAATATGGACTCCTTAATCGCCTGTTTTGTGACTGACAAAGGTTCAGAATAAGTCCTGAACACTGGATAACGTTCCCTATACATCTTTAGAAGATCAGGAGGTTGCTGTGGCCATACTTACAATGAGTATATTATGGTATCTTGATTGGGCAAGGTACTAACGAAATATAGCGCCTCCTGCACAACTAGACGAAATGTTAATATATTATAATGATAACTAATAAAATCTCTTGAAATATGCAATAGCTTTTATTATACAACCTTTTTATGTCATTCGTTTTGGGTGAAAACCATTGAAGTAGTAGATAGTATAATAGACACCCGCCAACTTAGTTTTAGCCATTAAACTCGTAGTTTAAGTGTTAGTATTTGTGAGAAACTTTCATTTTTATTACGTTTGTAATGATTACTCGTAGGTGTTTGGTTTATAGTAAGTGTAACATACATATTAAATAGCACTGTGACACGAGTATGACATAATCATAACCTATAATTAAGGTGATTCATTCTAGGATTTCCATAGTTGGCCATTGCTGGCAGCCGTGAAAATTAGAGAAATGAAACCTTTTGCAATAATCTAATTGACAGCCAATTTCCAGTCTTGTTTACCTAGGCCTGAGTTTCTATGGAAGCTGGGGTTCTCCTTTACACTTAAACCTCCTTCATTAGACCACTTCTACTATCGGTGAAAACTGAAAAAATCCATTCAGTATTTTCAGAGATCTCGCGTGACAAAAATTGGCGCGACGGGACTTACATTTTATAATAAGTAGTACGTAATACTCCACTTTTATAATAGGTATTTAAGAAAAATCAAGTTTCGTCCATGTTTTAACAGTAACAAAAGCAATTAATCAGCTTGCACTTGACTTGTCTGTTCTGACTTCTGTAAAATTTCCGTAGTTAAATAATGCAGTCGAACTAGCATCGTAATTAAAAACAAAATAATTTTAAACCAAACAAACAACGCTCCGTATTAAAAAACTGCGTACATAGTTCATGTTAGCGTGTATGAAGGTACTAGGAACGCATAAAGACGCGGGTTTTGTTTGCCACCTGCCAACGCAGTGTTTGTGTAGCCCGAGTGCCCCGAGTCACCCGCGTTACCGAGCCAGTGCAGCAGCTTGCACTCGGCATCTAAACACCGCATTACGTTACGTAACACTCAGTGCAGATTACTCGCTTCACTTTCATACGCAACACAACCACATTTAGATTAACATTTTTGTATTTCACTATTTTCTTTTTCAAAAAGGAAATCATCGTAGGTACTTACTGGAAATATCTATCTTATGTTAAGTATCGGTTCATCTTAGAGTCATATTGTTAACTTTAAAAGACAGTGTGAGCTTCGCCCAATAACCTTAAACCTTATCGATAATCTTAACGACGGAGTGTTAGTGTAGCTACACGTAAAATACGTTGATAGTAAATCAAAGATAATATGTATTTTAATGCTTATAGCCTACCTATAATAATTTAAACACCAAAGTGAAGGACGTCAAAAAAACACCACTTATTTCTGGATAAATCTCTTTTCAATATGCTAATCTGATGCGCTCGAGTATCTGCAGATGATGATTTTTTTACATTTTCAGGGATGCGCTGCGAGTTTGCGTCATTTCAAAATCAATAGTATAAGAAATGGGAACATCTATAAGATTTATTGAACACTCTCTCTCTGAAAATCTGACGCGCTCGAGTACCTACATTTTTTTTCTTGTTTTCACTCCTTCCGCATGGCCACCCCACCCCACAAATTGGCAGATTATAATATACATATTTCATATCAGGGACATGTTGGAGCATGAAAAATATAAATATCTGACATGCTTGGTCATTTACAGTCATTGTTTTTTTTTTACAATTTAAAAAATCTGTACACGATTTCCCTACCGCTGAAAGTGGAAACATTATAGGACCATTTATGCGTCCAATCATGTAATCTACCAAATCTAATAGGTTTCCGTGACGTTTGAGTAACTCTACATTTAGCATCATAGGCTCCCCTGCTATAATATTCAGGGTACTTTTACTCCAACTATAATACATTTTCCACCCTGTATTTAGATTAATGATAGCCTTGAACATATTTTTCAGGCAACCCATTCGCGATACTTTTCTTTAATGATATTTGATAAAAATATTTTTTATCCGAGAGGGGAGACCCGTGCCCAGTAGTGGGCCATTAATGGGTTGAAGCCAAGCAAACTTCCGAGTGAAGAAACTTCTCTAATTAGGATCTTAGACTAACAATATCCTAACCATAATGAATAACCACCCAACGACATTAACCTTGCGGCAAACATTTCGTTTTGAAATTCACAAAAACTAGCCATTGGATTTGCACTAACTTAATTAAGTAGAGCAAATTGAATTCCATTTGCCTTTTTTACAACTTTGCATACTACCTAGACCTAGGTACACTCGTACTAACTTCTATTATGATTGCGTCACACGTCGGTAACGCCTCCAAGATGTTATCAACGAAAGTGACAGAAGGTGACGTCACGAGGCGTTGACACATCACAGTTGGATTATCTCCAAGGAGGCCGTCATTGTTGCGTGTACCAAATAATCTCGACGCAACTTTCACTTTTCACGCGGCCAAAACTATTTCAAGGTCATGAACGCCATCGCGTCACTGAGAAAACATTTGTTGGCTCCCTCACACCGCTGATAAAATCATAGGTGAAAACGAGAAACATTGAATGATTCATGACATCGAACGTTAAGTGACAACGAATCGTTGTACTCATCGTATTATCACATGTTGATATTTTCATCATACAGATGTTGATATTTACATCATAATATTATTACCACAGACATAATATCTAGAGTTGATATTTATGTCTGTGATATTTTGTATAATAAAATCGTTCAATTTTGTAAAAAAATTAAGTTCTTTCAATTTCTCTTTCACTTGATAACACATGACACAATTAGTTTATAACTTAGCTAAATCCGTATTTTATAACATTATTATTGATAAAAATATAATAAATAATAAAAAATTGTAGGAAAAATTGTGAAGATGAAATGGCCATACTTACAACCGAAGATTTATTGTAAGTACTGTAGTAATAACAAAATGAACAGTGAAGACTAATATCCACATCCAACACAAAATGCCTCCTTCCTGTGTCGCGGATATAATAACAATGGAACCGAGAGGTTATTAACGCGACAATATTAGATTAATTAAAATTTTAAAAGTTTATCATAGAACCGTAATCAGTTCTGGGTACCAGGGCATCACGGGCTAATGGGGGCGACTACTGGTACGTTACATCATTAGTTTTAATTAACTGATACCCTATCCCGTTATCTGTATTCATTAAAATTGATTATCGAAATGCGTAAACCAGTAATCAGTAGATTAATTTAAATAAAATTAAAATTTCAGGGAAATAAAGTACTTCAATATTATTGAATTATGGCTTGTAACAATATGTTACGATAAGTAATGGTTTCCTTCAGGAATGACATCTGTAGGTATTACAAGTATTTTTCATCATTCAGACGGTTTTCTATACTACTATTTTTTAATAGGGTGTATAAAAAAAGTATATCAAGTGGCATTAGGTCAAATGATCGTTACTACTTATGTTATTCTACCAACTGTTACGCTCCCTTTTTAACCGACTTCAAAAAAAGGAGGAAGTTCTCAATTCGACTGTATTTTTAATATAGTTAAATATCCGTCAAACGAGCAGACGGCGCTTTCGATGGTAAGTGGGTAGCATCGCCCACGGATATCAGTAATGCTAAAGGCAGCGCCAATATAACGCGGGTCAAAATAGTAGAGCGAGACACCCTATACGAACTTCCCGATGCTGCAACTGAAACTCATAAAAAGTCATTAACGGTCGATTTTACAACGCCTATTACCATACTTGATAACAGTCGAGAGTAAATTGGATGGTTCACAGTACTTCAGAGCCTCGCGAACCGTAACATAGAGGCACTTGCCTGGTGTCTGGCGACATAGCCTCGAAGGATACAGCGCGGGCAAGGAAGTTGGCTCGAACTCAAAATAACTAAAACTTATAAAAACAAATGGAGCCTCTCACACTTACATAGATGATGATAATTGTGTTTTTATGTAATCATATAATGAAACGATGTCATCATTTTGTAGTGCGTCAACATCACCATTGTGTTTCTGAACATGCTATGGTCATTAAACCATTGTACAGGACTTTTTACTGATTCTACAAACACGTACCAACCCAATGGATGGATGGATAACGAAATAAATAATTTTACTTTGTCTTTGACTTCAATTTATCAATAAATACATTTTCATTACTTACACGATAACATCAATTATTTAATACTATAAGACACAACGTAAGTTATACAATCATCAACAGGTTTTCAAAAAAAAACAAAAATGTTGTTATAAACTCTTTTACAAATCTCTATTAAAACCTTAACTTAAAGAAGCATAAAATATAATTGTTTTAGTGCAGAAGCGAATAGTAAAAACTAAAAAGTTAAATTACGTGCACAACAGCCAGTAGAAGTATTTCTTTTTCTGTACAGTCGGCAAAATAATTAGGTGTGCAGGGCGTGATAATAAACCCTGTAATGTTTAATATTACATATTGTTTACGTTATTAGTAAAATTAAATCATACCTTACGTATTCAGGTATCATTTAACATTAATAATAACACAAATATTCTGTAATATCAATAATTACAGAAGGTAATTCTTTTGCTGACTGTACATATAAAAACGTATTTCATACTCGGAAAAGAGTAAAAAGTTGAACACTTACACGCAAATAATATTTTCTTTTCTCAGTGAATAAAAAGTGCATCTGGTGCTAGGAGAAAAACAGAGTCCAAGTACTCATAGTAGGTAAAATTGTATAATATTCAAGCTATTTACTATAATGTGGCTTGTGTGTGAAAATTATTCCCTGTTTGTTCAACTAACAAATTCTCCTTTTACGATCATCAATAAACTTTTTTTAACTTAAACATAATTTCACATCAAAAAAGATCATACTCCTATTGCAAACAAATAAAGGCAGCAAAACGCCGTAACCGCAGGCAATGATTAACAATTTCAACGATGACGCTTACAAATTAACTTCATCAAACCAGCGCCGCTTAACAAATTAATTAAATGAAACAACAAGCCGTTAGTGTAACGAGGAACAATGGTTAAAATCACGGAGCACTTGTTTCGATTCCAAACGATGGAGCACCTTTGTTCTGTTTGTTCCTCAACACAAACGGAACAAGGTCGGATCTAATTAGAACATGATTGATTGAAATACGAGCCCCGTAAACCGTATTCTGGACTCGTACAATACTAGTCCAGTTTTACGAGCAGACGAGCTGGTGGGAAGAGGTTATCACGCCCATGGACATTGGTAGCATCAAAGGCATTGCAAATCCGGGTAAGAAATGATAGCACTATAGAAATAGAAGACAAAAGATTCCAGAAAATGACGATACGTGTGGCGGCTGACTCGCGCAAGAGGATCTTCATCAAGATGAGCTATCATCGTAGCCTGGCAAACTTCACGGAAACAACTAATTTTACGACTGATCTTGATCGCTTACCTATTTATACCTTAGTGCTGAAGTCACTTACTGTCTCTCTCTTTTTAGGGTTTCGTAGTCAATACTATAAGGATACTTTCGTCATGTCTGTCCGTCTGTCCGCTATCTAGGTCAGAAACCCGTACTAGAAGGCTGTTAGTATATGTGATCATTTACCAGCAGCAGATAATTAATTAAATCGACGGGTACGATATTGTTTTTGCAAAGGACGCTATTAGAGAATCGTTATTTGCCAAAAGTTATCTTTTGGATTTGAATTTACCTAAATATTGACCCACCCTTAATTTACTAACATTCTTAACATTCAAAATGTTCATAAAAAATGATCACCAGAAACATGCCAGAAAAAAACACAGTGTCGTTAAACACAAAGTTTTCAAGAGAATAAGACAGCTGATCACTTCGCAATTAATGCTAAACTTTACTCGTTCATTACCGAAAGTAACAAAAAAGTTTCAAGTTATTTCTGTACTCCGCTCAAATAGGTTTTACTTTTAATGCAAAAAAAAGGTAATAAAATATGAAAGTTATCAAAAAAGGGAGATGTTGCTCGAAGTTCAAGACAAAGATAAAAGGCATTGTAACTTTAGCACAAGTCTGAAGGTTCTTCTTATTTTTATTTTCTTTTTATTACTTTTACCATACAAATTGTTTGAGACTGGCTGTAAAGAAAAATTTAAATAAAAATATTGAAAAAAATGCAAGTTATTGCTTGCGAAGTGGGAACTATATACGTAGTTTCGAAACTTAGTCGCAGATTTCTTTTCCTGGTGGATTTGAGATAAAACTTATACTAGCGGCACGCTACTATAAGACTATTTCAAACATTACAAAAGTGGGGTGACCAATTTAATATTGAAATAATTATAATAGATACTTAATTTCGATTACAGTGGATAGTGTTTTATAAATTTTATTTCAAAACCGTACGAGTGGACAAAGTAGTGCGTCACATTTCAAGAATTCCACTATTTGTTTGGGTATAAACGACTCGCAGGCGCTTATAGACCGAAGAAATAAGAAATCGCTCCTTACCTCCTTAAAACACCAAAGCTCACATCTTCCTTCGTGGATTATAAGTGAGATTGCAATTAAAAGTTGCACTCACCGTCAGATTTGCAGAGCACTCGGCAACAATGCGCAATAAATATCCGGGTTTAATAATGCGACGACCCGGGTTAAGGCCGGGTCAGGGAACGCGGCACGGTTACTTGCATCGCTTCAAGATTATCCGAGTGCGGCGGCCGCTCGGCCGGCGGTCCCAGCGGTATTTACTCGGTTTTACGACTAGCATACCGCCGTAGCAATCTGACATTCAACCAACCTTAAACTAGAAGCTAATTCGACCATTGTTTGACCATTAAGCGTATGATGCAGACTACAGACTATATTAACACAACTAAAATCGTAATTTTTTCACGCATTCCTCTCATTTTTGAGGAAGTGTTCCTACCTACTGAAGACAAGATCTCAAGGTTTTCTAGGTTTTCTAGATCTCAAGGTTTGAACATTAAAACCTTTCGGAACTGACTGCTTTCGGTCTGGTTGTGTGTCCTCGTCTTTGTATGTTTATCCACGGCACCCACGATGCAGGGAATCCTAGTCTGGAACTATGAGTAGGGATTGCAATCCGAAAAACCAGACCCGGTAATCCGGCCTGATCCGGGTTTTTTACGTATACCGGATTACTGGACATAAAGAAAAATATTCCCATTGTAATATTTTTTAAATTGGCAATCTGTTCTATTTGTAACTAAAATAACAGTTGTGAGCCTGTTTATATCCAGACGCTAACCGCTAACGCTAAACCGTACCCATTTCGCTGGGCGTCTAACATTTTTACTTGTGAAGGAATAATGTAGTTTTTTATTGGTGTAAGAATTTTTGAAATTTATCCAGTAGTTTTTGAGGTTACAAATTACAAAAAAATTAACAATAAATCATAACTTTCTTCTTAATAATATTAAATTTAGATAATCACCATTAGGAAATGTCTGTGCAAATATTTATTACGGTTCGATTGCATTTACTTTATCTTAACGCATTTTCGTTTCTTTATTAATACGATACACTTTTTGCTACCCCAAAAACAGTCTATATTGGAACGAGAAGCAAAAATTCTGATCCAGATGGATTGGTGAAAATCCGGTAAAATCCAGCCGGATTCAAAATGAACCAGATTGCAATCCCTAGCTATGAATGTATAGCATTATTTATTTACACATTCGTCCTTCGTTGGGTGGAATAATTGTTGTAGTAATTTTAATTAATAACAGGGTACTATAATTGTTACGAATATACGTATGGTAGTTGGTTGGTACTACTTGGTACAGTACAGGTATAACGTAGTTACTGAAACTGTCGTTATCGTTACCTTGCCGAGTTCCCTAATTACACGGGGCCGAGTGAATACATAACTAAATGGGCGGACCTATTACGTTTCAGGAGCCCCAGTAACTAGATTGATCTAATTTTGACATTGGAACTATCGGTTACTTGTACATAGATTTTGTCATTGACAATTCAGTCAATTTGCAACGATTAACTTGGATATCTACTCCAAACTCTGATGCTTTTGGGACTACGCGTGTCTAAAAGAAACAGCGTAATCTCCTTAAGTTTTAATCATTCGCAGGATAATCCGCTAACTCGGGTGTATAAAATTCTAAAGCCTCCTCGAACAAATCTGAACAACTGCGACTGCTATCAACTGATAATAATAACTGGGTCCGGATTAACGTATCCTCGAAAGCGCTAATGATATTATATAATAATTATATGGAATACTTAGATACAATAGGTATAGTGTAGAAAGCAGACTTCAACTTGACAAAGAAAGTTTTATGTTAAATCTACAACAACACTTGCCTAACTCCCCATGTACCGCACTTGTATATGAGGAAGGTGTCGTGCTATTCGTCCATGGGCTGGCAGTCAGAAAAATGACTGAAGTCTCACAGTGCTTGCGAGCGCATACTGTCATTTAAACCATTTCATAAATAGATGCTGAACACACTCAGAAATATCGTTCTTCCAAGCTGGCCATAGACGATCAAGTATTCTCGTCAAGTTTGCAGCGATGCGGCATCCAGTAAACTTGACGGTGTATGGCTATCTAAGCATGGAAGACCGCTCATGCAAATTGGATGCCGCATCAAGTCCGCTGCAAACAAGTATACCTACTGGATCGTGTATGGCCAGCTTATTGTTAGTGTGTCGTGTTTGAATACGGCAGAATAGTGTCCGGCGAGCGGCGCGGCGGCGGCGGTCACACCGGGCGTTATAAAACAGCGGAACGGTGGTCGTTTGGCGAGCGCCGCGCCGCGCGCTGCCAGACCCATTACTCCACCGTGTTGAAGGTACTATTATGCTCGCGTTATGGCCACCTCAAAAATACAAGTGCATTTAAACTAAGAGCTACCTTCAACTCTGTCGGTTACACCTGGTCTCTTAGGTATTTTCTGAGAACAGTTTTAAATTTAAAGCTATAGTCGAAATGCTGGCGTCTTTTTATAAAAGAACTTTAAAAATTTCTTAAAAATAACATCAATATTTTATAATAATTTTTCAGACCGTAGTCGAAGGATATTTTTAGACTTTTATCTTTCGAAAGGTAAAAAATTTAATGCTAATACTGCTACTTTTAGACTTGTTGGAATATTCAGACACTTCTAGTCAGGTGGCCTGCATGCACCTTTCCTATTACCACAAAACCCGAAGACACTAACTCAAGTAACACCGCTATGTGACTCATATAACACTAGAGGTAGATATAATATTCTACGGTTTTATTCGTCGTACGTACGATGCAGCTATCTGTGCACCAACATAAATACAGAAATAGGGTAATGTGTCCGCTCACGCCACCGCCCTCCCCCGCCTCGCCCCGCCCCGCCCGCGCCCCGCCGCTGCAGCCTTCACCGAGTTTTGATTATGGAGCAAAATACTCAGTTAATTATTGTAACCTATATCCTATGCACACTAACTTTCAAAGGAAAAATTTCTTGATTTCGATATATGAAATAATCAACGAAGCGCTCAAAGCTAAACAGCTTGCTTCAAATATAAAAGTGACTATGTTGATAATTTAGTTTCATATTTAATCGCTCGTTTCGAATTGAGATTATTTCTCTCGATATTTTATTAAGTAAATAGAAATATCGGATAAACTTTCTTTTAGTCCATACCCCCGATTGGACTGAATTTTAGTACCAATAAATTATGCGGAACAAAATTCCCAAACCACTGGCTCTACAAGAAAAATGTATTGGACATAAAATGTCCATATTTTAATGTGCTACAACTTTTATTCGAAACATTTTTCTGTAAAATAAATATTTTACCAAATAAACGTGAAAAATTAAAAATAATGTATCCTTAAAATTGAAATATGCGGGTATTTTGCCTATGATATTCGTTATCAACGTGTCGAAATACGTACGTTTACCAAAATCAGATCAATCGGAGGTATGGGCTAAAAAAAGTACACCCGAAATATCAGCAATCAAAGTACCACTACACCGCGCGGCTTGTCATCTGTCGAGAAATTAATTGGTCAAATTGTATTTACACTATATATACCTAAGCAACGAGGTTTCCTTTGAATAGTCAGTGGGTAATTTACGTGATGCTTTTGAAATTTTTGCGAGCACTTACTAGGGCGTTCAGCTAATCTAAACCCTTACCTTGAAACTTAAGAGCGCCGCTAATGGATTAAAGCCCTAAAATAAGGCAAAATTGCGCCCTAAACTGGAAGACTAAACGAGATAACACACAAGTGATTTCAGTGCGCGAAGTCTGTATAGCCAGCGCGAGACGTGGTGAACTCTGGCCTTAACCCTTCTCATTGAGAAATGAGACGCGGACAGCAGGGCAGCCTTTGTTCGGGAGTGTTGATACCTTGTAGCGTACAACTGCATGTTCATTCATTCACTCTTGAAACAGAAACTTAGAAAACTTAAGCGTAAAAAGTCGCAAAAAAATTAAAGCAGGTACAAATTCTAAAAAATAGACGTAGTCATCAGTAACACCAAAAGCATCTTGGATACGTTGCCGGCAAAGTGGATGAGGATTGAGGAGTCATGAATTATTAAGGACTCTCCCATACTGCTAACATGAAAACCCAAACACGCAATAAACATTTCACACTTGATTTTAGAGCGGTAGCTAGCGCTCATGCTTTTATTGTATGTAGCACTAGTTAAAACTTTGAAAGGACATCCGTCATCCATTTTCTAAAGGGTGCCGGATAGAAAGGACAAAGTGAACTACGTAATTTTGAAGGACAGAAGAAGAAAGAGAAGCTAGTAGAAAAATAGACTACGATAAACGAAGAACGCGTGCGCCATGCGAGAATTGCATAGATTTAAATATCATTAAACTAAATCATGAAACACATTAATCGCAGTGGAGGTAATAATTATGCAAATCTGGCAGAAACATCATTACACCATGGTAAACATTTGCAAAGCACAGATCAATCAGCTGGCAACCCATAGAGACAAACAAGCGATCACGATCTTACTACATACATGTAAACATAACATTTAACTGCAGTTTATGACTATGTCCATAACTGGTGACGTGGTGATTTATGTTGACGTTGTGAAATTTAAGTGTTCAATGTTTCGTACATAAAAGATTCACCTAACAAGCTTTTTCTTAGTTATAAAGGTAAAATATTTGCCGAAACGATACCTAGTCTAAAACAGTTGTAGCTCTACATTTTTGTCAAATCTGATGTCCCAGCCGGTAATCACACTGAGTTCCAAACATTGATATTGGCCAGCAGGAGGAACTGAGCTTCTAAGTCATCATTATCATCTAGCATAGATACTTACTTCTTATTGAAACGTTCTGTTCCAAAAACTAATCATTTCTAATGTATAAGTGTACAAACAAAACGTAGGTAAAACTCGACGAAGCTCCAAGGCCCTCGGTATTACAGATGGAGACAAAAGTTGCTCGTAATGAGAAACACAACGACGCCATTTTTCTACCGAGCTTATCGGCTTACTGCCGGCGCGTTATTAAAACATTTACGGGTGAAAGGGGAAAACATGCTAGCAGGCTCCCGAGGTAAATCTTATTGATTTAGTGAAAAAGGATCCATTGATGGAACCTTGTAATGGACATGGCCACTTTTTGGACAACCGAAATGCGAAAAAGGGTATACGGACCACGTGAGATCAGCGTTGCCGCGTAGAATAACATGTACCTCGTACACCTACCTCCCGGTAGGACCAATTTAAGTGCCACGTTTTCCCACGTCTACATCCTTACGCAGTAAGTTAATGCCTACAATATACTCCACCATGCTGCTCCTCTGCGCATTGCTGGAGAGGTTAGTAACCAAGAAAACCTTCGACATGGCTTAACAGCTGATATCTACCAGTAACAACCGGGACCAACGGCATAACGTGCCCTCCGAAGCACGGAATCGTAAAGAAATTGCCACGAGGTGACCACACCCATCCATCTACTAACGCTTCCGCCGATGTTTACCTCTGTCGATCACAGGAAAGACAAGCCACCGAGCTTCGGCGAAACTGCATATGAATGTTAAGTTAATAATGAAAGATCCAAAACATAAATGACTTGCGTGAACGAAAAGCATCAACAAACGCCTTAGGGATGCTGAAATGTTTTTGTATAATATGCTTCAGATAAGGGTAAAAATTTTCAAAAACGCTAGACGCTAGTGACATATCCTTTGTTAGCATCGTGTCGGTTTAATTGAAGCAAAAACTTATTACAAAAGTACTCTACACGAAGCTGAGGAGAGTACACGTCACTCTCTGTTGAGATATTACACCTGTGACTTTTCTCCTCGAGTATACTATCCCATATAGCAACCCATGTCCCCTTCAAAAGCTACCTTCTGTCTTCAATGTACCTTTGCTCTGGAAGAAGTTTCAGGTACCAATTCTTGCAAAAGGTAGATTGCAACTTTGACGTTGTTAAAAATACGTAGGCATAAAGAAAAATATTAAGGAAGTCATTGTCTTCTAATTTTGACATTAAAGGCATAACTGATTCGTTGCTAGCCAAAAAAGAGAAATGAAAAAGAAAGAAAGAGGGAGAAATTATTTTATCAATCATAGTTCTTGTATAAGAAATATGAAAAGAAAATCTGTGTAAACTGTGTAACATTGAGAAATAGTGGCAACACAATAACTGCTATTTATCTACTCTGCATCATTTCACGTTGTTAATCTACAGTAATTGTAATGAAAACAAAAGAAAATATTAAAATGACAGTAAAATGTTCATATTATTGTTCATGAAGCTAAAGAAACGGCGGGCAACTGGACATAACTGAAGCGCCGTCACTTGGTGAAAATAAAGAATACGAAACAAAATTAATTGCTGTCACTTAAAGGGAAACTCCATAACTTAAAAAGGACGTAACCAATTACCGGGAATGGAACAAAGCGGAAATTTTGTCAAAGTTTTGAACAAGTCCAAATAATATTAGGGAAAGCCTCATTTTTCCGAACTCTTCGGTCCGACCTAATAAACTCCTATACAGAGCATTATAATATTTGGAATACAAACTGGAACAGAGAACCACTCAAGGGTATTTAATCATTTTCGTTCATAATGTTGAGTACTGACATTTGAAATCTGGCATAGTATCGGTCACATGATTTTATTTGTAGTGACGTCATCAGTACTAAAATATCGCAGATCCAAATACAGTGCTATGTCCACGAGCATAACTAATGTCAACAATATATCGAAGGATCGGATAATTGTATTAATATTGACATAATTACATTTATTTACCCCGCTTAATAGAAGCTGACTGTTGCTTAACTTCCTCGTATTGAAGTCATTGTTAAGAGCGGATTTGTCGCGAGCAAGCGCACACAAGCGCCGCGACGCCTTTGCTCCAGCAACGTAGTCCGTACCTCACAAAGCTAATTAGTGCAAACCAACTACAATTCTGTGTCTTCGCTAATTGTGAACACTAATCGGCATTGTCTTCAGCGAGAGATCCAATTAAGTTTGCTTCTTTGGTAAACAAATACGTGTCGGTTGTTGCCTTTGCTAATTGAGAACTGATTTCTACCAAGCATATTGCAATTAAAAATTAATAACTGGCAGCTTGTTCCTAAACAGTATTAACAGACTAATAACCGTGTCTGCGGATTTTGCGAAAAGATTAGTAGGTTTATAAAATATAAGTGGATATAAAAATGTGAAGGCACGAAATCTCTGAACATCCTTTATCAAGTTAATAACCGCTAAAATGATGAGAAAAAAATCTCGTTACCCAACATCAAGGTTACTAGAGAAAATGTTATACTCATATGTAGGTATAGTGCAGACAACAGTATGTGTAGTCCTCATTATATCTTTATATGAGCAACAACTCAGATTATCATCAAATATAATTCTATGATCGCATAAACACACAATATTCACTCCGTTTCGCAACATAAAAACCAATACTCATACTATCATCATAACTACTCATCATAACTCGTTACTTCAAATTAAACTTCAATCAAAGAACAAGTTTACCATAAATTCATATTCATCCAATTATATAAAGAATACACCAAAAGTATTTACTTGTAAATTCTATAATACCGTATGTTATTTTATTACTACAAGTACAAATTAAGAAACCAGACCGGCAAAGTACAGCAAAGTCACTCGACGTATAATTACAAGCAGCGTGTTCAAAGGACTCCACGTCGAGAAAACCAACACGAGGTACGGAAACACCTTGGAAAACTTCCTTGATTACTGCCAGGAGCTAAAAGTAAAAAAACTATAGTATAAAAATATATAACATGTAAGAAGGCAAGCAACACAGACTACCCACGTAAGATACATACTAGTCAGTTGTAGTAAGTACCAGAATAAGCATTTTTATGTGATGTCAAATATGAAATAACCACTGCGGTAGGATATCTACGACGAACCTCTACAGAAGTACAGCCCTATATTAAGTCTGTCATATATATGGAATTGGTATCGTTAGTATTATTGTGATTTAATGACTTCTTTCGAATTAGCCTAGATAGTAGATACTCGTCAAACCAATACACATAATAATATAATGGTTTTCAGTTTTGAATATTATATATTTTATTACTATTAATTCTACTAAAAGCTTTAACCAATCTTGTTTCAGGATAAAGGGTTAGGATCAGTAACACTAAAAATTAGAATAGATGCTACGGCGCTACGCGGTACCAATTTGTGAGGGGGGGTTACATGTATGTAACCATTACATGTATCAATTACAACCTGAAGCCAAATGTAGTATGGCACTTTCATATCGATCTCGTGTATGAAACATGGCGTAAAAGGACACCACATAATCGTTATCGAAGAGATCCCTACCGCACGATTTGCTTTGGTACAAATTTCCGCTCCGTTCGAACGCATTTGGCGTGTGGCTCGCTACGATATGATGAATAAAATATATTAAGCTGACCCATCCATCCCGGGATAGCTTCACTAAAGCATAATAAATCTTGTGACTGACCTCTAAACGTTATCCATGTTATAAACGACCAGCTTAAAAATAATTGGCGACGCGGACTAATTTTATCCAAAAAACTTCGTAGGACGCTTAATTACCTAAGCTGAACGTAAGTCACTTAAGGCGCTTGTAAGAGCCAAGAACCTGGAGTAACTGGAGCTAATACGAACCCTAAATTAAAACTAAATTATAATTTTTCATATTTATACGTACAGTTTATAGGTGTAACCTAAGCCAATATTTAAGTTATGGAACTATGCAAAAATTCCTTGCCGTTTAAAAGTAGATACTTTTCTGTCAACGATGCACAGTATTATAGTATGGCATTTGTTTTGACGACGTGATCCCAAATTTTACCTGTAGATATTTCTCATGAAAAGGTTTAAAACCAGCAGATTTGAATATTATAAATAAGAGTGAATCATATTTCAATTTAAGTCCCTATATTTTTTCCTACTTGCACTTACGCCTAGTCAATTTTAAACTATAAGTAGCCACAATTTTGTAAGTTATTTGTGAGCATTCTATTATTGCTGTGTGTCTGTAGGTATGTTTTTCTAATATAGATTTCTTCGTTTCATCGAAAATTGGAAACGTGTTCTAAAATAAAAATAAAGTTATTAAAGTAATTAGTAGTAGTAAAGTCAAATAAAGTTATTTGAAATCCACGCTGATATTATGATGAAATTATACGGCAACAATTAAAGCTATGGGAATATATTAAGCTAGATGTTCTTCAGGACAGCCAGTGCCGAAACACTGTCTAAAGATAGGTACTATAGATAGATAGATGCCTAGGGTCTCCTAAGGCAGCAATATCAGAGCTCCTCTCGTCGTCACAGTTCATGTTCCTATAGGGGAAGGGGGGGCATAACGGGGACGTTAAGGGAAAGAGCCAATAACAGAATAAACAAAATATATTAAGAAATAATTATAATCATAACACTTTGGTTACATATTAGGGTTATCATTTGGCACAGAATTTGGCGAAGTAACTAATCAAATAATGCTTAAATTTTAATTTTACGAAACCCTTATGAAAACCCCATTGTGCCCCGTGGTAGGGGCAGTATGGGGTACATGGTTATTTTATTCACAATAAGTGCAGATGTGAATTTCTTCTGGGTTCTCGTCGTCAACACGAGCACAGGCTGTATGACGCCATCGTCTGCATAGCTGGCAGGCCACCCAACCCTCCACAGACTTTAAATATGTATGTTTCTCATCAAGGCAATACAGGCATAAAGTATCCTCGTCTAAGTTTTGTATAATGTATGTATTGCCTCTCGAACTTTTCTTTTTGTACGTTCGTACCATATGTAATACCTAAAACAAAATTAAAATTCCAATATCAAATATTCACATCATTCCTTTAGGCTACCTTACATAATGGGGTACCCCGTCATGCCCCATAGCCATGACCCCGTTATGCCCCTACTGGTAACATTATGTGAAATAATTGACAAAAAAAAAACAAATCTACAGTTAGAGTGATTTTGTTTAAAACATATCAATAAATAATATCTCTACAAAAACACAACAAATAAACAATAATAGTAATGAAAACACTTACCTTTTTAAATGTGTTTCCGTATTCACTCAAAATTAGATGAAAACACATCAAAAAATATTTATTTTCGTAAAAACCAAACGACTGCAGACTAGTCGCCGGTCACTGTCGGATTAAATACTGATACAAAATGGTCATTTATTAGTGAAAACAACAAACGTCTAGTGTGCATCGTTACTTGTTTTTTTGGGTGACCCCGTTGTGCCCCGCGACCCCGTTATGCCCCCCCTTCCCTTACATGGTATAATATATGGTACTTTGAGAACACATTTCAAAAAATTTCAGCAAGAATAAGAACTCGAACCAAAACTCCGGCAAAGTACAAAATGAGCTTCCAAAGTTAAATATTTAAACTTACTTGTTTTTTCCACTTCCATTTTATAAAAATATCTAGATTAGCAATTTCGTAAAGATTACCTCTTTCGCTGTTCTTAATGCACTTAGTTTGATTAACTTTTTTAGGTTAGAAAATCTTAATCTTTCTTACGATTTACAAATTGAAGCCATTACCAAATTGAATATACCTTTGATGTTTTCACAGTCTACCCGATGAATATAAACAAGCTAACGACGCGCGTGACTTAACTCTTAAACATCTACGAAATGTTGGTTCTATATTATCTAAACCAAACATCGACAAATTCGGAGCGCAAATTTTTTGGATCTGAGCCGCGCCAAATCCTCCTATCAGCGGCAAACATTCCCGATAAATATTAGAATTTGGGATCGAAACCAGGGAAAATGTAGCTGGAAACCGAAATACAGTGTAGCATCGATGTTATAGGAGAAAACAAAAGCTTGGCAAATGAAAATAATATGAACAATTGGAAGCAAAAGGTATAACATGAAGAGCTTTGATTCATGAATTTGTATTCCGTTATTAGAAATTTTAAATTGCGAAGCTACCGTCGACTCGAATTGATTAGGTATCAAATTGGAAATAATAAAATTAAACCAACAATGGATACATCAATATAGATAAAAAATATACTATGGCGCAAGAAATAGCCAATTGATAACGTCCAACAGGTTAAATTGATTCATTTACTTTGACTGTTCAATCGTCACTCTCAAAACGCACCCTAGTGCTAGAAAGAGAGCCCTCCCCTTTGAACTATCTCTTTCTCTCCCATTACACGAATATAGGTCAGTGTGTTAGGCTAGCGTCGGGAAGAAAGTGAAAATTCAATTGTGTGTAAGAGATTTTCACGCGATTTCGTATTCAATTTTAGAGGGCAGATGTTCTTTGAGTGATATAAGAGGAAATTGAAATATGAGCCGCTTCGCTCATTGTTACGTTAGAGATGATCTCCGTCTACAGTTAAATTATAGGATCTTATGATAAATTTTAAAGTAACACGACCTCGTTATCTGCAGAAAATCTAAACACTAAGCTTTTGCCCGCGGATTCGCCCGCGCTAGAGTGGTTTCGAAGCGCTCATAGCCCGGCGGCTTGTGTCGATCCTAAGTGATCGACAAAGTTAAGCAACAGCGGGCACGGTCGGTAGTTGGATGAGTGACCGCTAGTGGCAAAAAATTCTTGAGCGTCTCCGTGCTTCGGAGGGCACGTAAAGCCGTCGGTCCCGGTTGTTACCATAAGATAACAGTCGTTAAGCCATGTCGGAGGCCCTCGGGCGGTATAAAAACTTCTGACACTCGGGTTGGCCACTAACCCCTCTACCAATCTACACTGAAGCGGCGTGGCGGAGTATGCTCTAGGCCTCCTCAAAAGGAGAGACCCGTGCCCAGTAGTGGGCCATTAATAGGTTGAAGCCAGAGTGGTTTCTAAACGAAATTTTTAATTAATTAATTTAGATTTATACGTGGTTCTATAAAAATAAAGTGCACGTATAATTAGAATGATGTATTAGGATACATAATATTAGATGATGCCGATTTTTTACAAATCCCGCGGGAACCCTGAACTTTTCCGGGATAAAAAGTAACCTATGTGTTAATCCAGGCTATAGGCTATCTCCATTCAGCCAAATTGGGGCGTGACTGAGGAACAATCATCCAAAAATCTTCACAAACTTTTACATTTCATTTATACGTTAATAAGATATTAATAGAATTATTAATGGTAGTATTATAATATTGTTATATTATCGTGTTAATTTAAGACAAAGTGGTAAGATTAATGTAAGGTTTAGAGCTATGAAATGCATTACTCATCATAGTTGTCCAAACAACGCCGATCACACACCCTGTCGCAACCCCAACTTTTTGTAAATGATACCCCGCGGAGCCGTTTATATCACGGCAATGCAAGTTGTAACAAACTTGAAGGGTGCCTAGAATAATAACATAAATCTAAACAAAATTGGCATTTCAGACAAAAGCTTTATAATAGAATACTAATTACAAGTAGGTATATACTCGTAGTACATAGGTACTAATGTTAGTAATGAAATTATGGATCTTGAATATTTTATATTTTGAATTACATTGCATTGGTTAAAATTAAAATTTAATTTTAAGCACTTGAGATATTTATTGAGCAGCGCAGTGGAGTACGTTCTAGATCTAGAGTCTAGACACAATGACGAGGACAGAACCAACAGTGTCATGACGTGAGGTCTGCGGCTAATGTGTTTCAATACGACATAGTAAAACATCATATAGTAAAATTTAAAAGCCAGAGTCCTACTTGGTACGTTTTTATCGCTAACAAAGAGTAGGTAGGTACTACTACTTTAAGATAGCAGCGAGCCGGCATTCCCCGACGGAGCGGCGCTCGCGTGACACAGACTAAAGCCATCCTACAATTAATATTCTCAAACTGAGCAATAACAGCCCCATGCACGGAATGTTTAATATTTCATTTCATATCTGCCATATTGACCGGCGACCTAACGTGGCGGATACATGCTTATCTCCTCGCAACTGAGATAATAATGATATTCCATCTCTTTCATTAGAAACTTACTGTTCTTGGTAGAATTACATACATATAATTTAGTTATTAACAATGTATGTATCACCGTAAAATTGTAAATACCGTTAGACTACAATCTATCTCGCAAGATTGTAAACTGTCGAAAAATTTCAAGAAACAGTTCCAATTTTCACATTTTAATAACATCCAATGAAAAAAAAAACTTTGACGTAGAATCGATATTCTCATATTCATAAATAACGAGACTAACGTCCCCAAAAATGAAAAATTAAGTTCCCATTCTACTTCAATAATCTATACTAATATTATAAATGCGAAAGTAACTCTGTCTGCTACTCAATAACGCCTAAACCACTGAACCGATTTTGATGAAATTTGGTACAGACATATAATTGAGCTCGGGAATGAACATAGAATAATTTTTATCCCGGAAAATAGACCTGTTCCTGAGGGATAACTCTTCCACGCCAAAACCACTGAACCGATTTTGATGAAATTTGGTACAGATATAGAATTGAGCTTGCGAAAGGACATAGGATACTTTTTATCCCGGAAAATAGACCTGTTCCTGAGGGATAACTCTTTCAAGCCAAAACCACTGAACCGATTTTGATGAAATTTGGTACAGATATAGAATTGAGCTTGCGAAAGGACATAGGATACTTTTTATCCCGGAAAATAGACCTGTTCCTGTGGGATAACTCTTTCAAGCCACTAAACCGATTTTGATGAAATTTGGTACAGATATAGAATTGAGCTCGGGAAAGGACATAGGATACTTTTTATCCCGGAAAATAGACCTGTTCCTGTGGGATTACTCTTTCAAGCCAAAACCACTGAACCGATTTTGATGAAATTTGGTACAGATATAGAATTGAGCTTGCGAAAGGACATAGGATACTTTTTATCCCGGAAAATAGACCTGTTCCTGTGGGATAACTCTTTCAAGCCACTAAACCGATTTTGATGAAATTTGGTACAGATATAGAATTGAGCTCGGGAAAGGACATAGGATACTTTTTATCCCGGAAAATAGACCTGTTCCTGTGGGATTACTCTTTCAAGCCACAAAACCGATTTTGATAAAATTTGGTACAGATATAGAATTGAGCTCGGGAATGGACAAAGGATACTTTTTATCCCGGAAAATGGACCTGTTCCTGTGGGATAACTCTTTCAAGCCAAAACCACTGAACCGATTTTGATGAAATTTGGTACAGATATAGAATTGAGCTCGGGAAAGGACATAGGATACTTTTTATCCCGGAAAATAGACCTGTTCCCGAGGGATCACTTTTTCAAGCCACTAAACCGATTTTGATGAAATTTGGTACAGATATAGAATTGAGCTCGGGAAAGGACAATGGATACTTTTTATCCCGGAAAATAGACCTGTTCCTGTGGGATTACTCTTTCAATCCACTAAACCGATTTTGATAAAATTTGGTACAGATATAAAATTGAGCTCGGGAATGGACAAAGGATACTTTTTATCCCGGAAAATGGACCTGTTCCTGTGGGATAACTCTTTCAAGCCAAAACCACTGAACCGATTTTGATGAAATTTGGTACAGATATAGAATTGAGCTCGGGAAAGGGCATAGGATACTTTTTATCCCGGAAAATAGACCTGTTCCCGAGGGATCACTTTTTCAAGCCACTAAACCGATTTTGATAAAATTTGGTACAGATATAGAATTGAGCTCGGGAAAGGACATAGCATACTTTTTATCCCGGAAAATAGACCTATTCCTGAGGGATAACTCTTTCAAGCCACTAAGCCGATTTTGATAAAATTTGGTACAGATATAGAATTGAGCTCGGGAAAGGACATAGCATAATTTTTATCCCGGAAAATAGACCTATTCCTGAGGGATAACTCTTTCAAGCCACTAAGCCGATTTTGATAAAATTTGGTACAGATATAGAATTGAGCTCGGGAAAGGACATAGGATACTTTTTATCCCGGAAAATAGACCGGTTCCTGAGGGATAACTCTTTCAAGCCACTAAGCCGATTTTGATAAAATTTGGTACAGATATAGAATTGAGCTCGGGAAAGGACGAAGGATACTTTTTATCCCGGAAAACAGACCTGTTCCTGAAGGATAACTCTTTCAAGCCACTAAGCCGATTTTGATGAAATTTGGTACAGATATAGAATTGAGCTCGGGAAAGGACATAGGATACTTTTTATCCCGGAAAATAGACCTATTCCTGAGGGATAACTCTTTCTCGCCTAAACAACTGAACCGATTTTGATGTTTGGTACAGATATAGAATTGAGCTCGGGAAAGGACATAGGATACTTTTTATCACGGAAAACAGACCTGTTCCTGAGGGATAAGGTCAAATTTTGTTATATGTAGTTGATAGATTTGTTATTTATGAAGCGATTTTTATGACTCTTTTTAGGGTTCCGAAGTCAAAACAGAATTGTCACAGTTTCATCATGCCCGTCCGTCCTTCCGTCCATCCGTCCGTCCGTAGCATAGCGCAGAGGCCCTTAGTGCTAGAAAGCTGTAATTTAGCAAGGATATACATGTTTATGTAAACTTTAAACTGGTAGAATAACATTTTTAATGTTTAATAATTTAATATGTTTTTAGGATACCTACCTCTCCTAGAGGTAATATGGGGATAATTTTTTTCCGTCACGCACGTGCGGGGTATCGTGAAAAAGGTCTCTCAAAAATAATATGGGTCTGCTAAGTCCATTTTTCGATTGAGGGGTCTGTTTGGGAAATATTCGTAAGTGTTGGACACGTAAAAAAATTCATGGCAATACCATTAAGATGAATTCAAAAGGAAAACTATCATGGCTATATTATTAGCATACGTAGTTATTGAGTTCTATAAACTTAGAACTTCGAAACCCTATATTACCAGTGACCTGGCACGCTATTAGCCGGTTTTTTAACCAACTTCAAAAAAGTAACAGGTTCTCAGTTCGACTGTTATAAACAAAAATTAACTTTAACATAATTTGAAAAATCAATCTTTAAAGGGTTAATTCAGGGAATGTTTATACGAAACTTCGTCATTTTTAGGGTTCTGAAGTAAAATCGTGACCCTAATAGCTTCGTCATATCCGTCCGTCAGTCTGTCCGTCTGTCCAAAGCAAAGCGCCGAGACCCTTAGTGCTAGAAAGCTATAATTTGGCATGGATATACATATTTATTAAAACTCCAAAATTGTAGAATAAACTACTGAAAATAATTTTTTTTCGGGGTACCTCCACTACAGGTAACGTGAGGATTAATTTTTTATTTATCCCTATAGTGTGGGGTATCGTTGAAAAGTTTTTTCAAAAATATTATGGATCTTTTGAGACCATTTTTGGATGTAGGGCTCCGTTTGCGAAATACGTATATTTGGCTTGAAAGTGCTAATTTTGGGTACCCAAGTCAAGTCAAGTGTCCCCCCAACGGCTAAACGGTTGGAGTTGGACAAGTGAAAAAAATCTCAAAAATAGGTTATACGATGAATTTATAAGGAAAACTATCAAGACTGTTAGCATAAGTAGTTAATGAGTAATAGTCAATAAACTTACTACTTTGGAACCCTATATTACACGTGGCCTGACACGCACTTGCCCGGTTTTTTAAGTTAAAACTGTGAAAGTTGGTAGTTAGTATGTAATCTTACATAAAACAAAAATAACTGTAACATGATTGTTTGGTAATACATTCCCTAAGGGCTAAAACTAGAGGTTGTAAGTTTAGAGTAAGTTTGGAGTAAGAAGTTGTAAAACGAACAGATGAGTCACCTCATGGTAAGTGGTCACTTTCGCCAATGAACATTAGCAACGCTAAAAGAATCACTGATTTGCTGCTGCCCAAAAAGAAAAGAAAGATATGTTTTTTGTGTATTCTGTAAAATTACAATGTAAATTTAAAATTCAAAAACTCTCAGGCCCTGACTTAGATAAACCTCTAAATTCTAAAAAGTTCAATTATTTTGGGACCTTTCCTATGGGTGGGTCATTAAAGGCTCACTACTGAGCACTCACTCTTGAGGACGCCTAGAGCATCCACCACTTTGCTCCAGTGTGGATTGATGGAGGGATTAGAAATCAACCCAAGTGTCGGAAGTCATTACGCCGGGCGAGGACCTTCAATATGTCATAACGACTGTTATCTTACGACAACAACCGGGACCGACAGCTTTACGTGCCCTCCGAAGCTCGGAGAGCTCAAGAATTTTTTGCCACTAGCGGTCACCTATCCAATTACCGACCGCGCTCGCTATTATTTAACTTCATCGATTACTATTAGAACCGACACAAGCCGCTGCGCCCGGACTATGAATGCTTCTCCCGATGGGTAATTAATGGGTTGTAAGAACATGTCACTTTTGCTGTAATTTTGGTGAAGAGTTTAGTATCTTGCTGACTACCAATCACGCTACAATATCAGATCGTAGTTATCATTTCATTATCAACACTAAAGATTTGTTTAATATTTTACTCATTTACATAATACGATATATGTACTAAGTGTAGGTGTTGTAGCTTCAACCCATAATGGACTATTACAAGGCACGGGTCGCCTCTCTTCATAGCATGGACAAGTTTGCTGTCAATTTATGAAAAACATGTTTTATAATGAAGGGATCTTTATTTTCGGCGTACGAAGTCGCGGGTAACAGCTAGTAGATATAATAAAATATAGATCTAAGAATATTACAACCGCGTAATTATCTCCGATACTTTCAATCACTTGCAGTGAGCTCAGATATTCAGACGATACATGTATTCCCTATACTACTAGTTTTCAACTGTGTACTAAATAAATAAGAAGTATTGACCTTTATCTACTTTGTTTTAATCTGCGCACTGCAGATTCTTAGACGTTGTATTGAAAACGTGACACGTTAACATACGAGTAGATACTGAAATAGCTTGTCTTTGCACGTTACAGCAAATTTCATCGAGCACGCATATTTCAGCGTCGCAGAATCGTAACAATGTCACTATAGATTAGGTACTTCGATTTCATTATCGATGTAAGCGAATACAGATACACATGCAATAGAGATGTTACGTGATTAATATTTGTAGAATTTTATATTACTGTCAGTTCAATATTTGCAGGAATATCGGATAAGAATAAGCGGACCGCTATTACAGAGGAAATAACCTTAAAGTTTTCATATGTATGAAGAATGAACTAATGCCAAAGAGGATATAAATCGAGCAAAGATAAAACTATCAAAATGAATTTCTGCAATGATGGAGATGTGATAGTAAAACGTATTTGGATGTAATATTAATGGAGTTAATATAAAAAAGTAACTCAGGTTCACTATCTATTCGCCCCATGGAATTTACTTCGCAGACAAACAAAAGACAAATTGATGGTAGTTCCTTTTGAGGCAAGAACTACTACAACAAGTTGTGAATCAACGTGTAGAGGCTGGAGCGGAGCTCTCGGCTTATCATTAATTAATCATCCAGAACTGGGTGGCGCAAGTTTGGCTCTATTAACTTTCCTTAAGCCTCGTCTCAGGTACTCAGAAAGTTGTTGAAGGAAAATGAATCTACAGGGCTGTAGCTGTGTTTTGATTATGTAATTTCGTGTTATTAATACTTTGGAAAGTTATTCGTATTAAATCCGGGACACATGTGAACCTTTCTAACATTTTATTATTGTGAAATAGATCAAAGATTATTGGCAGAAATTACTACACAGCAATAAGACTGCTTTTTGTGCACAGCTATTTATCTTACAGCAAAATTGCTATGGTTTATGCTGTATAATTTAGTGTAATAATTAAAACCTAACCCTTGATGTGTTTTTGATTGATTGGAGATTGTATAAAACAATATTCTGGGAAATAGATTGATGGTTATGTCTGCTTACTACATAATAATAAATATTCAATGCGTAGACCTACACAAATACTAACCTATCTATTATCTACCTTCCTATATCATTTAGTAAGTAATGTTTTACACAGATCCGGTGAAATATCCCATTTTCCTATCGAGAAGAAACCGAAAGGGTTTGATCGAGCATCGCCCACGTGAGGTTTTCCAAAGCCCACCCATTTACTATTCAATGTTGATTGATAACATTCTCAGCGTTGAAAGCAGCAGTTACGATAAATGAGGGTTGGGAACCAACGTAAACGTAAAAGTTGGTGTGAGCTACAAGTTCGTTAAGATTCACAAGCGACGTCATTAATCAACCTCTGCACTAGAGGCCTCGACGCAAATGGCCTGTTTGCTCAGGCCTCATTACGACTGCTTCAAAACCAGAGATTGATAAGGGAAATGAGCGAGGTGAAACCTTTTTGAAAAACAAATCACGGGGCGTTTTGTGTGTCCCGTTATAAACAGGAGGCAGAGTGTTTGTTTGGTCGTTTTTCAAAAATTGGCAACGCAAAAAAGTAAACTAGCTACAAGGACCAAAGTAAAAAATTGCATAAATGGAAATTAGATTCGAAACAAATTCCAAGAGAAAGAAATATGGTAAACAAAAACGGATGAATGATCTTAAATAATTTAAGATTTTCTCTCACACCGATATGCCCCATCGTCCCCAAAGACTTAGAAAGCACTTCCTTTTTCATCTGAATATCCTTACAAGGAAAATCAATAAGAGGGAAATAAAATAATATCCAATCCCATTTCAAATACACCTCTATCCTCGACCGCAAATCTCACTCCAAATGTTCGTTCAACATAAATCAACGTTCTATATTCAGAATATCTAAAATCTCCCTTAAATCATTCCGTCTTTCAAAAGACGATCATTTTCTGTTCCGTTCGGAAATATTTTATCCTCAGAACAATACTGACTGATCCTGGCGAATATACTTAATTCGCAACATCTCAATAACGGAGTACTTTACATTCGGGAGTCGGGAGTCTCGGGAATAATGAAAGGAAATGCTCCTCGAGTATGATTAAGAGTAATAATGATCAAAGGTCCCCGGTAACTGTACCATGAAGTTTACTTCGTTCAAAGACGACATCTGATTGTAGTGATGCGCGACAATGAATGCTTCCAGTCAAATTATTCGAGTGAATAAAATTTAACTTGTTCTAACGATTTATGTATGTTGCGAAGTAATAATATTATAATTGCTTGTAATAGTAATAATCGCAAAGATTTTTATCCACAATGATTCAACGCCAAAACATTTAAAATTTCAAGCTGATAACTGATAACGAGCGATCTATTTACATATCTATTAATAATTCATAGTTATAATTAGATTACAATATCAGGGGATGTGGAGTCGTTGCGCAGTCGTCTATTACAATTAATTTATTACTATGAGTAGTAGCTGAAGATATAATTTTAAAAGTCAAGTCATCAAGTCGCTTTCGTTGCATTAAATACAGAGGGTAAGTGAATATAGTAGAACTATCTATTACATACTATATTCCAAATCAAACAGTAATAATACGGATGGATACATTAATTGATTGATTTATAACCAGTCGAGTTCTTATACATAATAATTATCAGTTTCCTAGTAACAGTTAATATCAGCAACATTTATAATGTATATTAGATTGATGTGGAAATGGAATCAGATGGAGCAGAACTGAGCATTGCATGCACTGAACACACAAACAAGGAACTGGGTAGTTAGTCAATGATCGCACAACAGTGGTTTGCAGGGAAACTTTGTTAGAGGATTACAGAGAACTTGGTTCGTGTCTACCGCATATTGGTCAAAACATCGCGTCTTAATATGTATCTACTGATGATGAAACTCTAGTAGGTTTGGAATAAGTAATCTTTACTATCGATAGTCATTCGGTTAGTTTCAAGGACTAAAAACAATTGAAGTACTAAGATTTCCAATTCAACTGTGTAGATTCATCATGAAAATTTAAAGCTTTTCACGTCTCAATGTTCAGTTTTAACTGGCACCAGCTTGCATAATGTTTTAAGCAGTAAATGGTGCAAATAACTAATAACATAGTTGAAACAATGACCGCAGTTTAGTTAATTGCCACGGTGCCACCTTTCGGATAACGATCAAACCCTAAACAAAGACACGCAACATTCATATCAATTGTCGTTCTATTAGCAAGTGTGGCCGGCGCGGCGCAACCAAATATTTACTTATTGTATCGGGTGGTGAATAAACTCACTCATTTCAGCGTCTTCTTCGGTAACCAAAAATTATTTATTGCAACGCCAGGATTGTCGAAAACGACAAATTCACCGATGAATGATTAGCGAAGGTTTCGTTAATCTACATTGTATCTTTTCGATTCCAATGATACAATACCTCACCTTCCATATTCGACGAAAAAATATGTTAAAACTTGACGCCTTTTTAGGAAAACTTTCTAGAAGTAAGAATCCTGATTCACGCCTTTGAATTAATGATTTCGTATCATCAAAAATTGCCATTTTAAATTGATACATTTTTGATCAAATAAACGACCGTGGTTTTAAAATGTATCTGATATTAGATCACATTTCCTCTAGGATCTTCAGTCACATAGATTGCTGCTCATTATGTGACAACAATCGCACATTGTCTTGCTGACCTTAACATTACGCGCGCTGAATATAGACACGTTGACGTCACCGATTTGATTCGATTCATTCGATACAGGTGATGAGGTAAGGGTTGCCTCGTATGGATTTGCGAATAATCAGCTGATGCTCTGGGACGCTCGTATTCATGTAACGCTCGACGTAAAAACCCCAGAAAAATGGTGGCTTCTTCTTACTACCAAGGTCAGGAGCAGGACCAACAAGAATCAATGAATTTAAAAGAAAGTCATGCTGTAGGTACTAGACAATCCTCGCAAACAAAATCGATACCTACCTCCATTCATACGATATTTCGTATCTAGAAGATGATATGATAGATTATATGGCAATTCTGTGAATAAAAGCTACACACTATACGGCACGCTCCGTTGGCTCGGAGAATTCTCATCGGATGACATAATCTTGACATAAGGGGTTTTAATGTTTATCTGTGACATCTTTCTCAGAAATCGATCTATAAATTCGGTAGCTACTATTACGCGCCTGAGTAATTCAGGTCACCCAATTTTGAAATATCAGAGTTTGAAGTCTGAGAAAGACGATTAGCTTCTATGGATACGTAATCCATAATTTAGCGTGCATTCAAATACATTACCTGTATTTTAATTTAAATAAATGCCAATTATTATTATTTTTACGTTTTCTGGGTGTAGATCAAATGATGTGTAATTTAATTTTCTGCTGTGCGGTAAAATAACTACTCTTTATCCTCCTGGATCTACGGGGCTACGAAGTCTTCAAATTGGTTTTATTTATATTGCTGTGGCAACCCTATTGAAATTGTGACATGAGAAGTACAAGTAAACACATTATCAATGAAGTTGAGCTTGCGGTGTTACTTCACGCCTCGCACCTCTAAAACCGCACCGCATTACCTGCTGTGGGCTGTGGGGAAACATGCCTCGTTAATAGGGTATTACATCTCCTCTATCTTAATATTATTATAAGGCTCATTGTTAGACGTATCGCAATAGTACACTAAGTACAATTCTGTGGACTATTTTGAATAAATCTTGTTTCTTAAAAATACAATGAATTGAGAACCTTCTCCTTTTTTGAAGTCGGTTAAAAAGTTATTTCGATTCGGTTTAATAGAGAAATTAATTAATAACCAATTATCCAAAGTGAATCTTTCGAAGATCTACCTTCTAAATGTGCCCTAAGATACATGGAAGTTATTACATATTTATTACACCAGAGTTCGACATAAATATTTGGAATCGGAAGTTGGGAGATGAGTCCCATCCAAGAATTTTTTTTAGAAAAATAATACCATGAAAAATATTTTATTCCCACTGCTATGTCTAGACCACAAACACGAGCCCATAAATTATATAAATCAATTATCTTTAAATCACAAGTCTACTTTTGTGAGTATTTAATACTCCGAGTACGTCATGCGTTAAATCCGATAATAGGATAGTAGAGGCTCGTATATTTTAAGCTTGTTTATGCTTACCTATGTAATATTAAATACGTGAGTAGGCTTTACTCATAAATAATTTACGAAAGTTTAATATTTTCATGTTTGCTTTGTGAGGTTCTGTTGAACCGAATATAATGCGCTGAGTAACCCAATTTGTCGGTTGAAATAGAAAATTACTTAACTACTAGAGTTTTTACATTTTGTATTGTATTACATTTGGTCCCAATTAGATAGATCTTGCGCCACGGTGGCGGGCGGCGCGGCGGGGAGAAACTGGAGTCAGGTGTCAGATGCTAATTGACAGACCCTGATTACTGTTGGCTTTACACGTGTTAGTTTAAGCCATGATGACAAGTTTATTTTTTTTGTAAATACTAAATAGTCAACAAATGTGCGGAAAAGACATATAATGGTAAGTGGTCACGTGCGCCCATGGACATCGCCAACACCAAATTATTACCGAGGCATTATAGTAAAACAAACTCTTTTGTCTCTTAAAGAACTGATAAGTTTTAGGAAACTTTATTACTTATTAGATTAGTGAGTCTTCGTGTTCTCTTTAAAAGATGTGCTGGAAAAATCGTTCAACGTTTTCCCCGAAAATTATAAAGCACTGTTTCGAAACGAACGGACTGCATTAAGACTCGAAATTATTATGTAATACATTAGACTTAAAAAAAATAAGTTAGATAAAATAGTCTACATACATATTATAAGTATAAAAAGCGGCCTACATAGGAAACGTAATCTCAGCGACTGATAATGATTCCAATTTGACGATCGTCCATCACAATACACATGTGATACTATACGAGTGAACATTAAATTGTTTCAGTGATACTGTACTTCAGTTCGGTGCATTCCATCACTCGTGAGTCGTGACATCATTAACGGAACACAAGCGGTTGACGCCATTTTGATTTGTGGCGCTCTAATCACACTAGCAAAATCGTATTGCAACAGATTTGCATAAGTTAATTTATTGCCTGCGTACAATTTCGGCTGATATTACGATAGGCTATGCGATTACTGTAAGTTTAGCCACAATGCGACATTATCTCGCTTCTTGGTCAATATCCAATTCATTGTTTAAACAATACGTATACAGGGAAAAAAGCTTACGAGTAATACAAAACTCTTAGAGAATATAACTCGTGCATGCTGTGTTAATGTACGTGTACCAATGTGAAAAAAAATCCCATCTAAACATGGAATCAGTCATTGTTCCCAAAGTGAAGCGAGGCCGTAGTAGTAAATAAATAAAACTGAATATTAAACCATTTTAGGCGAGTGGTTAAGCCACGGGGACCCTTTGCTCAACATAGCTACAGTGCCAAACAGAAGTACCTACTACTAGATATAGTTGAAATAGAAGCCACTAATCTCCCCGAGTCCACAACGGCTCTCGGGAGAAACCACGAGTTGACGAGGCGATCTATGCCACAGAATAGGTAATAGCTCTTTGTCACAGATTTAGATGCATTTCCATCACTACCCTTAACTTCCACTGCCGCCATAACGACGAGTCTGCGCCGTGTTAAGAGTGACCCTGCCTGTGGAGGGCAATTTGGGTTGTTTTTTTTTCGGTGGAGTTGGGCATTTTTGTACTTTTCTGATACCTGATCATGGTTTTTATGTGATGTCTCTTTAATTATGTGTATTTTGATTTTGTTGTATGAGTGAGTATAATATGTATTAGTAAGTATATGTATAAAATATTTTATTTATACTGAGAACGAACTATCTACAGATATTTGTGATAATATAACTCTCCTTCAAGCAAATGCATCGCTGAAGAAAACAATCATCATCAAAATTTAAAAAAAAATCGAGATCAAAACTCTGATTTCCTATTTGGTTGATTGCCAAACATTTGTACTAGTACCTACCTACTAAGTTATATCAGTGCATACCAAATATCAAGTTTGGAAAGAGTTTGTAACTTGTGACATGGAAACCACTAATCCCTGTAAGCTGGCAAGGCACTGAGCCTCTGAAATGGACCGGGGCTTAGTTAACGATATACTCATACCTAACCTACATTTATGTTCTACCTTATGAAGTGACAATGGCACAAATTTCGTTGGCGCTACCAAGGAACTGGAAGTTTTATTCAAACAGTGTCAAGGAAGTTTACAATTATAAATAGCAGATTTTGGCAAATAATGGGACAGTATAGCATTGAATTCTCTTGGAGGAACCAAGGGACTCTAATTTTGGACGCTTATGGGAAGCAGGAGTAAAATCTACTAAAACACACCTGATGAAGGTAACTGGAACCTCGACACTTACCTTTGAACAGATTACAACTTTGCTCACACAGATAGAAGCCTGTCGCGATTCATTATCGATCTGTGGATTAAATGATCACCCGGATCATTTTAACGCTTTAACTCCATCTCATTTCTTGATATGTGAACCTTTAGTTGCCATACCAGACGGACCACATAACAACCTACCTCTCAGTCCACATAATAGGTGGAAATTAGTCCAACGTATGACTGCCCATTTTTGGAATCAATGGAGCACAGAATATTTACATACGCTGCAGCGTACCAGCGACACAAGTGGCAAAACAACGCGGGTGCCCCATAGATAGGTGAAGAGGTCCTTGTAAAGAAACCAGATCTTCCTCTAACGAAATTGTTCATGGCAGTGGTAGTAGATAGGCATCCGGGCCTCGATGGTGAAATACGTGTCAGTCAACTTGAAAACCAGGGCTGGCTTACTCAAGCATCCAGTCTCAAAACCTGTCGCTCTTCTCAAGCAATGAAGGCAATATAACTACGGTGAGCGGCTGCTAAAGAACAAGGTTCTTGGCGGGCGGGATGTTCGCAAGAATATATTACTAGATGGCGTTATTTACACCATTTATCCATGAAGAACTGAGTAGCTATCACCGTTAAAATAAGATGGCTATTGCAATCGCGAACGTGAAAGAATCTTGAAACCTGTTATAATTTCGGTAAAGTTAAAGATTTTGTACTTTGGGCCTAAACAATATTAAAAGTACTATATTAAGAAGTCCGCATTATACATCAACAAAATAAGTAGCATACTTCACACTTATACTACAGAATAGATTACGTAACACTGATACGCGAAGCGAATTTTTATAGTATAAGGATTTAGGGCTTCTACATCAGAATAGATTAAATTAAAATCCTACAATTTACATTTGATCACAAAACATTTATGATCTTGCCGTAATTGTTCTGCAAATCGAGGGCAATTAGGTGCTAGTCTATAAATATAATAAAATTGGGGCACGTAGTAGTCACAGCGGTCAAAATAAATCAGTACTTTTATTTCGCTTCTATCCTTCCTCAATGCACACAGCAATACCACCGTCGCATTATAAAAGGAGATAACAATAGCAACAGTTGCAGAACGGTCAGTTCTGATAAGAGCCGACGTCGAGCAATCGGCAATCCATCAAGCAGGAGAAGTTTAATCCCCGCCACTAGACGTTACATCGGTATGACTCAGTCACACTCGTATAGTATTCATAACTATCTTCAACGACGTGCAGTTGGATAAACATTGGGCTTTATTAAAACAAAAATATAGTATAAACTGGACGTGGTTCATCATAAATGGGTTTTCGGTTGCTAGTGCATAAGTTGGTTGCATTTACATCATCAAAACCTTTGTCTACACAGAGGACTGTGAGGTAATAAAACGTTAATTCACCGTTTATTGAATTATGTCCGAAGTGGGAATTTCGATGAGTATGACTAAAATTTTTTTAGTCACCTCTATCCATCTCATGAAAGTGTCATTCCCTTCAGTCGACATTAATCCATCATCATTCGCTAGCTTTATGCATTCAGTTGCATATTAGAGACCGCCTACTCTAATTGTCAGATCTGAAAATATGGCCAGCACATTGCCACCTGACCTCGCTACTTTTGGTTTTTAGATGAATTTGAAATTTATATATAAATTAATTTTTGACGAAGTACACAAAGTAATTTTTGACGTTGTTATGACAGTTTGAGTGGCAGCTTCATAGACTCGATCTAACTGAAGACCATCAGAGTAAGGTAGCCATACATTAAACTAAAAACACTGATTCTGCGAACAAGAGATGAACGACAATATTCGAGAGCGTTCGTGCTCCAGTTACTATAAGCAATCAAACAATTGACCGACCAACTCCCTTATGTAAGGTTGAGGTCGTGACACCAATGTCATTGCTAATAAGTGCAGCGGCTGATAGGATTAGATCGTAGGGGCAACTATGTACCTATCGTAAGTATCGTAAACGATGTGGCGCTTGGAAAATATCAAACAAAAACATATTTTACATTATTACTAAAACGTTTTAATGCCCGCAGAAGGATATTAACGAAGTTTAAAACCAAATACGATATTTATTATATAACAGGCAACGGCTATTAATAGACCAATGGTTAGTCTGATTAATTATAGGAATATGAATATGGAGGAAGGAAAATAATCGTCATTTCTCCATGTAATGTATGTTCGTACATTTGACAATCAATTTAACATAACTACTTTAACATACCAAAATGAATAAATGACATTAATCAGTATGTTTGATCACTCAACATTTTCTACAAAGAACCATTGACCAGCGAAACCACGCAACATGTTGCAAAAAGCTCTTCAAATGAATCTTTCAATGTGCCAAATCCACTAAGAGTCTGGTCAACTTGCCGACGATACTTTCCAAACTCGGATTTTTCGGATGTTCCCGCTGGATGTTGCCAAATTGAACAGTCGAGTGCTTATGAGACTCGATCAAGTATCAACCTCTGCTACTCAAGTCGCTTTCAAAGGATTTTCCAATCGCAGCAAAACTGCAAATGGTTCTTTGAATACATCAAATGAAACTACTAAATGTTAAGGCAAACGAGTTTATGATCACTTTGAAGACTTGTTTGACTTATTGATGCAGACTAATTATGTTCAAAACCCATTAGCTGAATGAAAAGAAAAGCAAAGTAACACTGTATGATTCCACTCTAACTATTCGATTTATAAATCATTCAACTCAGTCAAGTTTTTTTACGAAATTAGTAATAGTGTACTGCTATGCACAAATATTGTACGTTAGAGTCGATGTAAGTATTAATTACCTATTAAGTATTCTGTGGTATTACTTACCGAAGATTATTCGGCATCAGAGCGGTGAACAATTTATTCATAGTCCATTTGAATTTCAGTTGAAACGCCATTAATAACCACCAATTAAGTCGTTATTTGGTTATGAATATTCATTATATTATTTACTTAATTTTAGAATAAGTGTATACTAATAGTCGACTGGAATATTAGTACTACTAGTCGGTGCAGAATTTAGAGTAAAATCATTACCAAACGCGTATAATCTGGTTAGTTTGAATGTCTCCCCTAAAACTAAGATCTGAAGTGAATAAGTTTGAGTGAAGGCCCGTAAAGTAGTGAGTAAAGTAACCCGAGGGAGAACTGTATGCGTCAGTGAAGAATTTAGTGGGTGAGACAAAAGTTTTCAAACTACTCTTTAACCATAATATTTTGCAGGAATGATTGCTAGATTGCTAAATTGCAGATTACTAATTTGAATATACTTTTTTTTAACACACAGTACTCACAATTACATTTCTCCGGTGATGCCTTTGTCAACATGGACATCGAATATTATTTTATTATAATATAATGAGGCAAAAAGCGGTGTTGGTTTGCATAAAGATACGTATCTGAATATTATTTGATCCTATTATTATTATGTAATCGGATTACTTATCAAATTATCACCAAATGCATTTCCAACTTTGTTATAAGTTGAATGAGAATTCCTCGTGCCTCGCTCGGTTTATAAGAATTGAGTTCGTCATTCTATCGACTTCCAATGCAATGGAGCGAGTTTTGAACGACTCTCTAAATCGTTTTTACAGGGACATTTGTTCGAGAACTTTTGAACATAATCGCCTAAACTTAGTTTTCCCAATGTAATAAGCTGACTAGTTCATATAGCTACAGACCATCGTTCAGCACATCATGAAGGATTCTGTCATTCGTCATTGTATAGATGATTACAGCCCTTACGCCCCAACTCATAGTCACGTTAGTATGGTGATTCTTTACTAAGGAGCAATTTAAGTAACCGTTAGTGACGTTAGCGAGTTGGGGCGTTAGCTTCTACAATAGTTTTCTTTGGAGAAAAACTATAACATAATTGCCTGTTTCGAGAAACTTGATCTGAGAATGTAGTCACGTTTGCAACTTTAGTAATACCACCGGGAAGATCGTAATATTAGGCAGCACGTCGTCGAGGCGATACCAATTACGCGAATCGTTGCCACAAGGAGGAAGGCCGGATAAACAGAGCAAATTGAATTCCTCAATAATTACTATCTGATGACGACACCCCAGTTTGCTCCATTCATTCCTAATTGCCCCTTCAAGATATTGTGAGCACTATGGTTTCTAAAGAGCCATTCATGAACACTAATCTCACGTAAATCCGGCGAGACAGGTGACAGGTCTGAAAACATTCTGGAAATATCTCGCAGTTGGACTAGAACATCTGCTCGGAATTCTACCTACATTTATTATTTATTCAGTGGAACGACTGAATTCTTGTACAATTAATTTCAAGAAAAGGTTGTTTTTGCTTCATCGCGTTCAGCAGTATTTTAGAGGTTTTTGGCGACGACCACTAGCCCCGAATCAAAATTATTATTCAAAGAACGGAAAAACTTAATTAGGGAAGAATTTGAACTATCAATTTTTAAAGTTAAAGTAAGTAAAGTTTTTTTTTTCTATGAACTTTTATTACCTAATATTATTATTTTAAATATTTCATTAAATGATGTAACATTAATTTCAATGTACAAAAATGTTAAGAATTCATTGAATAATATTTTCGTGTAGATACAAGATTATTATCTTATAAATATTATCCGCATAACATGAGTTTTTTCACATAATGAATGCCATCAAAATCCTTCCAAGCAAAATATGTAATTTGAGCAGCGAGATATTACGCTTCTGTCAATAAAAAAGCAATATCCCCACACAATACTAGTACATGAGATACGTCAGCACAATGTGCGGCTGTGAGATCACGTCTTACGTCACCATTATTTACACCACATACCATCCTCTACAGTCGTTCCGCCTTTATTGACAACGACACACAAAACCAATTTTCTTATTTAACTCAGAACAGAATTAAGCGGCTTTATAAAGACATCACTGTGGTTCAAATAAGGATAATGTAGAAAAAGTAAGGAGAAAAGAGAAATGATAAAGAACTGAAGAAACATTCCATTACAGTACCTAATATTAATGAAAACAACCCACTGTGGACTTGAAATAAATGTTACGTTAAAAAGAGAAAGATAAATAAATGAACCTCTCTTTAACTAAATAGATTCGTACATAAATTATAGTTACGAACCTTTTTTATTTTTTCTGTCACTGAAATGAAAATCTCACTGTGCCTAAAATAAACTTCGTTACCTTTTTCGGTCCTTTTTATCATAATAATTGGTATGTATTGAATCTAAAAAAGCTAAAAGTAAAATACATTAAGGATGTAAAACTGGAATAAATGGACAATAATTATGTTCTTTTGTAGATGCCAGCAAATTTTAGGTTCTAAATAGGTACATAGTGAACTCGGCTAAATATTGAACGTAGGTGGCGCTTAATGTAATTCAAATTCAAATTCAAAATAATATATTCATATAGGTATCGCTGATACACTTATGCACGTCATATTTTGGCTTTTCGGAATTCAAATTAAAAACTACTCCAGGGCATTTGCGTTGTTTATAAAAGGGCACCAACCGTAACAAGACTATCTATCCTGTCGACGTCCCCCAGAGACATCACATTGGTGCAATATTTATCATCGAACAGCATTCACACATTCAATTAACTTTACCGAACCGACGAAACTCACAATGGGGCAATTAATAGTAATTAAAGTGCCATTAATACATTGTTTAATAATAAATTTAAGGTTTCAATTAAGAATTGTGTTATATTTAATCATCAGTTCATCAACCAGACGTTGTCTTCGAATAAGAAAGGATAAGACTATTTTTTATTTTTAATCCTATTAAAACAAGGGTTATTAAACGGATGAGTAGAGCCACTTTATGGTAAGAGACCATCGCAATTACATAGGCATCCGTATCATCTGGACCATTACGACTCGTTGGGTTTTTTTTGTTATTGTATTTCAATTTTGGATCTACATCTACATAATTCTCAACTGGTGGGAATTGCCGATGTAATTTTAGGTAATAAAATACGCTGCACTTAGTAAAAGCTTATAATTTTAATTGGAGACGCTCAAATAAACACAAAATTCAAGTTTTTTTTTTCAATTTCATGAATAACTCAGCAAACACAATTCCATTTGTAAAATACTAAAGAAAATGTGTTAGAATATCGAAAGAATCAACTCTAGTAAGTACTGTCGGCATTAAAATCATTTGTGCATATAAAATTTGGTCATAGTGCACGGCCGCCGCAGCCGTCGGCCGGCCGACCTTGCGTGACTCCTTATAAGAGTTGCCTCCTCACGCGTTACATTACATCATTCACCTTAATCTAAAGGTTTCATCGCAAAACAAATAAATCACAAGTAACAGCGCATATGTTTCGCAAACAATATTTCAAATGTAAATGTAAAAGTATTTGCTAGAAAGTATTTTCCGCAGTTTCCACTTCTCCAAGAAAAAATCACTCCTTGAAATCGCTCGCCGATCTAGAGCTGTTAGATAAAAATTTCAAAATTTTACTATGTTTATTCTGCAAAAGAGCAAAGACCGTGAAGGTATCTTTTAATTTCCATTAGCACGGATTATTAATCTCATTAACGTGCTGCTTGGTAGGTTTGTCGAACCTCGAACGATGTTTGATATAGCCCTAATCATAATCAACTCCGTACTAATGCAAGACCGTGAGGTACTCATCATGCCACCCTAGAGAGACCCGTGCACGTAGTGGAACACTAATGGACTGCAGCTAGAACAAAGGTTAACATGCGAAACTTTTAAAAGCTTTCTGTTGTAAAACTCTGCCATGATTATAGGCAAAAAAACTAGTTTCATAAGTCTTTAGATTTTATCGACTTCACGTTCCATAAAACCTGCTTGCTGCGAACACGGTTATTTTATCCCTTCAGAAACAGAACATTTTCAGAGGAATAAGAAGTGTGGGAAGTCTGTAAAAGGGGAGATCCTTATGGAAAATCGAAGCTCAAACCACTAAGCTATCATCGATAACTTGATGCCATCAAAATTCAATTTGCACAGTTATAATTTTTTAAAACATTAGGTTTATTTATGGGAAATCTATGGTATAAAACGCTGATATAAATATTATTTCTCATTCTCAAAACCTTTACGTTTAAAGTGAGGAGCATTATGTTTATCTTTATACTTTCAGATCTACACAAGACATTCTCTCTTTCATGACGACAGAGTTCAACTCAGCTTCAACCCATTAATGAACCACTACAGAGCACGGGTCACTCCTACTGAGGAGGCCTAGATTATATTTCAGCATGCTGCTCCAATGCGGATTTGTGGTTGTTTTAATGCCGCCCGGAGTCCAATATCATTTAACGAGTGTTTTGTTACGTTAATAACCAGGACGGACGGGTTTACGTGCCCTCCGAAGCACGGTGGCACTCCAAAAACTTTTTGCCACTAGCGGTCACTCATCCAACTACCCACCGCGCCCGCTGTTGCTTACTGGGTTGATCTCTCAGGGCCAACACAAGCCGCCAAACGCATAACTTAGCGCATTTAGATTTTTAACGAGTGCCGTTGTTTCCGTATTGTACTCCTAAAAAGCTGTAAGTGACAGAAATCTACTTCATTGACTTTCTGTCTGCCACAATCCGTAAACTTTTTTGACAGGAAAACTACCTCTTTTATTAATAATAAAATTAAGTTAATTAATCTATATCCAAACACAGACAATAGCGAGATGTTGGGCGCCATTTGAGCATCAGATTTGATTTTTGTGAGAACTTTCGTTCTCTAAATGTAATTCTAATGTCGTTATTAAATCCTTAGGTAATCTAGAAGAAAGCCTTAAACAATAAAGCAAAGTTCTGTATTGTACAATATTAAGTATCGTAATAGGAAATCTCAGAACTTTTATAAAACTAGGCTTAGTGATCCGAAGGTAAAGTTTTTTTAGTTATGATTTCTTTCTGTAAAAAGTGTCCGTATTCAGCGTACACATTTACCTCAATATTAGAAATTTAATTAACTTACACGCCATCACAGGTAATTTAGACGCCTATCTCAATACTTATAATAATATAATTATGGCTATGTAAATCTCATCTCGCCCTTCATTTAGTAAATTAACCTATTTCCCAATAGGGCGAAACTTAATTCGCTAAACAAAATTTACTGAAGGTAGATTTAATCTTATGTTAATCTGGATGAGCCGCGGGATCGTCGGTAAATTATCTATTTTCAGTGATAACTTACAAAATGGTCCTTAAGTTAAATAAACCTTTGATTTTCATTATTTTTGTTGTCAGCGTCATAACGATACTACAAGTTTCGTCATAACCTATCACTAAGCTCAAATGCTCTTACATGAAATAATCAAGTTAGGGAACATACCAAAACCACGTGCCTCATTTAGGGGGGGGAGGGGGGTCTTCAAAACACCACGATTGGTCACAGAGGGGAGGGGGGGGTTTAGGTTTTTGTCACGTAGTCAATATTTTAGCAACCATTGCGCCACAAAGTCGTCAAATAAAAGCAAAATTATTATTTTTTAACTCTGTTTTCGCAAAAAAGTATTGAAAACCGTATTTATCAATTACCACGTGAAAACTAGGGGGGAGGGGGGGGGTCTTCTCATATACTACGGATGGTCACGAAGGGGGGGGAGGGGGGTAAAAAGTTGGAAAAAATCGGTTACGTGGTTTTGGTATGTTCCCTTAGCCCTAGATCTGAAGCGAAGTGGTCCCAATACGCCAATGGACTTTAAAACATGAATGAAGATCATTACCACAGAGAGGCATCATGAAAATTCTGGACACGCAACAATTTACCGCTTGGTTACAATGAATCACTATGGTGCCCGCTAGGTTCAGCCAATCAAAGCATTAGGTACTCGCATCTGGGAGTACTGGCAGACAAAGTAATTTAATCACGCGTGTATCCTGTCATCACGGCATTCACGGTTATTAACGCCGAGTCGTCAATAAACAACATTACATTCATTTAGTCATCCAATCAGAATGATAGCCTAACGAGTTTAATTTGATTACCTGTTCTAATTAGCATAGGTACCATTATATACAATAGCCAAAATAACTGTTATCATGGGTACTCTGAGTAATTATTTTATGAACTCAACCGATATAAAAATATTTTGACTTCTAATACGAGTATAGGTAGTACGATCACGAAAATCATCACGTTTGTACATCTTTAGATTGGGCCATTTAATTTTTCTACTTCATATTTTCATGTTAGGCCTTATAACTGTAAAATTGAGGAAGTAGATTTTTAGGCATTTCCTCTGTTTTAATAGGGTACAACAATACATTATTTTGATCACTGTAATACATTCATATAAACTAGGAATATGAAAAAGTATTTTGTGCAGCTACACGTTTATCTAATCGCTTATCAGTTCAATATAAAGGCAATTCAGACACCTACCACCCGCTATCCGGAATATCGACATACGAAGCGGCATGCTTATGATATTCGTGATCGTGGCCAAACCAAACCCTCAATCATATAGATCGCTGCTCTCAATAGTATCAGAGTAAAACTACTGAGGAACGAAGTAAAAAGATTGTTTATAGTGCTAACAAATCGCACGGTCAAGGGCAGCCACTGACGTAAGCGCGTAGCGGAACCGCGAACCTTCAATATACAAACCCTCAAAAGTTAACTTCTGCGGCTGGAAGTGGCAACTTTCTTCTTTCGCTGTCCCGCACTCAGACATATCATAAATCGCTGCGACAGAGTCGGATGGGCTATTGTTTTGGTGCGTAGCGATGTCGTGTCAACGCACCGTAGTGTACACAACACGGGCACACGCGAGGCGGCCTCATAAATACGACACGCTCGAGCGTAGTGCCCCACTACCGATCCTGCCACCTGCCTCGCCGCACCACCTACCAGCTCCCGGCGCGGAGACCGGAGGCCGGACTCGGACCACTCACCTTTTTAATCTGGAAGTGCTCCGGACGCAGGGTCTCCTGGATCTCCTGCTCGGTCCCGCGCGGCGCCGCCTGCACCGAGCTGCGGAACCCGTCCAGCACGCCCTTGAAAGTGAACTTCTTCATCGCGAATCGCGCGAGTCGCGGATCCTTTGTCCGAAGGCCGCTAGCCCGCCGGCCCCGGCTACATCACAGCCGTCCGCCGCGGACAGCGAGCCGGTTTTGGCAGAAGGAGGGTCGGTCGCTCCGTTCGCTCCCGCGCTGCTCGCACCGTTACTGCGCAGGACCGCCCGGGCCGCCGCCGACGCCGACACGCGACCGCCACGCCGACGATCGGCGAAAACTAGGCGAGGCACCGCCTCCGGAATGTACGGCAATGCGGTCTGCTCGACGATCGATAGCTGGGAGCGGCGACACACGCGCACTCCGCCCGACACTGACGCGCCGTCACACAGCACACGGCCGAACGCGGACTGCTGTATACGGTACCGGGTACGGTGGTACCGCTAGCGGTGTAGCGGTGCTCAGTGCTCACTGCTCGCCGCTCGGAAAGAGCGCGACACGCGCGATCGATCTCACCACACGTGCTACGGAAAGAGATGAACGCATATTGCGCATGTAGCCGCGAGGCCGCGACTGTGCGCCTTGCAGAGCAAAATATTTCACAACAGCTGATAGGCACCTTCCACCGCTACCACTAGGGGGCACGTTTTGATGACGTCACGGAAATGTCAAAGTCAAAAACAGCTGTCTTCTGCTGTCACTGTTGACACTGTCTTTGTCACTGTCAATTTTACTTTGGTACATTTTCTGAAAGAAGTTATCTATCAATACAAGTTGTCATCGCTATCAGAACAAAATAAATGTGGCACAAGAAATTCAACCTCCAACCAGTCAGGCTAGCGGCTCCTTAACCTAAATTTTATTTAAAAGTTAGTTTAAAATAAGCTCTCTAAAATATATATTTCACTATAATGTCGTTCAAAGTGGCAGTGAGAAGTTTTAAAACTCTGAGCTATGTGGGAAGTTACAAGAAGATCAGAGATCGGCCGCTCAAGTAAGTTTAATACAAAGCCGATATTTACAAGTTGTCTTGTATTTTAATAAACGTAAACAGTTGTAGACCTCGATAGTTAATTAGCGTGCAATTCGTTATTTTCTTTTACCTTGAAATTAATTTTTGAATAAAATAACTATAATAATGTATAAAGCAA
This sequence comes from Thymelicus lineola, assembly GCA_963932265.1. Lineage (NCBI taxonomy): Eukaryota > Metazoa > Arthropoda > Insecta > Lepidoptera > Hesperiidae > Thymelicus > Thymelicus lineola. Next base: position 16,754,808 of record OZ010693.1, on the reverse strand, counting down.
TATTAAAGTATACGAATGGCAATTCGGTTAACTTATCTGATAGAAATAGTGTAATATCACTAAATATTTATAGATTAAGATTGTCACAGTTTTGCAATCTTCAAGTGTTTCAGGAAATTGACTAGAACTAGTTACATAAAATTATGGCAACAAACTAATGTCATGAACGATTTATTTAAAAAAATGATAAGTGTTACTTGATTGTAATTATGTTAGTATGTATTTTAACATTGATAAATTTGCTCAGTGAATTCTGAAATAACTTGCATATGATATGAATTTCTAAAACCAAAATATTTTCCAGACTTTTTTGTTAGTGTCTTAAAGAAAAGCTAAATGAAAGTTAATTCATAGATTCTGCAACATCCATCCATCAGATTCTACTGTGCAGCCATCCTCGGAGCGGGCTACATAGCTTACTGCCAGCACAAACAAAACAAGGCTGAGATGAAGGAGATCATGCAGCTCAGGAACTACATGGCTGAACCCATCACACCTATCTCCCATCTAGAGAAACACCAGGATGACATGAAGACACAAATGGAACTGCTCATCTTGAGGATCCAAGCTGAATTCTGCAGAGCTCTCGAGAAAGAGGAGGATGAGGTTTGGTAATTTATTTATGAAAAAACAACAAAATATGTACAGTTATACAAAAAAAAGTATTTCCAAAATAATGTATTTCAGATAGGTTAATAGTGATGCATCTTAATAATTTCATTTAATAATTTCTTTCTTTTTCTTCTCTCTTTCTTGGCTGGCAACGCATCAGTGATACCTTTGGTGTTACTGATGTTCATGGGCGACAATAGCCACTTACCATCAGGTGGACCGTCAGCTCGTTTGCTGGCTATTTCCATAAAAAAAATTTATACAAGTCTCCTGAATAATTTGTTTCTGGAACAGACATTTATTTTATTTTGTATTAATAATAAATAACTAAAATCAAAATATTAAATAATAATATACTCCCAAAATACAATACATGTAAGACTTTTTAAAAACATTAAAATGTGTTTAATGTGTTTATTTAATTTCATCATACAATTATTAAATGTTATAAATAGATTGTAGGTTATCAGAAAAAATATTGCACAATGATAAATAAGAATTGAACCTATAGATACTGCCTATATATTTATTTATTATATTTTTATTACAAACTGTATATAAAAACATGCCATAAAATCTCTATTATTTTCTTGTAGGCCTGGGAAGATGACAAAACAGTTGATGAATATGATTTTGAGAACGATATTTTCTTACCATCCCCGGTATGCATCCACCATGATAATATCTAATATTCACATATTATTACATTCTACATTACATACCTATATATTACTTGTCTATACATTGTGTGTAGTTTAACTAAGCAATGAAATACAAGAACATTTATATCATATTTTAAGAGCCCCAACATGTGCAATTCTTATCGACGGGTGCAAAGTAAAAAAAGCTATCTACCAAGTAGCTATGGTACCCGTTGTTATAGTCCTGGAAAATGTATGTTTCTCAGGAAAAAATTAAAGTTTAGATACATTTCGTGTTTTCTAGCTATTGCAACAAATACATATGTTTGTATTCATAAGCTTTTATGATGTCTGATACAAAAGAATAGCAATTTTATGTTTGTGGGTACAGGTACTTTCAGTAAACATAACAATGAATGCTAATAATATTATGATATCCAGTGAATGGTGTATGGGGTCTACCAAGAAAGCAAAGCAACAACCCATAATTGTCCCACTGCTGGGCTCAGGGAATTCTCTCACAATGTGAGATGGGTATAGGCCATAGTCTACCACGCTGGCCAAGTGTGGATTGGTAGACTTCACACACCTTTGAGAACTTTATGGAGAACTCTCAGATGTACAGGTTTCCTCACGATGTTTTCCTTCACCGAAGCAAGTGATAATTAACTTCTAATACGCACATAATATTTGATAATTTGAGGTGCGTGCCAGGATTTGAACTCAGGCCCCCGCGTTCGGGAGATCAACGTTCTAACCACTTGGCTATCACTGTCTACCAACACCTCATAGGATTTAAGAGTTAAGGTTGTAATTTAAGAGTTACCTCGCTTTGCTTGGGGTAATACCCTTGAGGCAGCTCCCTTTTGTAAAGAATGATAATAACATATCCTCTAGCCATCAGTTACAAAAAAGTCAGCTTCAGCTTTATTATATCACGAGTAGCATAGACCCATACAAGCAAAAAGCGTATCGCACGCGAGAAAGATAAAAACGTAGCAAGCTATGTTCCAGGAGTCAAAGTTCACAGTGGACCGGTGGACGCGCAGCGAGGGCGGCGGCGGCATCACGTGCGTGCTGCAGGACGGCCGCGTGTTCGAGAAGGCCGGCGTCAACATCTCCGTGGTGTCTGGCACCCTGCCGCCTGCCGCCATACAGCAGATGAGGAGCAGGTTAGGGAACATACCAAAACCACGTAACCCATTTTTTCCAACTTTTTACCCCCCTCCCCCCCCTTCGTGACCATGCGTAGTATATGAGAAGACCCCCCCCCTCCCCCCCTAGTTTTCACGTGGTAATTGATAAATACGGTTTTCAATACTTTTTTGCAAAAACAGAGTTAAAAAATAATAATTTTGCTTATATTTGACGACTTTGTGGCGCAATGGTTGCTAAAATATTGACTACGTGACAAAAACCTAAACCCCCCCCCTCCCCTCTGTGACCAAGCGTGGTGTTTTGAAGACCCCCCTCCCCCCCCCCTAAATGAGGCACGTGGTTTTGGTATGTTCCCTTAGGGCTTCAACACTTACCACAGAATAGAGAGGCAACAAGGCATAGAAGTATAACGCCATACAATCGCGCAACGCACACATAGATAACGTTAGGAAAGTAAGTGCGAATAGGAGCAGTAAGTATTGAGCAGATCACTCATACTTACCTATTTTGTGGTGAATTCGACGTAATTCTTTTTCAGTAATACTGCAATGCAATGTACCTATACAAAATTATTCCGAATCTTTTAATTGGATTCAACAAGACTATTCAAGCCCTGTCGATCACTTCACCACGGTAAACGAAAACAACAATTTTAATATGCTGTCCTGGAAACTAAAGATGTTGAACGTACATATTTATGTGAAGAGGCTCCCATAATACCTATGTACGTTATGTGCAGAGGCTACAACACGGCTTCTTATGTTACGTGGTCACTGCAAAGCGTTTTTGGTCAAAAAAGAAATGAGAAGAAAAGACGAACTGGCACTCAAGCCCCTAACAGGACGACAAGTCGTTTGACAGCCAGGTCAAGTAAAGTAAGAGAGTAGTAGCTATCCATGCAGGCTTCACGAAAAAACTTCTCACCATAACCAAGTCTGCGAAATTCCTGCGAAATTTCGGTAGCTGATTAGTAGATGCATTTTATTATTAGACGTTACTAGCAGTAGCAGTGTCGATAGGTAGATATTCCTTTAACTAGGGCTATATTACTGGGCCCACAGCATTTTCCTTTATATTTCAAGTCCCATTGTACTGTAATGTAACGTGGAGAATGTTCCATTGGCGACGTGAAGAGGGAGGAATCTGGAGAACAAGGAGCTGCCGTTCTTCGCGGCGGGCGTGAGCGCCGTCATCCACCCGCGGAACCCCATGGTGCCCACCATACACTTCAACTACCGATACTTCGAGGTCACGGATAAAAACGGTGAGCGTTTCTAAGTCACGGAAATGCATTATCGCCTTAAGTTTGGTTTTAATCCTGTACAGGCTCAAAAAAAACATAAATATAAAAGAAAAATAAATATGACTACTACTTTCGGATAGGTAATTTTTAAACACTGTTGTTTCTTAAGCTGTTCCTGTAAAAATTAAAATTAAAGGCGCCTATTGTACCGATGGCATATGCTCGTGGTGGTAGCCGTTTAGGGCTTTTTACCTGCCCGGCTACCGGCTACGGGTAGCTGAAACGTGAAATTGATTTGCAGTCAAAATAAAAGGCAAGATTCAATAGGTTTTTAATGCGCTACCCATTGTTACGTACTTACCGTCGGCTATTGAAAACATGTAAACAGACATTACGGAAGAGATCCAAGCTCTTGTATCTTTTTATGGAAATAACCGGCAATCGAGATGACGATCCACCTCAACAACACCAAAGGTATCACTGATGCGTTGCCGGCCAAGAAAGAGAGAAGAAAAATAAAGAAAGAACTGGCTCTCAAGCCCCCAGCCGGAACATGACGAGTTGTTTGGTGGCTGAGTCATGCTCAAGGGTGGGAGCTATCCAGGCGAACCCCATGGAGAAATAATAATAATAATGGTATTAATTTACAATTAAAATCAATGTTACCATTCTCTACATTAAATTCATATTAATTGTTTGAACACCTGTAAAGTGTATACATGGCGTTGTATTGTGCAGGTGTCCAGTGGTGGTTCGGCGGCGGCACAGACCTGACGCCGTACTACCTGAACGAGGAGGATGCCACACACTTCCACCTCACCCTCAAGCAAGCCTGCGACGAGCATGACAAAACTTACTATGCCAAGTAATATTGTTTTATTCAATGATATTAAACTATAGATACGTCATGCCCTTACAAATCAACCAAAAAATCTGTTCCGACCGAGCTATAACACACACACGTTTATCTTTTGTTTCACTACACCAATCACTATTACATCGGTAAATTATGTAAAAGGGATGGCACTACTAAAGCCATAATAGTGAAAAAGACAGCTAGACGGCCTCACTCAGAGGCAGCTATCAACTGTCTGAATTAAAATCGCTATACTTGACTAAATTTGATTGACGTAATTTCAGCGCCGTCTTGGCATATCTACCTCTTTTTAGACGTATAATATCATTGGTTTTATTAATTATATCAGCTTCATTTGTTATCACACCCAGTAACTCTCCACTCCTGGGCCCAGGTCTCTTCCTACTATGTGAGTGATACAGGGCGACATGCACTTTTTTATGGAAATAGCCTAAGGAGCTGACCACCAAAATAAACTAGCTTCGCCACAATAAGAATCATCTGTTATTACAGCATTATACAAGGCGTTTTCTAATATGTTAGCACTTTATACTATTGATAGAATTTGTATTAATACAGCAGTAACATTATAATTGTAATAAAATATTCGTATGTTCGTATGTAAATATTGAGCAGTGATAGTCTAGTGGTTTGAACATTAGTTCAAATGCGTTTGGGACGCAGGGGCCCGAGTTTGAATCTTTCGGTGAAGTATCGTAAGGAAACCTGTACACTTCTCTCAGGTGGTTCTCCATAATGTTCTCGAAAGGTATGTGAAGTATTCTAATCCGCACTTGGCCAGTGTAGACTATGGCCTGAACCCCTCACATTGTGAGAGGAGACCCCGAGCCCAGCAGTGGGACAATTATTGGTTGTGACTTTGACTATTCAAATGTAGGTTCAAGAAGTGGTGCGATGACTACTTCACGATCACGCACCGCGGCGAGAAGCGTGGCGTGGGCGGCATCTTCTTCGACGATATGGACTACCCCGACCAGGACGCTGCCTTCCGCTTCGTCACCTCGTGCGCCAAGGCCGTCATACCCAGCTATTTGCCGCTCGGTGAGCACTGAGCAGCTCAAATACCATTAACACATTCACTATACTCCAGGCACATTCGGTCTGGACTCGATGTAAACAAACTGTTGTGGTGTTGTGTAGCAACCACAAACAAACAGGTGCATGAAACATCATAATAAAGTGCGTTCGAACTAAATCTGCAGTTCGGTATAATGTTGGTCGTATTGAAATAAGACCACCCGGCAAGACCGGCAAAACTGGTAAGCCGCGTTCCGTTCCACTCTTTATAAATTCAATCTTTCAAATTCTAGTTTTCTCTTACTGTGTTGATTTGATATAGTCAATAGTAAAATAATGAAGATGTCACAAACATAATGATTATTGAGTTCTATAATACTCGTAGTTATTTGTTTTACGAAATACAAATCGGTTGGTAAAAACCTTATAAAGGAATTTGAATGGTTTGTGTACATGAGTCCAAACCTAATGTGCCTGGAGTATAAACATTAAAATAAAACAAGAGAATGTAGCAGTTGCAAAGACTGAGAAGCAGTAATTGTAATTATATACATAATACCACATTCATAGCAGAGATCAAATACATTAATTGTGTGCTAAGTGTATCTGTACAACAGCTGTTCTTGATTCCACTAAACATAGCTAAGAACGATAAGAACCCTCTCAACCAGTCCCGGATTTGTCAATAGGCCGTATAGGCCACGGCCTAGGGGCGGCAGATTTCAGAAAATGATATGATGATGATGATTTTGCTATTAAAAAGTGCCGTAAAACTTGTAATTCTTGTTTTTTTACGCACTTTCTTAGTGACTAATTCAGTGCCTTCCTTACTATGAATGGAAAATTATTATTTTAGAAGGGTACATGGGGCGGCGGAAATAAATTGGCCTACACTCATAAAAAATATAAATCTTGTACTGCTCTCAACAGACGGCTTTCGATTTAAAAACCGCACTTAAATCGATCCATCCGTTTAGGAGCTACGATTTACGATGCCAGTAGACAGATACACAGACAGACACGTCAAACTTATTCACACCCCTATTATTTGCTTTGGGAGATACAATAGAGAAACAACAAGTTTAACTCCATAGTTCCACACCTACACAGCGAACTACCTGCACACATAGAACGATTAAGCGCGTCACACATGGCGAAGATACTATAACATTTTAGCTTAAGATAAAATATCGCTCACTATACATTTTGTATGAACCATCACACACGGCTAAGATACGATAATATTTTCATATTACGCATGTTAAGATATCGAGCGATATGGACATTTTATATTAAGAAGCTTAATATATCGTAACATGCCATCTTAAGATCCAAAATATATCGTAAGCTCCTTACACAGAGTGTGCACAATATTCGATGCAAAATGGAATGAAATATATTAATTTTACATCTTCTTAGCCGTGTTGGTGTTGGCGGCTTAGAATACTGACCCCAATCCCGCGCCGGATGGGTGTCGTAAGAGGTGACTTAATCCGGCCCGCTGGTGGTAGGGCCCTCGGAGGGATTATATTGGTAGTATTGATTTTAATTGTTAATTAATACCATTATTACTATTATAATTTCTCCAGGGGTTCGCCTGGATAGCTACCACCTTCGAGCATGAGTCAGCCGCCAAACGACTCGTCGTGTTCCGGCTGGGGGCTTGAGAGTCAGTTCTTTCTTTCTTTTTCTTCTTTCTTTCCTGGCCGGCAACGCATCAGTGATGCCTTTGGTGTTGCTGATGCCCATGGGCGACGAAAGCCACTTACCATCAGGTGGGTCGTCAGCTCGTTTGCCGGATATTTCCATAAAAAAAAAACCTTTTCTCTCTGTTTTTGTTGTTGTTTTTATTATTAGTACGTAAAATATTGGAAACTATAAACTTTCCTTTGACTTTTTAAAATATATTTGAAACATTTTCGATGAAAGGTCTTCGTAAAGATTAAACTCACCGCGGTCTTTCCTAAACTTTATATGATTAATTTCTACCCAAATTGTTCGGTAATGGCAACGTGCGGCAGAAATTTTTAAGTCATATTCGAAGTCAGAATCATCATAAGATGAGCTATCCAATAAATCTGATAGTAAGGCCGTATTATTAATATTAGACTGTCCTGTATATAGATTGCGGGGAAATACGACGTGTGACCCAGAGAAAGATTCGAGCGGTTATAAATATTATCGTATCTTAGCCGTGTGCGATACCTTAAGATACTATAATATTTTATAGCAAGGCATCTTAACATAAAATATTATCGTATCTTCGCCATGTGTGACGCGCTTTATTGTGTAGAGTAGTTATTGTGATTGATTGGAATTTAATTAAATTAACTAGTCGAAAGCGCCTTGGGTATAATCGACTCCAATAAAAAGTCCCATTCATGCCTACATTCATACCCGGCAGCGGAATGTCAATAGAGAAAAAAATAACAGAACACATAGTTAATTCTCGCATCATTAACGCTGTAAAACGCTAATTGCATTACCTAATTATGTTGATGCGTTAATTATAATTTTAAATTCAATCTCTGCAGTAACAGTAGGTTTGTAAGCAAAAAAATTCTACCAATTTGGTAGATTATTCAAAATTATATTTTATTTTAATTACATTTATTATTTATACAGTAAAGAAGCATAAAGACGACGCTTATGGTTACTATGAAAGGCAGTGGCAGTTGCTTCGGCGTGGGCGTTATGTAGAGTTCAACTTGATATACGATCGAGGGACTAAATTTGGTCTTCATACACCTCAAGCACGATATGAATCAATTTTGATGTCTTTGCCTCTACATGCGGTATGTATAATTGATACTCAGGTTACACTTAACTTATCCTATTTACATTTTCCTGGAGTGTGAATAATACTTAAAAATAATAGTATTAGTCTGTATAATCATAATTAACCTAAACATAAATTTATCCACAGAAATGGGAGTACATGAATGTACCTAAACCAAACTCTCCTGAAGAACAGTTGATGAAAGTGTTGAGGGAACCACGGGATTGGCTACATATTGAGCAGCAACAAGCGGCCACATAATTTACGTGCCTTAAGAAGTGATCTTACTCATACTGGGTTTTTCTAATGGTTTTGGATTTGTTAGTAAGATTCCAATAAAGCATTTTATAGTGTGCAGTAAGCCCTATTTGATTGGTTCATAAATTACAAAATAAATTATTTATGAAATGTTCATGGTTTGTATTTGAACTAGAGGACCTAGTCGTCATATTTTTTTACATAAATAAATTGTTTCTCTTTACTATTCGTATTTTTATTCACGCTTCTAGGCAATAACCTACACTCGATACAATAATTTAATGAATTCATAAAAAATATTTTATATTGAGGAGATTCAATTTGTGTCAGTAAAAGCACAGAAGACATAATAGTACAGAAGACGCACTCTGCAAAATCATTTAAATAAATAGCGACTCTTGCTCCGACGCAATAAAGCCCATAAACCCCCATGGCTCTCAGGGCGTAGGGTACTAGCCCAGAGAAGAGACAAATCCGGAATTCTGTGTTCCAAGGGTCCTCAGACTCCCTTTTATTGTTCGAACTTCGTTACACACTGACACCCTACGAGTCTTAAGGTCAACGCATATCAGGCCTATAATTGGCCTGATTGTTCATCCAATGTCACGTGATCTGCCTTAAGACATTCTTTAAAGCTTCTTACCCTTGATATGTCGAGTGTTCTCGGCGCGGGATTTTTTAAATCACATCTTTTACTTTTTAATTCATGGGAAATTTTATAGTAATTGATTATGGCAACACTGACTGTCAATCATGTGTCATCCTTCTCTGTCAATGTGTCAATTCAGTCAGTTATCAAATTGTCATTTCGATGGCCGCAATATTGTGAATTTGGTAAAATGTGATGTGTTTACTTGGCATTTTTTACATAATTCCTGAAATATTTATGTGGAACCTAGGTTAACAACGAAGTCTGCAGGTCGGTCTCAACACGAATAATTTAAAAACATCGCGTGAATATGTGGCGCGCATAACGGATGCTTCCTTTCCTACATTCTTATGCCATAAATGTACAGCGTAACGTTCGTTCCGTGATGTTATTACTAATAGGAGCTGGACTGTAGAAGATGCCTTTCAAGTTGAAGTTGAAAAAGACGCGGCAATACAATGTGGCGTCGAAGAGTTTGTTCGTGATAAGCGTGGAATTGCTGGACGGTGGTGTGGCAGACTGCACCCTGTCGGTGGACAGCACCGGGCAGGAGTGCCTCGACAACGTGTGCCAGCGGCAGGCGATCAACCAGCCCGAGTTCTTCGGCTTGCGTTACGTGAACAGGAACCAGCAGTCGCGATGGGTCCAGCTAGACCGACCGCTGAAGCGGCAACTGGACAAACACGCCTCGTCCCACCAGCTGTACCTGCGCGTCATGTACTACGTCATATCCGGCACCAGCTTGATCACAGATGAGGTGACTCGGTATCACTATTTCCTGCAACTTAAGAATGACTTGGTCGAGGGCCGAATAATTTGTGATTGCCAACAAGCAGTTGTTCTAGCATCGTACAGTCGGCAGGCGGAGTATGGGAACCACGACCGGGAGAGACATACTGTCGAGTACCTAAAGAACCTGTTGACATTTCCAAAGCAAATGCTGGACGGTGGTCAGCTCATCGATGGGAGCACATTAGCAGAAACTGGAAGACTTGAGTGGCTGACGGCCGCAGTTATACAACATCACATGTCCCTGCACAATATGTCACAGGTACTATGTCAATTTGTATGGTAATAATTGTTTAATCTAGCACATAATCGGTCATTGTTAAACAAACAGAAAAAACACGCTCAAAGGGTAGCTCTGGGCCATTGTTTCAAATATGCATGTCATGAATAATGGTAATACAACTGGAGCAACGCAGTGAGCTATTATCAGGTTGAGGCCAAATGGTACTAGCAGGTCCAGTCAGCAGCTGGATGGCCCAAGTCGGGAGGGGCTAATGGGACAATCCTCCCTTGACAACATTTAAATAATGGTAGTTAGGAAAGTCCTCAACTTCCTGAATAAATGGTGCAGGGTTTGATCTAGCCTTATAAAAAATCAAAATCATTTATTCCTTTTGATACACATATTTACATAATTTTTAATCTACCACCACAGACATTGTTATGAGAATAATTGTAAATTCTGACATAAGGAGGCTATGATGAATGATGACCATTGGCAAACCACCTTGATCATAATTTAAATTTATAAAGATAATTTTTTGCAATGACATTTAATTGTAATATTGTTAATGCTTTGTAATATTGGTAATGCCTTTATTGTTTATATGTACGTTAACAATGAACTCATACTCCTAACACAGGCTCGACTTGATACTTGGAAATTAGTGTTCACGTACAGGTGATAAAAATTTATCTTGTTTATTTTATGGCTGGTAATAAACTAATGTATGCTTAAAACAGATACAGGGAAAGCCAATCTACCTTTAAAAATATTTCTTTAAGTAATGGGTTTTTAAAAAAAATCTCTTATGTCCATTTTGCAGTTCCAAGTAAAAGAAGTGATTCTACGGATTTGTACTTTGGTGACAGATTTTTGCAACAAACCAACTAAAACCCAAACAAAAATTTATGATTTCCCAGTGCAGTGTCATGTCCAATGGGGTCTAGTTGCATGCCCAAAGACTTGCTTCAGTAAATTAGCTTGAGCCCTTTTAAACAGTAATATCAACAAAGCAATCAACTTAACTCTTGAAAGCCTTTCAAATAAAGAACTAGAAAGTGGGAAGTAAATAACAGCCGCAAGAAGGAGGTGAATGTTGGCCAATGTTGGCAGATGCGTTATCTACAAAATTATCATTATATATATCACACTGATTAAATATTGTGTCATTCTGTTTATATACTGCTAAAATATTTGATTAACACTAAATTGTATTGTGTGTGTCATTGGCATGAAGTACCTAGAATTTGTTTATAGTGTGCTCTAGAATCTAGATCCACCTATTAGAGTTTTAAAGACCTTGTAGTCTTGTTGGCATGTAGTAAAGGGCCTACTAGCACTCTTCTACTACTTCTAGCAACAGGAAAATGGTTTAGCGTGGCCATCTGGCTTGATAACCATTGCGCCACATGAGTTGTCAATTAAAATAAATAAATAGCATCAGCAAGTAATAGCAACTAACGCCCATGTATACCTTGATACCAAGGACGTAGCGTTGTTGTCATAGTAACTTTAACATATTAAATCTACAGTTTCTATAAATAATAAAAATTTAAAAATCACAGTAGTAGGTACTGAGCACCTCAGGTCATTGCAATTTGGCAGAATCAGAAGTTGCTTTTTAAGTACAGTTATACTATCTGTTGCATACAAACCAAACGTTTGATTTAATTTATTTATAGCTTGTGACATGCTTGATGTAAATTAGTATTCTAAACATGTTTGCCTAACCTTGTGCTTAACCTGAGAATGTCGCAGTTCTTAGATACAAGAACATCAAAACAGGCTAAAAAGATATCTCTGCTATAAAATCCTGTTTACGTGTATACTCTGTACCCAGGCCCAAGCCGAGGAGGGATTCATAACGACATGCCAGCAGCTGCGCGGCTACGGGCAGGAGATGTTCTCGGCGGTGGACCAGCGCGACCAGAGCGAGGTCACCATCGCCATCAGCCTCACCGGCATCAGGGTGCTCACGGAGACCAGCGACACGCCGCACGTCTATAGGTTGTTGCACTTTATGACACCAATGAATATTATATGGGCAATTACCCTAGCTCTTTATTATTTCATTACTCTGTGATAGGAAGCTTCAATCCTCATTAGGAAAAATAGGTGCTCGTGGAATAGAAGCCAGTGTTTTCGAATATAGGCATTGCTAAATTTTCTAAAGCGAGCGCCATAATCTACGGAAAAAACGCGTTGAAAAATCGCTTGTTTATCCGAGCACATTACGAAGAGCACACCAATATTACTATCTCACGTTTTGGCGTAAGTAACGGCTTGCCTAAACAATCTTTATACAATAAAGGACACGTTAATATGCTTCTACACGGCCAAATGCGATATCAGATTACAGGTGAGGTGTTAAAGTTATTTTCCGTGGCTACTTACTTTTTTTTATAGGACTGACGAAAAACTGATGGGCCACCTGATAGTAGATGGTCACCGTCGCCGCACACGAGCAACACAAAGTCACCAATGCAACGCCGGTAGAACTCTTGTTCCACGTTTTTTGAAGACCTTATCCAACATTTCCGTAATGTGTTAGCTACATACATTGGCGGACGAATTCGTATTCGGGCTGTCGCGATAAAACTTACCTTATGCATGCTTATGTTCCTGTCCCATGTTTGGCCAGTATTGTCGCTGTAAGCCCAATGTTAAAGTGTCCAACATAAGCGGTATCTCCCCAGGTGGATGGACATCACGAACGTGATCAACCACAAGCGCACGTTCAGCATCGAGTGCCAGAAGCCGACCGGCTCCGCCGCGTTCGCGCTGCCGAGCCCCGAGGACGGCAAGTACGTGTGGCGAATGTGCGTCCACCAGCACACCTTCTACATGCGCCACCAGGGGGCGCTCTCCGCCTCCAGGGATGAGCCCGCGCCTAACTTCCAGGTTTGTCACGTCACCTATAACGTTTGATGAAATATGTTTATTTTATCAATAAGGGGGTAACACCGAGACGACTACGCCAGCTACTTCAAGAAAGTAACTTGCGAGCTAATTTAACGTTTTGACGCCATTTTCTAACTATATTATCTTTTTATGGATACTTTTATTACATACTGCTTTTCGTCTTAGTGTACATTAACACTAAAATTATTTTGTTAAGTGAAATGAAATGAAATGAAATAATGAAATGAAATAAGTTTGAAATGAAATAAGTTTTATTCGAAGTAGGTTTGTTACAAACACTTTTCGAAAGTCACTCAACGCCATCGCATCAACAAATCCCTACCGTGAGTGGTACCGGGAGAAGAAGCGGCAAGAAACTCCCGGGATTATTTTTTTCCTACTCACAGTTACAGACAGCACTTAATACTACTTATTGCAATATTTGATATAAAAAAGAAAACTCATATCCAAGCAGTCTTGTCATTTAGAATTGAATCGGAGAAGATCTAATAAATATTATAATAAGTAATGAAGTTAACTACATTAACTAACTAGTTAAATACTATCTTTAATCTAGTCTTTTAATATTGCTTCGCTCTACTAATTCTACAATAGATCCAAAGATGTACCATGTCTTTTAATGTAGCCAATATCAGCAATAATGTAGTTTAGAAGAGAAACTGCGCAACAAGGCGACCACTGCTAGTACATTTGCACTGCGATTACGGCGCGCACCGCGCAGGCGCACGATTGCAACTTTTGTGTAAAAAATGTTATTAGCACCGGTTTCGTGATCGATATTATTTACTCATTTCCTTATCTCGTCAATGTAAAGACTATGTGGCCTGTTTATAATGTCATGTTGCAGAATAGCAAACAAAAGCGACATTACAAGGAGTGAGCGAGGAGGTTAAAGTCAAAGTCAAAATATTTTATTCATATAGGTATCACTGATACACTTATGCACGTCATTTTTGGCTTTTCGGAAGGTGCTTTGTCGTGGAGGAGATGAAAAGCCGTAAAGAAACTCCTCAGCACATCTTTTAAAAAAAATATTACAAAAAAAGATACGAGAGTATTTACTATTCTGAGCGGAACTGGTTGCAGAGCTGGTCATTTCCATGCGTCTTTGTCATTTAAATACTCGTCTACACTATAATAACCCTTGCCTAACAATTATGCTTTTACACGTTTTTTGAAAGATTCTATTGGCAAGTCACGTATTAATTTTGGGTTTTTATTATTGAATAAACCCGAACCGTACCGACGGACACTATTACCACGGAGGTACTTAACTTATACTTGGTATAGACTTTTGTGCAGTAAACTTTCTCGATTTATTCATTAACTGGGTCGATTACTTATACATATTACAAAGAATCTGAACAGCGTGATTCAGAGTACATTTTTGTAGCGACATCTATTATTATTTGTTAACATTATATATTATGTTCTATTTACAAATTATTCTTTATTATTTGAATTCAAATCATATTTGAATTCAAATTATATTTGACATTCCAAGTTTCTACATACTGCCAGCCAAAAGGCAAAGTTGAAATTTGCCTTTTTCTAGCAAAAAACATAACAACATATTAACAACTGGATACATTGAAAATTAAATTAAATAATTAATTGAAAACTAAATAAAATGTATCACAGAAACCACCAATTAATTGAACAAAACAACAACTTAAGCTTTAAATTAAATACAATTCATATTCTTATTTATCTACTGGTAAAAAATATAACTTTGATACAGGTCGTTTTATGGTTCCAGATTTAGTCTTTAAACTAAGACTCTAATTATTTTGTCATCTCCAGGATGAGTATCAATAATTCGACCGTATAACCACTAACACGGAGATAAGTTATCCTCCTTTATAACTGTACTACATCTCCAATGGTAGGTTCAGAGTTATGGTTTGCCCATCTGTACCAATATAAAAACTTTGTGAGATATTCCTGCGACCATTGTCGCCAAAATGATTTTACTTCGTAGGTTTTCTTATCTTTATAAACCTTTCGAAACGTGCTGTTGTCTCCTTTTTATTTTTTATTTATATTTTTAATAGGATAATTCAAAACAAACTCTTCAGGACTTTCAACAGCTTCATATTTTTCTTCAAATTCACCTCTCATATTCCATTTATCGTGCTTAATTTTTCTTTTTTGCTTTTCATTTAAATTAGCGTATCCATTCTTTTTCTTTGTTCGCTTAAACTTATTAAATACATATCTGTCATCTTTTACAATGTCTTCTTTGCTTGCAAAATTTTCTAGAACTCTATTTTCCTTGCTATCATTTTTCCAGGAATGAGAACTCTGCTTGTCATCACGTTTTTCTTTTTTTCCTTTATTTTTATTTTCTTGTGCATGCTTTGACCACCTATCGTCGTCAGTTGAATAGCGTTCATAATTAGCAAATTTGGGTTTTTCTTTAGTGTAATTTTTAGTTTTTTCTTTGAGTTCATAAAAAGACTTGTCATAGTCAGTCCCATAACGCTCTTCATTACGACGGTATTTTGGTTTGACTTCTGTCCAACTACCACCAATTGCATCCTGCTCCTTGCGATAGTTTTTATCTTTATCTAGTTTATTTTCTAAACACTTCATTCTTTTTTCTGCTATTGTTCTAGACTTGGTCAATTCAGGAGTCCCGTTCTTGAAAGGAAGACGTACAATATATTTGCCACTATTATTCCTCCACGTCGTCTCAACAAAGTGATGTTCGCATCGGGTTTCTTCCTCCGTGAACATCTTTTCTTTGGGCTGCTGTATGTCAGATTCTAACTCCCAGAATCTTTTTAGCATTTCATCACCTTCTGCGCAGCAATGCATCACTTGGATTTGTGGAGAGGAATCGGCTGTGGACTTTACCACTCCTGACAATATCCATCCAAGACTGGTTTCTTGTGCTACCAGTGTACCAGTTGGACTCTTCTTTACTCCTTCTTGAAGTACTTGACTATATACTTCTGCACCCAGCAGAAGGTCAATACGATTGGGTGTAAAGAAGTCTGGATCAGCCAACACCAAATGCTTAATTTCCTCCCATTCTAGTGTCTCCACTTTTGTTGTTGGAAGAAAAGAGGTTATATTTTTTATTACATATGCCTTCACCGGTATGACTATGTTAGCATCAATCCGGGACCTTATGTTGAAATGTACCATTGCTTTCGATACAATATTCTTGTTTCCTCCCAAGCCAGTTACTATATTCCTTGCCGACATCTTCCTCAATCCTAAGTACTGAACTGTTGATTCAGTAATGAAAGAAGACTGCGACCCTTGATCGAGCAGTGCCCGAAGATCATACGCTTCTCCGTTTCGGGACATGGTCTTTACAAGCGCAGTGGCTAGTAATACCTGTTGTTTTATCTTGTCCGTCGAAAAACAAGAGACCAATTGCGTTGAGTTGGATGTGCTTGCTTCTGAAGCAGTTCCAGTACATCCACTAGTTTCATTTTTATCTTCATTGGAATTATAACTGTCATTGGAATGTAGAGAGACATTTTAAATTAGACCTACAATTTTTGGCCGAATGATTGGTACCCATACAGTTAAAACAAACATTATTTTGTAACGCAAAGTTACGACGCGAGTCAATTGGTAAGTTACAAAAGTCTTTACATAAAGACAATTTGTGATTAGATTTACAGTATGGACAAACGACATCATTGACACTTTTAGTATGCAAAGACTTAGATGGTTGATTATATCGCAAAGCCGGTTTGTTAGCTAAAAATTCAATGGCCCGAAACCGATTCGTCAAAAATTCTTTGAAATCATTATATGTGGGCAAATCATTTGTAATATTTGTTACATGAAATTCCCACTGACGTCTTGTCTCTGCATCTAATTTTAGTGTCAGGATGTGTATTATCATAATATCCCAACTGGTTGTATCAATACCTATATTGTTCAGTGAAGCCAAGCAATCGTTGGTTGTATTAATGAGTTCCTTTAAACCATTTGACGATTCAGACAACAAATTCTTTTGACTAAGCAACCGTTTTAAAACATGATGAGAAACATATCTTTTATTATTGTAACGTTCAGTCAATAATTCCCAACATCTGTCAAAATTAGATTCCTGTATAGGAATGTGTCTGATTAATTGTTCAGCTTCACCAACCAATAAACATTTAAGATAATGCAATTTTTGTACATTGCTTAACGTATTATTATTTTTTATAAGTGAACAAAATAAATCCTGGAATGAAGACCATTCGGAATAATCCCCAGAAAAGGTTGGAATATTAATTTTAGGCAATTTTACGTTATTTTGACTCGGGATAATAATATTAGTTGACTTAGTTTGTTCACTTTGTATGTTAGACACCATAGAATATTTTTGCTTTAAATCACCTTTATATTCTACGAGTAACCGCCCTCGCTTTGCTTCGGTTTTCTTTATTTTTTACACCTCGGGTTACATTATTGGAGTTTTATTAAGGATCCCTAATTTTTTTGAAAATCTAATATAGCCTATGTTACTCGGGGATAGTGTAGCTTTCCAACAGTGTAAGAATTTTTCAAATCGGTTCAGTAGTTTCGGAGCCTATTCAATGCAAACAATCAAATCTTTCCTCTTTATTATTAGTATAGATGAACAAATCTTCAGTTTTATCATATACTTCATCCTTATTGTAATTTGAAACTTTTAAATCTTTTGCAGAATATTTGGAGATTAATTCATAATGTCCTTCTGTGAACTTTAACCACAATGCATCAAGAGTCTCTAATCTCCCTTCAAGGTATTCCTTGGTAATTCTATCTTTTGGAGATTTTTTGAAAGCAGTATGACTTCTGTATATTCTTGATAACAAATCTAATTGTAAATTAATCAAAGACTCCATTCTGATCAAAAAAGATTTCAAAGTTCAAACAATTACAAAGAAAACAAAATTTTAAATTTTAAAAAGTTATTCTAAGTTCAAATTGCAAATATAAATAAAACTTTAGTCGATAAAATTCAAAATAGGAAAAAGTTCACAAACACGAAAAATGACAGTTTTAAAAATTCAAAAGTTCAAATTAAAAGTTTAAGTTTAAAGTTCCACGTTCAAAAAATTAAAATGTGTGCAATTCACACGTGGTAGAAGTGAAACTTTCCAAAATTTTGGTCAATAAATCGAATCTTCTACCTAGTTCCTCGCGCCATCTATGAATACAACTTAGCACTTTTTAAAAGGTAACCACGAACATAAGAAAAATCGATCGACCAACCGATTGTTGTTTCTTAGTTAGTTGCTAGATGGCGCGCTACAGTAATTTTGTGTAAGACGGCTGCTAGATGGTACCTACTTAATAATTTACGTGTTGTTGTCGAGGGGTTTGCGCAGCAAAGAGCTCTTATTTGTGAGTATTTTTATATCTTGTTGTGCTAAATAATAAATTTTATGAGATGCTGAAAACTAATGCCGAAATGTGTCGTCAATATCGACGCAAAAATAAAACTAAAATGAAAAAAAAATCTTTGAAAATATTTAAAAGAGCATTTGAAAGTATTTAAAAACAGTATAAAAATAAAACTAAAAAAAAATAAAACTAAAAAAAAATAAAACTAAAAAAAAAGAAATACTGGGAGATGCGAACCTGCGCATCAGGTATTGTGAATCTACGTCCTGACCATTGGGCTACGAAGAATTTAAATTGAAAGTCGAAATTAGCGGTTATATTATCTTACCTGTAGTTGCATCCGGTTTCAAATCACTAACGATTCTAAAGAAGTTTCACTTCAAAAAGTTTGGAGAAATTACTCACTGGTTTACTGCACTTCACCTTGCGTAAATGTCATGTACATTTACGTCACATCCCTTCCGTGGCCCAACGTTGCGGCACCTTTGCAACGTGTGGTCGGTAACTCCCCTGGTTGTTTATCCGTACCACTATCCGCGTCCGTCAGGTCGGCGGCCTGACAGTTTCCCCCACGCTTATTATACACTTCACTATTGTGATGAGATTACACCCGCGTGATACTGCACTCGCGTGACACTGCACTCGCGTGACACTGCACTCGCGTGATGCTGCACTCGCGTGATACTGCACTCGCGTGATACTCGCGCGACGAGGATACTTCACTTGTGTGATACTCGCGCGACGAGGATACTTCACTCGCGTGATACTCGCGCGACGAGGATACTTCACTCGCGTGATACTCGCGCGACGAGGATACTGTCGGAGACTTCGGTTAATGGACCGGAGTCCCAAAATAAAACACAGAGTGCCGGCAACTCGAAGGACCATGAATAAACCCGAACCGTACCGACGGACACTATTACCACGGAGGTACTTAACTTATACTTGGTATAGACTTTTGTGCAGTAAACTTTCTCGATTTATTCATTAACTGGGTCGATTACTTATACATATTACAAAGAATCTGAACAGCGTGATTCAGAGTACATTTTTGTTGCGACATCTATTATTATTTGTTAAAATTATATATTATGTTCTATTTACAAATTATTCTTTATTATTTGAATTCAAATCATATTTGAATTCAAATTATATTTGACATTCCAAGTCTCTACAATTATAGAAATTCATCCACTTTACTTAGGCGGAACGAAGGCGTAACTAATTGATGCATTCTTTTTGTTTGGCGATTATTAGTCAATCAACTCTTTCTTTATTGTAAACAAGTTTGATCAATCACAAACGCCCTTTACCCTCTTGCAATCAATACGATTATTGACAAATATGGACTTCCTTTCGAACCATCAGTAATTACGCGAAGTTTCAATATTAAATTATTTTGCAGCATAAAGTTCTCCTCTTTGTGATGTGTTTGCTGTTAAATATGGCACTGGTAATAGGTTCAGTGATTCTGGGTTCTGAACCCCCCAATCGTAGCTCCAACGGTAATCTTACATGGTGACAAGATTATAAACGTTGATAGTTACCACCCTCCTGAAATTGATCCTCAACATTTTTTTTCGATATTATTTCTCTTTGATATGGACAAAATGGACATAGCAGACTACTTACCATTAAAAAGCTAGCCTTGCTTGTTTGTTTGCTGTTAACGTAACTTCTTACTGCCTCGTATAAATTGCAACTACGGACCCAAACAAAGTGGCCTGAAACATTTGATTCACGGATCGAACTGGTATGATTGCGGTCCCAGGGTAAGCCCCACGAAGCACCAGTTTTCCAGCGATGTATTGAATTGACCGACTCGTCGTGTTCCCGCTGGGGGCTTGAGAGCCAGTTCTTTCTTTCTTTTTCTTTTTTCTTAGCCGGCAACGCATCAGTGATGCCTGCGGTGTCGCTGATGTCCATGGGCGACGATAACCAGGTAGACAGTTAGATCGTTAGCTCGCTTGCCGGCTATTTCCATAGATGTATGTTTCGGTAGGATGTCATTGAACCGTCCATTTTCGCGACATCACGATTCCGAAGTGTCCGATACATGCGTGCAACTGCCAGCGGTCGCGCTCTAGCTTGTAGACAGTACGTTGAGCTCCAATGAAGGTGTTCGGCTGACCATTGACGGGACGATTGAACGACTCCACTATAATATTTTATTAAATTTAAAAATCCTTAGGAAAAAATAGGTTTATTTTAAACATGCTTTTATTAGCTTGACATTTAGTATATATGTATGTAACGGAATCTTTCAACGTTTTTCACCAATTTCAAGATTAGCTTGAAAATTTGGCAGAGGTCAAAGGGCTATGACAATACAATAATTTCATAATTTCGTTCTGATGATAGGATCATCAGGATAAAAAAGAAAACATAATAATAAAAAAGGAAATGGTTTTTAAATAATGTACTAATATTTAAACTATTCACTTATTTACTTCAACTTGAATTGTTGTCTAAAGAGAGATGACTGACATGGATGATTTAACGAATTAATTGAAATGGTTTATATTTTTGTTGCTATAATTGGATTATTTTATTATATTAGTGGGTATGTTAGGTTTAATATAAAGTCTTCACGTAATGTAGTTTTGCGGGTTCTATAATATTAGTATTTAGTCGATTGAATTTTAAAAAAAAAGTAATGACTTGTACTGACGAACAGAAAATAAACATCCATAAAAAAAGTATCGTGAACAGCGCTCCTTAGCGCAGTGTGAAGCGCGTGCGACGGCGCATAGTTTAAAGAAAAACAATCCGGCGCGATACAATCACGGAAATCGTTACGCCATTGCGATCGACGTCGCGATAGTGGGCGATCGTGACCAGCGCGCTCCACTGCCGCCCCCCGCGCCCCTCTGTGTTGCCGGTCTCTGTGTGTGACAATATTATTACTAATTAATTGGACTTGTAATCTTTAGTGGACACTGGTGAAGACATTTTACTATCGGATCTTGCTTCATCAAACTGGTAATTTTTGTAGCAAAAGAACTCTACGAATGGTCAACGACGTTGCATGTATTGAGATATCAGCTAACGTCACGCAATAGAAAAGTACGTAGTATGTATTTGTAAATTCTTCGAGGAATTCCTGAAGGATCGGATGGTAGTCTTTCTTAAAGGAGGTGACACTGCTCCATCTGAATTCTAGAGACTTTAAGGGGTAGAAGAATCAAAAATATTTACAGGCCTTAAGGTGATCTATTCAATTTAAATTTTGGAACTATTAGCGTTGTAGTTTAGTATTACGACCGTTCGCGTTGGTTTCCCGCAAAGGGTTTGAATCCATTTCTAATGTTATGGTGTAATGATCTTCAAAAAATTTATTATTATCATTTACATCGTGATAAAACCTGTAGGTACAGAGTATTTAGTCCCTGAGTAGTCTAAATTCGGAAAGAAGAAATCCATCATAATAAGCTAAAATCCTCGAAAAAACATCTGTAACGTCTGTAAGGATTACGCAAGTAAGCTCGTAAGGAACATGATTGAGATACATCGGCGATTGTTTAATGCCGCGGTTAATTGATTGATAGATAAATTGGTCGTTTATTGAGCGTGGATGACTAAGCGTCATCTGATTAACCAGCCACATTGCTCGCAAGCGTTTATAATGTAGTTTTGAACAAGAAAAAATATTGCCCAAACTATTATAAAAATTATACCTTCCCACAGTACCTTCCATTAAGTCAACCTCTTAAAATTTAATTGACAGAAAAGTTTGTTTTACCCACAGGTTTTACCAGGTTTCATTTCATCAAGTATCAGAATAATAAAGTTTACCGCTAGTTGCAAGTACCTATTTGACATATATTAACAAATATTATGAAAGATGAAAGAAAGACAGACTTCTAATTTTCCGTTCCCGTTTGAATAAGTGAAATGTAAGTGTGTTTATGAATTTATATAATGCAGGAACACGGTCTCTCCGAAAGTCGCGAAGAGTTGGACGTGCGGGAAGCGGGCAGCACGTCTCGGCTGGAGCCGCTCACCGCGTCCCACAGGGCACACTCCACCTCCTGTCTGGAGCTCGCAGACCACCGCCCTCAACCTAGGAACAGGTGAGTGCTAGCCGAGCTTCACAGCTGATAACGATTGAAGAGTGCTTTAGATCCCCGAGACCCATAATAAGATTACATCACTGCTATCGTAACCTATGATCAACTAATTTCAGAGCTCTTCTACCTTCCTATCGACCAGCGCCCGACTACGAAACCGCGATCCAACAGAAGTACCAGCAACAGCGAGCCGAGGCCCAGCTTCGATACCAGAACCACCACGCGCACTCCCAGCTGCTCAGCGCCAACGCGAAGCCCCTGGTGTACGGCTCACACCCCGACATCCACCGGATCCACTACCCCGACGTGACGCGGCACACCGTGTCGGTGAACCAGGGGGTCGCCACCGAGGACTACCCCTACGGCCTGAAGGTGCACTACCCCTTCGCGGTGAACCCCAACGTGCAGGCGGACCATGCGCTCCACTACATCAACGTGTACAAGCCGCCTCCGCCGTACCCGTCGAACGGGCTCGCGTCCAACTCCACGCCGGACCTGGCCGTCGCCAGCCAGGCGCTGAACTACCACCGGGGCTACATCAACTCGCACGTGTCGGGCTCCAGCCCTGACCTGGTGTCGACGCGGACGGCGCTCAGCCGGCAGTACCTGGGCTACCTGAACCCCGCGAGCCACGCGGTAAGCTACCCGCGGCCGAGCGTGCCGGCGGGCGCGCACGGCACCTACAACAACCTGCCGGCGGTGCTCGACCCCAGCCCGCGCATCATCCTCGACCCGCACCACGCGTCCGACAACATCCAGAAGGTGTACGACGAGAGGGGGAACATGATGTATTCGATGCCGATGCGGCGGATCTCGTACCCGCGGCACGCGGTGCTGCCGCAGAGGAAGGCGAGCGAGCAGGAGCCGATCTACGAGAACGTGCCGCTGCCGTGGCGGGAGCGGGACCGAGCGCAGAGCCTCACCACCACGGACGAGCTGGCGCGCCTCAACCAGCGGAACGCCGCGAGCGAGCCGCCGCCGGCGCCCTACCAGGTGAAGGTCGACAGCCCGGACGGCCACTACGAGAACGCTCAGATCATCAAGGGCGTGCGGGAGTCGAGCCTGCCGAAGGACCTGAACGTGTCCGGCCGGATCGACAAGCCCGCGTTGGAGAATGTGGCGCTGTCCATCGATAGACTGTCCGTCGAGACGGACGAGAAGGAGTACGACGAGACGCCGTACCAGAGCCTGTCCACGCACAAGGTGTCCAACAACAACACGATCAGCAAGTCTGCGGACAACGTGACGTCGATCACGGTGACGGACGGCGCCGACGCGTCAGTGACGAGCTCCGCGGACGGTGCTCTAACGAATTCGACGATGAATTCGACCTACAGCACCAGCGTGGAGATGGAGAGTAAGGTGGAGAAGGGAACGAAGGAGAAGAAGCGGCGGCGGTGGGGGATGTTCATGGGGCGGAACAAGACGGACGTGAAGAGCGCCACGCTGGGGCGGGATAGAGCCAAGGTGACGGCCGCGCCGCCCGCCAACAAGCACCGCTGGTCCACCGGCTTGCCCAAGTTCCAGCCCCTCCCTCCCAGTATTACCAAAGAAACATTGGTAAGTGTCTTTTTTACAATATTAAGACTAGATCTAAAGGGTTTTTTATGCGTATCTGGCCAATTATGTATATAATAATTATGAAGTCCAGCC
The DNA here is from genome assembly GCA_963932265.1 of Thymelicus lineola. Lineage (NCBI taxonomy): Eukaryota > Metazoa > Arthropoda > Insecta > Lepidoptera > Hesperiidae > Thymelicus > Thymelicus lineola. The sequence goes on along the minus strand of OZ010693.1, from coordinate 16,730,574 downwards.
GTAAGTGGCTACTGCACTTAGTGATAATTATGTATTTAAAGAGTTTTATTCTATTGTCATAATGCCAGTTGAAAAGGTTTTGCTAGGCTATTAAACCAGGTTACCGCAGTGCATCATATCAATAAAAGCATGTTCATTTATCGGTCTACAATTATTCAATTAATTTACTCTCCGTATACATATAGTATTTTAGTATAAAACGCCAAAAAACAATGTGAAAGTGCTTAAACATCCACATGTGCGATGTTCTCCAACGCAACTTATAAAGTCACTCATTAAAATAGCAATACAATAATTATTAAAACGCTTATCACTGGACGCTTCTTGTCGGTCGTATTCATTGAGTTGTTTTGTGTACCAATTGGATACGTCACAGATGTTTATCGGTCGATATTGTTTCTAATTTGTTTTTCAACGTTGAGTCAGCGTCGACTGTTCAGTTGTACCAGTCACGCCGTGTTTGGCTGTTGATTACGTGTTTGGAAAACGATACCTAAACAACAAACATTGATCTGTAACATAAATTTCTGCTACAATTTAGCATCGAACCTGGGACCTTTCGCTCAAAAAGCACGTCTCCCAACTTAGGTTGAGTTAGGTTCTGTCAATTTAAATTATGATTACTGCCAGCGACAATTATCTTAGTCCTATGAAGACGCATTATTGAACTCAAATGGAACTGTTCTGTTTTTAATCGACTTCAAAAAAGAGGAGGTTCTCAATTCGATTGTATTTTTTTATGTTTGTTACCTCAGAACTTTCGACTAGGTGAACCGATTTGGATGATTATTTTTTTAATCGAAAGTTGGTGCTTGTCATGTGGTTCCACTTAAATTTGAGCGAGATCTGACAATGGCATGCATGAGAAAACCATATAAGTCTTAAAACATTAAGTTTGTGCGCGACAAATGGACGAATAACTCAATATCACGGCAACCGATTTAGATTATTCTTTTTTATTGGATGTACTTCATTTGAAGTCGGTTTTTTTTTGTTAAAATTTTAGATCATTTCAATGACGAATTCCATTGCGTTCCAGTGCCAGCTCCTAGAACGCAAAATGTCGGAGGAGCAACTCTCCTTCGCCTTCGAGCAGATCCCCAAGGGTCGGGAATGGGCGGGCGAGTACCGCACGGCGTTACTACCCCAGCACGCGGCCTACAACGGCGCGGGGGACAGCCTGCCCTACGAGGACAACCGGGTCAAACTGACCCCCACGCCCACCAACCCGCATGGGTACATCAACGCTTCTCATGTCACTGTGAGTCTGTAGTGTTTTATATGACTGTTTGTTAAATAATGTTGTCTTGTATTGTTTAGTCAACGTTGATGTTCTTAGATATTGTTTTCTCTTAATTACATAATTGGAGCTTGTAAAGTTAATAACATCATGGATTTTAGTAGGTATTTTAATCAAGAGGATGACATGTTTTGGAAACCCTTAAATAAGGAAATAAATTAATGTAAAATTTGCAATATTTACTCAACAATTTGTAGAATTACATCCGCATATCTTTTTAGTATTTGGGTCAAATTGATCCTTAGCATTATATTGCTGTTGAAGTATCAAACAAAACAAAAAAGTATATCATGATAGCTTTTTTGATGACAAGCTGGTTTTTTTTAAATTTTTATATGTATACTAGTTTATCTGTACCGATTACAAGTGGTATTCCAACCACCAGATGACAGTGGGCAGCCGGCAGCGGTTCTACGTGGTGGTGCAGTCGAGCGGGGCGGAGCGCGCGGCGCTGGCGTGGCAGTGCGCGTGGCAGGTGGGCGCCCGGCTCGTCGCGCTGGTGGGCGCCGCACCCCCCGACCATCTACCACCGGACCATCAGGCGCGGGACTATGGACAGGTGACACATAAACCCTTAGATATATTAATTACGAGTAACCGCCCTCGCTTTGCTTCGGTTTTCTTTATTTTTTACACCTTGGGTTACATTATTGGAGTTTTATTAAGGATCCCTAATTTTTTTGAAAATATAATATAGCCTATGTTACTCGGGGATAGTGTAGCTTTCCAACAGTGTAAGAATTTTTCAAATCGGTTCGGTAGTTTCGGAGCCTATTCAATGCAAACAATCAAATCTTTCCTCTTTATTACTAGTACAGATATATAGATTTGGTGTAATGTCATATAGATACTTAGTTATGGAATAGTTTAAAAGACGAAATAATAAACATAATGACGTCCTTATCTAACGTATGAAATAAAAACAATCTAACTTTATACGCAACAGTTTCGCTGTAACTGTCAAATTTTTCATGACGTTAGACGTGTACCATGTTCGCCATTTTGGATTTCTCTTTACTACAGTGTAAATTGTGACTTATTATCAAGGTACTAACTACTAAAACCCACTTTGACAAAGGAATGTCAAAGTCACGTCAAATTGGACATTAGTAGGAACAAAACCGCCATGTTTCGTTGCGTAGGTATGCATGTTTTTTTCGTAGGTATAGCAACTCCTTGTACCTCCATGCATAAACCAAACACTGGCGTTGAGCTGTGGTACAGTCACTTATGCAGGGCATGATTCTAAAATCCTCCTTTGTGTTATTATCATTGTAATTGCTATCTATATACATATGGTATGATTTTATAATGATAACTAGCTGTGCCTCGCGGTTTCGCCCGCCTTAATTTGTGGAAAAAATCTAACTTCTAAAATATTATATGATCTTAAATATAGCCTTCCTCGATAAATGGACTATCAAACACAAAAAAAATTTCAATTGGAACCAGTAGTTCCTGAGATTAGAGCGTTCAACCAAACAAACTCTTCAGCTTTATAATATTATTAGTACAGATAACAGTACAGTACGGCCGACGTATGTATCTCGGCGCGTCTGAAGTTCGCGCAGAAGACTGCGCAGTAACATAATTCGGCAATGCTCGGTACGCGGCGTATTATGTCTCAGTCACACGTCAGCATGTTCGTGTCGCTATCTCTGTCTTACATGCGCTAAAGTTCGCAAAGCCTATGTTCAGACGCGCCAAGATACGTCGGCCGTACTGTAACATTCTGTAATATTAATAATTACAGAAGGTTTTACAATCATGCCCTTCATACCTAATTCTTTTGTTGTCTACATATTCTGCGTAAGGGATTGTTACAAAATTTAAAAACCTTAATGAATTTTTACATAAACCTTTCTCATGAACCACTCCATCTATTGGTGAAAGCTCTATAAGAATTCTGTAAGTAGTTTCTGGATCTCGCGTTACAGGAACAAAAATGACGCGGTGGAGAACTTTTTTATATTAAGTAGTGATAGAAAGAACTCTTTCTCTGATGAATGATATTTTTTTTCGTTCATTTTACGTCGCGGGTTAAAAACTGAACGGATTTCTTAATTTCATAAATTCTTTCACCAATAGGACGTTCTATTGTTTCCGAGTAACATGTGCTGTTTTATTTAAAAATAGGGATATATATAATCTAGTCAGTAAAAACATTATGTGACGATCCGTGTGGCGCAATGGTTACCATGCCGGATCGCCGCGCCAAGGGTCTTGGGTTCGATTTTCAGCGAGGCGAAAATTTAAATGATGAGTGTTTGTCTGTTGGCACGACAAAGGGAATCCTAGTGTGAGTCTATGAGTGTGAAGCGTTATTAAACGCTTTTATTTACTTTCACTTCGGTGGATCAAATCTTGTAACGTTAATTTTGTACGGGCTAACACCGTACATTGTTTAATATTTCATATTGTCAGCATTTTTAGTACCGCGCGAGGGAAATTACAGCAATTAACTTAGTACATAAGCAATCGTCGCCCGCGTCGCGTGTACTCTAGCTAGCAAATTATATATAGGAATTAATTACAGCAATAAAGTGGTTTAAATAAACTATCCGCCTTTAACTAGCAATTCCTACATGGTCCTTCGAGTCTCCGTACAGACGGGACCCAATTTCGTGTGTGCGGAGTGAACTAGCAATTTTGGATCACAGTGCCAAGCATCGGATTACATTGGATTGCGCAAAGGCAAGCAGCGTCGGAATCCAAGTAAGATCTTTCCAATTACTCTATATCTTTTCTGATAAACGTATTAATCAAGCAACCAACTAACTAGCAATTCCTGGCAATGGAATCTTTATTAGAAAAGCAAGAAGATTTGATTGATGCTATACGTAAATTAGGCATTAATTTTATGAAAGATGGAGCGGAGAGAAAAGCGAACATTGATTACTTTAATCGTAGGTTGGAAACCTTAGAGACTTACTGGAGTCAGTTCGAGAGCAACCATCTACAATTATCAAGGTACGATATCCGTGAGGAATCTTATCATATTAACGGAGATTATACAAGCACGATGTCGTCGTATAGGTCGTTGAAAGAGACGATTATGAAGCAGCGAGCAGAGCTATTGTCTCGGGTGGCTAAAGACTCAGCTGAGCAGGTAACCTTGCAGCCTGGGACACTAAAGCAAGCAGAGAAGGAGCAGGGTCATGATCAAGCAGCAGCCGCTAGCCAGCCTCGGTTAGATGTCCAAGAGCCAGCGGGAGGCTCAGCACAGCATCAGCAACAGGTATCTCGGGGAGTATCTAGTAGAGGTGATGATATGTTACGTAAGCAGTATGTAAACTTCAGGGCTTTCTCTAGGACGGTAGCTAACATTGAGGTAGACAATATTAACGAAAAATGGGAGTTTGAGGATACTTTGAGAAATTTAGAATCACGTTGGTCTGCGATAGACAGCCTCCATTGGGAAATTGAAGCCGAGATGGATGGAGAGGAGTCCACTTATCAGGGAGTATTTAGTATGCATGAAGAAACTTACTTTAACCTAAAGAAAAACATTAATCGTAAAATGTGGGCAGTATCTCATAGAGAAAAATCTACACCAGTCATGGACATACCTACGTTCACAGGTAGTTACAATCAATGGACCTCTTTTAAAGATTTATTTTTTGAAGCGGTTCACAATAATCCATCTTTATCGAATGCACAAAAGATGCAGTTTCTAAAGAGCAAGCTGAGAGGGGAGGCGGAGTCACTGATTCGTCATATGCCGGTTAGTTCCGATAACTACTCTGTGTGCTGGGATATCTTAAATAATCGTTACAATAACAAAAAGCAAATATTTACATCGCATATGAATTTATTGTTGAATATTCCTAACGCTCAACAACCGTCGGTAATACATATTAAAAAGCTTCATGACTCTATCGTAGAAAACTTAAACGCTGTCAAGAACCTCGGTGTCGATACTAGCACGTGGGATCCTATTTTGGTTTATCTTTTATCACAAAAGTTAGACTCGAACACCTTTGCGGACTACATCGAATCTATAAAAAATCCGAGGGAACTTCCTAACCTTCAAGAATTTATGTCATTCCTAGAATTTAAATTTACAACCCTAGAAGCGTCTCGTAGAAAACAAGAGCAATCTACACATAAAACTAGCATACCTAAACGTAACTACAATAACTTAAAATCAAATAACTTTACATCAAATAATATTGCACAGAAACATTTCGCATCATACAATAATACGAAACCCGCTTGGAAACCGACTGCTAACGGATATGGTTTCAAGTGTCTTCTTTGTAAGCAACCGGATCATTTATTGTATCAATGCAAAAATTTTATTAACATGCCGCATAACTTAAAACTTAAAACGGTGAACCAAATGAATATTTGTAAAAATTGCTTATTCGATCATAACGGAAAGGAATGTATTTCTACTAAAAGGTGTCGCAATTGTAAGTGCAAACATCACACTTTATTGCACGATGCATGCCTACAAGCCACGCCATCGACTTCACTTGAAACGTCGAAACACGTGTCTAATACAACCCATGTGACACAAGGGGATGAATCTCAGGTTCTTCTAGCAACAGCCTTAGTATATGTTACAGCAGCAAACGGTTCGAAACAGATAATGCGCGCTTTGATAGATCAGGGGTCGCAAGTGTCATTGATAACAGAAAACGCAGCTCAAATATTAGGGATAAAGCGTAGGGGTTGCAGTGGGGTAGTTTTTGGTATAGGACAGAAGCAAAGCAACAGCAAAGGGATGATAAATATCGAATGTTCGTCTATGTACAGCGAATTTTCATTTAATGCAGACGTACTTATAATGAATAACTTAATTAAAAATCTTCCCACTCAATCTTTTAATAAGCCATCGTGGTCACATATAAACGGCTTCCAGCTAGCGGATCCAGAATTTAACGTCAGTCGTCGCGTTGATTTATTATTTGGGGCAGATATTTATTCTATCATTATGTTAGGTAGTATCATCAAAAGCGAGGATAGTTCATTACCTATTATACAACAAACACATCTGGGATGGATTTTATGCGGGACTATGATGAAAACATTACACTGTAACGTAGTCTTAAATAACATAGAGGATATTAAGAAATTTTGGGAATTAGAGGATATTGAGGATAGCTCAAATTTATCTAGCGAGGACCAGAAGTGTGTGGAATTTTATAAAGCGACTACGGAACGCCAAAGCGACGGTAGGTACGTAGTCAGATTACCGATGAAAACGAATGAGTTACACACTCTAGGGTTGTCAAAAAACATAGCGATAGCGCAATTCCTCAACCTTGAGAAAAAGCTAATACGACAGCCACAGCTAGCAAGCCAGTATAGGGACTTCATAGCGGAATACAAGGACTTGGATCATGTGACACAGTATGATGATGAGGCGATGGTCACACAGGGTTGCTATCTACCACATCACTGTGTACAGCAAGCTGGGGAAAATAATATCAATAAATTCCGAGTCGTATTCAACGCGTCCGCTAAGACATCTACGGGGGTAAGCCTTAATGACGTCATGCTTCGCGGACCGAATCTACAAAAGGATCTTCAGTCTTTGATTATAAAATGGCGACAGTATCAGTACGTAGTAACAGCTGATATTGAGAAAATGTACCGCCAAATTATAGTAAATAAAGCTGATCAGGTTTTCCAAAAAATAATTTGGCGGGATTCAATTAACGAGCAACTTAAATCGTATCAGTTGAGGACTGTAACGTACGGGTTAAAAGCTGCACCATTTTTAGCAATGATGACGTTGAAACAGCTAGCTGAAGACGAGCGAGAAAAATATCCTGAAGCGTGTAAGGTTCTAAAAGAAGACTTTTTTATGGATGATCTCTTAACAGGGGCTCACTCAATTGAGGAAGGTCAACAATTGATAACTAATCTTAACAAATTAGTAAAATCGGGTGGATGTAATTTGCGGAAATGGGCTTCTAATTATATCGGATTACTTGAAAGCTTAAAAGAAGATAGTAAACGTAGCAATAACCAGTTTATATTTAAATCAGATGATACAAAAACCTTGGGCCTGACCTGGAACGTAAAGGAGGATACATTTACTTTTAAACACCAACTAAGCAATGATCTAACGTCGAAGCCGACAAAACGAATTTTATTAAGCGAAATTTCAAAACTATTCGATCCTCTGGGGTGGCTAGCTCCAGTCGTCATGAATTTAAAATTACTATTTCAAGAAGTTTGGAAAGCTGGGCTTGATTGGAACGACCCGGTACCGGACGATATTTTTTCAAATTGGTTAAAGCTAAGACGGGATATAGACAACATCGAGCACTGTAAGATACCTAGATGGCTTGGAAGCTGTAATGGTGACACCATTCAGTTACATGGTTTCTGTGACTCATCATTAAGGGCCTATGCATGCGTTATTTACGCGCGGATTCAAAACAAAGATAAAACATCGATTGTATTAGTAGCCGCTAAAACTAAACTCGTACCGCTAACAAAAGAGATCACATTACCGAGGTTAGAACTTAGCGGAGCTCAGTTACTGTCCAAACTAATGACCAAAATTTTACAAACTTTATCAAGCTATAAAATCGAAGTCTTCGGGTGGTGTGACTCTAAAATAGTCCTAGGTTGGTTACAGGGCGATCCAGGAAGGTGGAAGCCTTTCATAAGCAATCGAGTCAAGCTTATCACTTCAGTAATGCCTAGTCGTTGTTGGAGTTACGTAAAGTCGTCTGAAAACCCCGCAGACTGTGCCAGTCGGGGTCAACTAGCTACACAGTTACGTGAAAATACCTTGTGGTGGGAAGGACCAGCTTGGCTGACGTCATTTAAGCAAAAAGAAGAGCAAGAGATATACACAACCGATATAGAAATACGAGCGAAGTTATCAAACGTCATTCAAACTGATTCTACGGAACCCACAATAATTAACGAGCTCTTACTTAGACATAGTTCAATAACAAAAATAATTTCCATTGTTGCATGGATACTACGGGCGATGAACTTGAAACGTAAACAGCTGCCAACATATCTTACGTTGCAAGAATTGCACAAAGCGAAATTACTTATTACTAAACACGTGCAAGCTAGCGAGTTTAGCGAAGACATTAATTGTTTAAAGAAAAATAATACTTTAAAATCAAACAGCAAGCTATTAAATCTAAATCCATTTATCGATGGAGACGGTATATTGCGCGTCGGCGGGAGATTAGAAAAATCAAATTTAAATCCTGAAACTAAACACCCAGCAATATTACCTCATACCAGCCGCTTGACAACCCTAATCATTGACGAAGCACATAAACAAACCTTTCACGGGGGTGCCCGGCTAACCGCTACGTGGATAAGACAGAAGTGGTGGATTCTGGGAGGAAAAAAACCGGTGCTAAAGCTATCTGTGCTACCTGTGCAACAACAAACCGCGGAGGAGACCAACGCTACTACCTCTGCAGCTGTAACGACAGTAAAGATAACTAAACCTACCAGCATTATAACAACATTGTTATATATAATTTTATTTATGAATATTTTCACATCTACGCAAGCCCAATTACACGTGAATCAACTAGATCGTAATCAAAGCCTATATTTTGATAAAATCTCTAACCTACAGTTTGTTCAAGACGAGTGGAAGCTAGTAGTTTACTATGAGTTGGAACCGTTCTGGCAAGGAACCTTTGCATTACATAAATATTTAAAACATTTGAACCGCACCTGCGTATTATCGAATTATACATCTCATTGCGATGTTCTGTTGACACAACTACGTCATGGCTATTCAGAACTGCAATACTACAATCAAATGTTACTTACACAGCATAGTAGCTCGCAGCCTAGACGGCGTCGCGGATTAATCAATGGAGTCGGCTATGTATCTAATTATCTGTTTGGGGTATTAGATGAACGGTTTGCCGAACAGTATCAGCGAGACATAACTCAAATTCGTACAAATCAAAAATATTTAACAGGACTGTGGAAAAATCAAACTTCGATCGTGGAAGCAGAATATAATCTTCTTAAACGCGCCGAAGATACTATGACCAAGCAGCATGAAGCGATACATGAAAACCTAAATATTCTCAGCGAATCACTTACCCAGCTAGCGAATCATATCAACCAAAATAACATAGCAAGCGATCTGTCTCTTGGAGCTCTAGCAGCCAGTAATATGCTAAATAATTTGTGGGAGATCCAGGGTATGCTATTGAACCAGATAACTGACATCTACCACGGGAAATTCAATTTTCATCTCATTACTCCCGAACAACTGCTACATGAACTCAGTATAATTTCCTCACAGCTACCGTCCGACCTCAGTTTACCTGTACAGAATGTTCATACAGATCTACGTAACATATATTCTTTACTTAAAGTTAAAACAAGAATGTTAAAGGATTACCTACTACTTGAAATACGAATCCCCCTGATAAACAGAGACAACTACGAACTATATCAACTTATACCGGTACCTACAGAAGCTAAAAATAATTTAATGTTAACTTTGACACCTAAATCTAAATACGTAGCGATTAATTTACGAAAAGATACCTATATTACTATAACTGACAGGCAAGTAAGCGAGTGTTTAACTTACAAATTAGATACTTACCTATGTTACCTACAGTCACCTATCCATCAGCTGAGAGGAGACGACGACCTATGCGAGACCGCTGACAAGACAAGGACGTGTCGATTAACGGCGACTACGTGTACCAACAGGTGGGTCAGCTTACATCAATTAAATACCTACCTGTACTTTTGCTGCAACCAGTGCACCGTGCGAGCTCATTGTGGAGTGGATCAGGTTACCTCTTATCGCCTAACGCGTGCAGGCATAGCTACATCGGGCGAGTGCATGATAAAGACGGACGACACTATCATTTATTCACACAAGCTCCGACAACCCGATACTTTACATCTGAAGCCAGAGGTAATCGTCACGGATGTACCGCCAATTAATCATCTATTCAATTTATCTATTTCGTTGCTTGATATGACTGACACCGATGCTGAAAGCAGAAGGGTTAACTTAGCCAAAATCAACCAGAGTATCCAGCACGTAAAGGAGCAAGCCGAGCTAGCAGACGTACAGGTGTCTGTCCATGACGTCCATCAGTACGTTGCAATTTATCTACTCCTGGCGGGTGTGAGCATCGCGGGAGCGATACTGGGGTGCAAAAGAGTGAGGCGCCGCTGGCGTGTCGCTAGCGCACCGGGGCAGCCGAGCCGAGCGACGGTCGTCGAGACGCCGACGGTCAACGAGGAGCACGGCCGCGGCACCAGCAGTGACAGTGCAAAGTGTAATCAGTGTGTGGTGTACAGTGAAATAAGTGAAAGTGCGCGTAAACGAGATCGAGGCACCGAGCCTGATCCACGTAAACCAGTGTTTTAGTGACTGAAATTTATGAAATCTTAGTGTATCATTTTATATTGTCTTTGTTTAATTTTATATTTTGGTCATATATTCATTGGAATTGATTACTAGCTTAATCGTAACTTTTCAACTTATCTTCATCTTAATTTAGATATTTTATCTCCCCCGGGAGCATGTACGGGCTAACACCGTACATTGTTTAATATTTCATATTGTCAGCATTTTTAGTACCGCGCGAGGGAAATTACAGCAATTAACTTAGTACATAAGCAATCGTCGCCCGCGTCGCGTGTACTCTAGCTAGCAAATTATATATAGGAATTAATTACAGCAATAAAGTGGTTTAAATAAACTATCCGCCTTTAACTAGCAATTCCTACAAATTTGAATGACTTCCCTTTAATGAAAATTGATGAAATTTGGCAGACATGTGTATTTCCCATGACAATACACGAAAATCATATTTTAAACTAATTTTCATTGTTTATTTGTTGTTAAAAAAAAAAAAACGATTTTCAGACTTTAGACGCATAATTCTCTATGTTCTATTTTACGTAGAGACTTGAAATTTTCACAACTTGTAGCTAATTTTATAAACTAAACATTATTGAAATAAAAGCGTTTAAAAAAAAAAATTTTTTTCATTTCACTTATTATTATTTATTTTTATATTACGTCGTATTGTCAGTTCCAAGTGTCGTCGGGTCGGTGGTCGCGCGCGGCGTGGGGCGGGTCGGTGCGCGTGCGCGTGCGGCGGGGAGCGCGCGCGCGTCACGTGTGGCACGTGCACTACACGCGCTGGCCCGACGACCAGCCCGCGCCCACCGATGTGCGGGGCTTCATCGGTCAGTACCACACACACACACACACACACACACATACATACATACACACACACACACACACACACACACAGACACACACATAACATGATGAAAATTTTTGTAAAAAAATTATCGAACGAAATGTCAATCAAGGAGGAATAATGAAGCGGCTTGGGTTTTTATATTTAGATTTTCACCTAGTACAGGAGCCCTTGCAACTAGCATGTAATGTAATTTATGAATCAATAAAAACATTTTTCATTTTCATATTAAAAGAGTTCCCGTAATTTCTTATGGATTCGACTCTAAATCTATAAAGATCCTATTTTAAATTATAAAGAAAATGTAACATAAAAATATCAGGTATGCGGGTAAAAATATTAGTTAAAAAATGTTACCTAGGTTTTGAAACAATCATAATCATAATATTTTATTTGCTGAATTTAGGTATAGATAATGTTACAATTCATGTCAAGTCCGCTAAATTCTGCCTATCGACGTGCAAATAGTCATAATATAAATTTCATACAGTTAAACATAATGTTCCAATTCTATAAATTATTCAAGTAAATTAATGTGTACTTAAGTATTGTGCGAAGAGACCCCGAGCCCAGCAGTGGGACAATTATGGGTTGTTGCTTTGCTTTGCTTTTTTTTTAAGTATTGTGCAATGTCAGTTTATACATAATATATTCTGCAATGTCAGGTTATAACAAAAATTACATAATTCAGAAAAAGAAATGAACGAATAGACTAACATATTTTAATGCTAATCTGTGTGTGTGTGTTCACAGAGTTCCTCTCGGAGCTGAACGGCCTGCGGCTGGCGTGCGAGGCGGAGGGCGAGGGCGGGGAGGGGCAGCTGACGTCACAGAACGCGCCCGTGGTGGCGAGCGCGGCGCGGGCCTCGCGCGCGGGACTCGCCGTCGCCGCCGACCTGCTGCTGCACGTGCTCGACACTAACCAGGTGGGTATACCAATGATATTAAACTATAGATACGTTATGCCCTTACAAATCAACCAAAAATCTGTTCCGACCGAGCTACAACACACACACGCGTTTATCTTTTGTTTCACTACACCAATCACTATTACATTGGTAAATTATGTAAAAGGGATGGCACTACTAAAACCATAATAGTGAAAAAGACAACTAGACGGCCTCACTCAGAGGCAGCTATCAACTGTATGAATTGAAATCGCTACACTGATCTAAATTCGACTGACATAGTTTCAGCGCCGTCTTGGCATATCTTGTATATAATATCATTGGTGTATACAATACGCTTCAATACATGAATGTGGGTTGAGCTTCCCTATCCTAGAGCTCGTTGAAGGCTAGAGCCTTATGAGAGGACTCGAGGCGAAATCTCGAAAAGGTCTTTCAAAAATATTATAGCCTTATGAGAGGACTCGAGGCGAAATCTCGAAAAGGTCTTTCAAAAATATTATGGGTATTGAGCAAGTCTAGATTAAGTTAATGGCCAACCCTAACGTGAGAAGTTTTTGCTTAAATATGGCTTAACGACTGTTATCTTACAAGAGCGACGGTTTTACTTTTATATTATAAATGGAACTTTATCATGAAAAACTATAATAATTAAAATGTCCAATTATAAAAAAAGGTTAATAAAAAATGTTACCAAAATTTGCACAACGCACGCACGACTGCGTTCTTCGTTAGACTTTAAAAATGTGTGTGAATTCGGCGTACTTAAATGAGCGAAAAACTTCTACATCATATCGTCTTTATAGTACTTCGTTACTTCACTTCACTTTACAATATTCGTTAAACCTTACATTAACTAAAGAAAACACGCATGATCGGTGTTCGGTTACCGAGCGGTGTGCCTCGTCACTCAATTATTTTATATGAAACAAAAGATTTATTAAAAACTGATCTCTTAAAAAGAAAATCGGTTTAAAGAACTTTATTTCTCATTAAGACAAATGTCACTTACATGAGAACATTTATGCATAGTAAGTAATAAATATTAAATCTAGTGCAGGTAAAAAACAAATATTTCATTGGTTGTTAACTAAGAAGCGAATTCTCTGTATGCGTACTGTAGTGTATAGCGAATTAGTAGCGATACCGATTAGTAATTACTAACGGTCATAATCGAGATATCTCGAGACATCTTCATAATCGAATGATTCCATTAGTATATCTCATAATCGCCCACCACTACTTGCCGAGCACTCTCTGTCCGGACGCCGACCGAGTAGGACGTGTAGTGAAAGCGATTAGTTTATTATTGGCACCAATCGAACCACTACAAGTGGCGACCCTGCCAGGATCTAAAATCTCTAAGATCTAATTTACGTATGTGCCAATAAATAAATCACAAAATGAAACTTAAGAGGTAAATCACTAAACATGACCGATTTTATTACTACGTTTTATTGCGAATATTGTGTTGCTGTCATTATTTAACTTTAATGTAAACTTTTATTTGCTAAATTTATAATAATGAAATGAAGATGATCTAGTAAGCTAACTAGCTATGAATAGTGGCTGCTACGGTAGCATTTATTTCGATATAAAACCGGTCTTGTAGTATTGATTGGTACCTAAAAAAAATCTAGAAACGTCTAGTCACGTAATTATATAATGCCTCATTTTGTTGTCAGCATAAAAGTAAAATATATAAGTGCCGTGAGAAACAACGATTTTGAATAACTGTATCGGTTAGATTATAAATTTTATCTAATCGTAGGCCGCTTATATCAATTGGAATGCAACTTGTATTGTTCTCACGGACCGGCAAAGATGCGCAGGCGCCTATTAGACTCGCAAATAATCTAACTTGGTTAGTATCCGCGCCCGTAAGGCGAAATCTTAAATCCACCCTCAACTACATTTAATAACGCGGTAATCTGCGCGTTCGGTTGTTAACCAGTCCATACGTGGCTATCGGGCTGACCGCTTGCACTCTGAGCTCAACCGCGCCGCTGATCTTCCACCATCGTGGAAACTCTCTCTATACCGCGTCGTACCGCTTCCATACAGTCCACTATTATCGAAGGTCGTGTCATCGTGTGTGTATGTGTATTGGATACAGTTCGGACAAACAAACAAGCTGAAACAAGTAAGTCTCGTGAAGAATACATCGTCATCAGCACCCAACTTGAAGGTAAGTCGAGACTGGTCTAGTATATGTACACACACGGAATCCTGAATTAGGTTGCGTACGGTACTATTGCTGCACAGACGCGCCAACAGTTAGATGGGCATTATGTTACGTAGTTAATCATCATAATTACATAAAAAAACCTGCAGGGTAACTATTTAAGGCCAAGGAAATACAATTATAAAGACACATTTAGTAAGTCTATCCCACAAGTTATTATTTTAATAATACCTTCGATGGCAAAGTGCTTAAATTACTAATTAATTTATACTCGTAGTCAGATCAGTGCATATTATGATGATGATCTTTAAAACGTATTACTATTTTGACAACCTCAATAGGTTAATATTAAATGTCAGAGATAGTTTGGGTAACCGAACGGTACCTAAATAGTAATAATACTTCAATGTACCTAAATGATCTTTGTGCGTTGGTGAGTTATAATGATGGTAAAGTAAAAATAATAATTATATAATCATGAATAAAGGCTAAACAGGTAGTTCGATGAAAATCGGAACGGTACCTACAATATCCCAAGAGGTAGTTCGTGAAAATCGGAACGGTACCTACAATATCCCAAGAGGTAGTTCGTGAAAATCGGAACGGTACCTACAATTATATCCCAAGAGGTAGTTCAATGAAAATCGGAACGGTACCTAAAATATCCCAAGAGGAAATATGGAAGAGGAAGGATTATGGAAATGACAACAAAACATTATTTATACGTGGGTATAACAAATCGTGTGTACTTAATCGTGTGTACTTAAATAAGTACACTTTATTAATTATGTAACGAAAGTGCTGCCAGATTTGTGCAGAATATGGTTGTAAGCATCAAAAATAATTCAAATATACTTACTATTGAAGGCCATGCAATTCACCTCATTTACAAAGGCATGCCTCAAGTATTATAACTATTTCAAACAAGCCATAAATTTATTACAACTATGTTATGGCTATAGAAATATGTCCTAATAAGTGGAAGAGTAATTCATATGAGGTTCTTATTTCAAATAAAGCTATCGCTATCGGATCAGCCAGATAAGATAATATACAAGTTATGTATTTGGTGGGTAATTAATAAAAAACGCAAAACACATTACCCTTTGAATGACTTGATAAGAAACGATTGGGAATCTACCCCACGTATAACGATATGGTTGTTATTTTCATAATTCAAATAACGTTTTGCAATGAACCAAACAAAATATTTATCTAAATAAGTTTAGATGTCATTTTGCTTATTTGTCAGCAGTTCAACAGAAATATTATTTGTCATGGCAAAACAATCAATTTGACGATCACACCTATAAAATCATTTTAATAAAGAACCTATAAAGTAACTTCGAAGTGTGTGATAAATATATACATTATAATATATCTATCACATGCATATGATTGTGTAAAAATTTTATACTATACTACCTGTATTACATAGTAATATTGAAGCAGTAATTTATTAATTATTTTATTGCTAAAGTCAATATCAATTTCAATGTAATATTGATAACTATAGCTACATCAAGGTTCACACAGATTGTACAAGATCCGTATTGGGCACGCAAACGTTTATAAGGCTCGTATGGAGCACGCCAATGTACTTTGTGTACAGAAAACCCGGCAAGAGGCATGCAAACTTTCACAAGGCTCTTAAGGAGCAAGCTAATGTACTATGTGTACTGAAAGGCCCACAAAGGGCGAAAAAACATTTACAAGGCTCTCAAGGAGTATTTTAATGTACTTGTGTACAAAACTACCAGCAACAGGTTCCTGTTATTACTGTCATATACTTATTACCTTCTTGTATAAATAAAAGTGAGTTTTGGTATTTGTTGAAAACAAACAGTTTGAATGTATTTGATTCAAAAATGTTCGCGATTTCTTAAAGTTGGTTGTGAGAGAAATTAAAACAAAGTTCTGGATAAAGTGACGTGGAACATAAAATAATCAACCAAACTATAAAAAATATTGAACTGATTTCGAATTCTGAGGAATAAGCCAAACTAATGGATATATTGAAATACTGCTATGCCGGAAGTCATTGGAGGCATTTCGCAGTTATGTTACGGTAATATTATTGAAAGCCAAATATATCTGTTGGATATGATTCATGTGACACCCATTCAAGGTGTCTGATGGAGATTATTCCCACACTGTCGGCTATACCGATATGAAACCGTGGAATAACGTGAAATAAAAAACAAAAAACACCTCAATAAATATGAATCACAAATATCAAATAAAGACATAATAATGTAATCAGGATTCAAGAATTATGTAAGGAATAAAAGTAATACAATGATTTTCGATATGGTATATTTTATTCCATTAATCTATTGTGTTAATATTCCATAACTTCATTTTGGATTAAAGATTCTTATTTATTCATTCTTGGCAATTGATAAGTACAAGATAAATATGAAAAGTACAATGACGGCTCGTATCCACGTACCCTCGTCATAGACAATTTATTATTTTATAATGATTCGTTACAGACTAGTAGATGTTCATATATTTGAGCCAGATTAAAGTGTGACAAACGACAGTTAGTAGTTATGAGTTCATGGTGGCGGACTCGCCTTTTAATTATTATTTTATATGTTTTTCTTTACAATTCGTGGATAACAATCCACAGAAAGCTCTGAAAAATACGATTCATCCAAGCCTATGAGCACTTACAGACTCAGAAGATCGTAGTATTTTCATTTAATATCTTTACTTGCAATGGAAATGGCAATCTTCTTTAGCTGCCAAATAAAAAAAAAGTAAAGTAAAGTAAGACAGTGAGACACTGAATAGAGTTTTGGTATATGTACATGCTGGGTCAATCCAATAAAACACGACGATGTATTCAACTATTTTAATCACACTTTGTGAGATGCCTTACATTCAGCTGGTTGAACCAACTGCAGAACGACAATAATTTGGTTTTTCTCTGGGTTGTTTACATGTAAAATCAACGTCAATACGTTTACTAGCGTCACCAAGTGACGCCTATGAGTTGTTTTATTCGGTTTTAATACTTTTTCAAGAGAAACACCACAAAGTAATAGTACCAAGGGAAAGGTTCATACTGTAATTATTGAGTGTAAGTTAACAGTGGTTGTTAATTAACTACTTAAAATTAAAGTGTTTTGATTTATTTATACCTGACTCAGCCAAATGTATAATAACTATCAGCTTGCCTAAAAAATTGTTGAACGACAGCGCAGAGAAGTAACTTTAGAGATGTATCTAATCCAACTTTCATCACAGTTGTCAACTTAAAGATACGAGTAAGTTGGGGATTTTGAGTTGCGGAAGTGTATTTAGAAACAAAGGATAAAGATGCAAACGTGAAGGCGAAAGGGAAAGAATAAGTAGACCTAGACATGCAACGGAATCTACTATTCAAGTTGGAGAAATGGTATACGTGGAAAATGTGACGAAGGAGAATACGACACACACAGTAATCAATAAGGAAGGGAATGACGTAGAACGGCAAAACGACGGTAATGGACAATAGAGAAATTTAGTACACCTGAAATGTGTAGATGGACAGTGGAAGGTTTATGCAGATAAAAGTCTGAAACATTCTGTTGGTACAACCACTATAACGAGGTTCATAAACAGATGTTGCAGGTTATGTTGAATAATGTGATAATTGTTATTGATTATAAAGAATAAGTCTGTTCGACTTATTTTAAGTTAAATAACTGTGTCAGAAGTAGAGATAATATTTTGTTTCTTTTCTTATTTTGTAAAAGGTAGATGTAGTGTATAGCGAATTAGTAGCGATACCGATTAGTAATTACTAACGGTCATAATCGAGATATCTCGAGACATCTTCATAATCGAATGATTCCATTAGTATATCTCATAATCGCCCACCACTACTTGCCGAGCACTCTCTGTCCGGACGCCGACCGAGTAGGACGTGTAGTGAAAGCGATTAGTTTATTATTGGCACCAATCGAACCACTACACGTACTTGTTATAAGGCGGTGGCCCAAGTCAAAGGATATTTTTACCTAACTGCCAAGGAAGGGTTATATTTTTTTTTAAATTAAACTCACCTCACTATTTTGTGTAAATCGCTCTTATTTATCGTTCCAGTAATCATTCTCAAACGATGAATAATCCTGGAAGAAACCTTTGAAACCGTGTTGACGTTTCAGGAACTGGACATCCCGCGGACGATCACAATGCTGCACCAGCAGCGAGCGAACCTCATAGAGAATGTACACCAGTACAGGTTCCTCCACCAGGTCCTGCTACACTACTTGAAGCAGTCGCGGCTCATCTAGCATGAGACGTGTCTTGACATGTTTCACCCTGATAGGATCATTGACCCACTACGGATCACGGAGAATCATGAATCATGGACGTAAGTTTAAACTTTAACCCAATCCCATTTGGGATTACTTGTATCTCGAGTCGCAACGATGGTGTAAATGTGTGGATGTAAAGGTGTTTCATTTTATATATTTAGTGTTTTTTTAGCAATGTACATTGTCCTCTTCAAATGGTAGGTGTACTAATGAAAAGTATTCTCAAGCAATATCTATTAGTTATTATGTGTTTATTATTTTGCAAAGAAATTTAGAAAATATTAGAAAATCTGCCTTCAAAAGGTGCTTATAGAAAAACAAATCGCATAACTTGCTTGCCCGGCATCCCTTCGGTGATAAAAAAATATTATACAAAACCGAAAATTCTTAAAAATTGTAGAAAAATTAATAAGCCGTTTGTTAAATAATATATTTCCGCCCGAGCGCTCACTGCGGCTCTCTTCGATAAACATAAATGGAGTCAATCGGTATCACTTGCAATTTTTTATCAAATTCCATTGCAATTTTTTCCGTTTGTATCGAAATTCGCTACATATTTACGACTTTGTTATGAACATTAATTTATAAATGAACTATTTCATTTGATATCAAAGCTGAATAAACTATCCAGCTCAGATGAAACTCAAGAATTTAATGAATGGAGTTTTTTGATTTATTAAGTTTTGTTTTGTATAGAGTATACATATTTACCTTTATTCAACTACTTAATTTGTACAGTGAAATTTTTTTTAATCTAAAGAAATTCAAGTTGTGATCATGTTCATTACATTTGTATTTGATGCTTCTAAGTATTACTAAAACGAATAATCTATAAAAATTTTGAATGTTTTCAATGGACTTCTTGGAATGGAATGACATATTTTTAAGTATAAAGTATTATACAATATATTTGAGGAAATTCCCACTTGGAGTCAAATGTGAATGATTAAGTCAATTTTTTTACATTTTTATACTCTTTTATTTATTGAAATAAAACTGTTCATATGTTCATCTAATGTATGTAACACAATTTATTTATTAGACTGTAACCGTAATCCGTATTTAACGCAAAGTGTATTTAGAATGTAAATGCTAGAAGTCCGTAGGTATAACTAGCACACATCGTATTAACATTGAAATAAAAATATAATATTAGCTGCATTTAATTTGGGAACAGTTTTATTTCGATGTTTTAATAATTAATAGTTAGTAGGTAAGTGATAACCATGTGCCTTAAATCGGAGATTACTAGCGATCTGATCTTATCCTCGTGTGCCTTCAATTGTACTGTTTAGTATAAGTGTAACGAGTATAGTTGTATATTTACGTGTTGTGTGTATAACTGTATATTGTATAATGTGGCGCTACGTTTTGTTTTATACAAATATCTTATTGTTGTTGAATGTGTTGCGAACGAATGCCTTTTCAGTATTCAAATAATTGAAATGCAGTATTTTTGATGAAATTTTATATTTGCTTTTTTAATTAAATTATACATGTAATTAATTATATTCAATGGAGTATTTATTATTAGTTTTTTATAACGTTATATCTAGAGAAAAGAAAACATACCCAAACCATAAAAGTTTTATAATTTACAGTGGTGAAGCACAAAATTTTTATATCCTGTTTTTTGATATTTTTATATTGTATCTTGTGTGGTATATTGAAGCGTGACTTAATTTTTTTATAGAAGCCTATATTTGTACAAATATACACTTTATATTTAATGTATTGTATTCCGTGGTGCAGAAGTGGTATTGTATTTGTATTGTTTCAATTCTATCTAGTCGAACGGCAGCTCCATACTAGTTATTGTTAATAAAGCACAAACCTTTAATTTGTAATACTTGTAACCAAAACGGGAGATTTCTTTTTAATTTAGTCAATTATATACCTAGCTTCCTTTTTAATTTTTCGATCTGTATTTTATTTCTGCCAAGTTATATTTCTTTTTCATTCACATATTATTTGCTGGTCGAATGGGAAATTATTGTGGGTTTGCCTGCTACGTCAGTTATAACTATTGGCCTCAAATATTGTAAAACAAACTGCTATTCGGTCCTGCCAGTGTTTAGTTTGAGATAATTACACCTGTAATGTGTAAATGTGTTCATAGTGTAGCCGTTGTTGTGTTCTGTATTTATATGTGCGGAGGCTGACTCACAGAACAGAACGAAGATACATTGCGACGCTTAATAATAAATCAACCTCTTCGATTTGACGAACCCAGTTTTAAATGATAGGATCGATGACACTACGTTACTTAGTTTAAATATTATTTTAAATTTAAAAAATCTTGTACAAAGCATGCCTAATTTCAAATAATAGTTTAATGTTATGATATTCTTTGCTCTGCTCTGTAGTCAGTCCGTGTTTGTGTAGTGTGTTAATAAAATCTTATTTATATCTCAATTCTGTGAATCAATTAATTTTTTGACTAAAAGATTAACAATTATTTTATAAATAAAAGAAAATAAACAAATGACGTTGAATCAAGATAATTTTTGTTACATGATATTATCACTAGTTATCTAATGTATTAAATAAAACTTAAACTGCTCATTATTGTTTGTAGTCAAACATAAAAATCATAGATATTTTTGTGATGTAAAAAAATTAAACATAATGTTGAAATAACCTTTGTTTTTTTACAACTTATTGTATTCGCAGTTCTATAGGGTTAACTTGACAGAACATGTGAAATCGACCATAATAAAAAACAGAATCATTATCTCATACATTTATATTTCAGTAAAAAATTAAAATAACCTACTGATTGCGATATCGCTCTCCGTTACGGGGGCGGGTAGTAGGCCCGCGGGGGCAGCGGGGCGGGGGGGACGGGCCCGCGGGGCGGCAGCGGGCCGCGCAGGGGGGCGAAGTAGTTGGGCGGCGGCACGTTGACGGGGGGGAAGCGCGCGGGCGGCCCGGGCGGGGGCTCGTACCCCAGCGGCGGCGGCGGGCCCGGGGGGATCGGCAGCCGCGGGGGGATCGCCGGCGGGGGCGCCGTGTACACCGGGGGGTAGCTGGGCACCGGGTACCCCGGGTACGTGAACCGCATGTCGACCTTGGGCGGCTCCAGCTTCGGCACGTCGGCGCCGTTCTTGATGGGCGTCACCACCGGCTTACTGATAGCGGCGACAGGCGATGCGGAAGTGGGCGGTGTAACGGAGGGCTTCTTCTCGTTTTTTGGCGGCGGCTTGGCGGGCGTGGCCGGCGGGGAGTCCGCGCCCGCCGACTGCGGCTGCGGAGAGTACAGATCCAGCACCTGGAAAAACATGTACCAATGTCATATCTCTGATGCTGTTGTAATAATGTCTGTTCCCGTGTCAGTGACTTGGTAAATACTAAAAACAACAATCAGTTGTCTTATAAGGCATTTAAATGCTTACAAAATGTGACAAGAGTATCTACCTAAACATTCACCATGTTCTTGAAGATTTATGTGAAATATTATGTCAATAATGAAAATCTTGTGACGCCGATAAGAATGTGGTTCAATATTTAGGCTGTCAGTGACTTTGGAGTGTAGGTCTCATAAAAACGAATTAAAAATCATACTTTGTGCTTTCAAATAAAAAATTGAATCTAGCGACATATCAATATTGAATCTTTGAAGTCTTCAATACCCATTATCACATTCTGCTTACTTTTACTACATCTATTTTTACTTTATACATATCACCGTCCATATATGTATAGTGGAATGCATAACCTTTACCAAACCAAATTATTGCAATATCCCTATAATTCCCACAACAATCCGTACCTGATGACAGATATCCTCCAACAGCTCAGTGGTGATGTCCTCAACGAACATGTCCCACCAGGCGTTGTGTTTGGGCGTGCGCCCGTTCCAGTCCACCACCTCGAACTTGCTCAGCTTGCCTGCCAGGAACATGAGGGCTACCGCGATCACCTCCGGCTCCCATTGCAGGCACAGGGTTGTACATAGGCTGTATATAAAACACAAATGTTCAATGTTTATAATACCAATATAAGAGTAGTAATCCTAATATAATCCTAATATACCTTAGATACAATACAAATTGTCTTTAAGGTACACACAAATGAAAATAGATACATTTGAACATGAACATACAATTGGCGGCCTTATCACTAAAACAGTGATCTCTTCCAGGCAACCATTGACTGGAATAATTGAACTTACACAAAAAAAGGTCAGGGTAGTGTGTGTACAGAAAAAATAAGGAAAGAAGTATATTATAAACAACAGAAAAGGAGAAATAATAAAAATAATTGTCAGCGTAACAGGTAAAACTAAAACAAGCAATGTGTTAACAGGACAACCTTGATAAAACAACATAGATCAACCTTGTTAAGCCTCAACCCATTTGTAGTCGGCTACATGGTATGTCTAAATGGCCTAGGGCATACTCCACCATGCTGCTTCTTATGGTCTACCTGTGTGCCAAATTTCATTAACATCTGTTCAGTAGTTTTGGCAGGAAAGAATAACAAATACTCATTCATCCACAAATATTCACATTCATCGTATTAGTAGATTTGTAGTTAAATTTCAACATTAAGATTTCTATAAAACCTTTGGAGTTTTACAATAAAGAAACTGAAACATGCTGAAGAATATAATAGAGGAACCAAAACGGAAACTATATCTTAACTTATAAATAAATAAGCAAACAATAATTTACAATGATTATTGCAATAATTGCATGCACTCTTAATAGCAAAGACCACTAAAACAAGTTAGTACAATTAGCAAATAGTGCATAAACATTCTTAACAAGTGGAAACACTGATGTAATGTATGATTTGCAATACCTGTCGTTAACAAATGTCCACGCCATTTGAACCATTTTCTGCAGCTTCGCTTTGTCACCTTTCAAACACTTGGCATACTTCAGCAGGTAGCCGTATGGATGCTCCACCTGCAGGTCGAACTTGATTGTCTGCAGCAGGATCCTCTCTAGCGTCATCACCTCCTCCTTCGGGTCCTCGCCAAAAGTACTGAACTTTTCCTCCGTTAACAGCATTTTTGCCATTTTAATTATGTCTCTACATTTCTTAGGCGTCTCCTCCACTTTACCCGCTAGTAACAAACAGCAACAACCCGTTATATACCTCGGAAACGTACGGAACGAGTGAAACATGTAGAAACGATGAAAATAAACAACACCCGTTGCCACTGTGTTATAACCTAGGTCCATCTTCGAGCCAGTGTCAATGATAAACCTCGCACCCTCTTTCCTGTACCGAGTCTCCGCCTCGTTGCTGATCCCATCGCGAAACGATGGTGTATTCTGCAAATCTTTCTTGTCATAGTACCAATAAGGCATTATTTAAAGCTAAATATTAATAAAAACTAAATTGAGAGGCTGCTAAAGCCTCTCCGTCATTTACATTTGCAACTAGTGACAGTGACAA
This sequence comes from Thymelicus lineola, assembly GCA_963932265.1. Taxonomy (NCBI): domain Eukaryota; kingdom Metazoa; phylum Arthropoda; class Insecta; order Lepidoptera; family Hesperiidae; genus Thymelicus; species Thymelicus lineola. Next base: position 16,706,263 of record OZ010693.1, on the reverse strand, counting down.
GTAACTGCCACAGTATGAAAAGCTTGTCACAGATTACAGGCTACGTACAGATTAAACAGAAAAAAAATTATAAAAAAATACTAACTTCTTTCCCTACAGTTGAATAGTGGAGAAACAAGAAAAAAAAATCACATAAAATCTCAATCATATCTCATATACTTTTTCTAAATAAACTAATGCTTAAACATTCAACTTGTCTATAATTTTTTACTTTACCATTTAAAATTTATCCACCTTGGATGGTATTTACCTTAAAATCATCGATACAGCCCGAATCGCTCTCGAAGACACTGCTTGGTTCCACTTCATATCGGTGGATAATAATTAAATACGTTTATATAACTTCATAACCTGCATACCCTGCATACCTACTATCGGATCATCGGATGAGTATGTGAACGTAGTGATTACATTCTCCTGAGTATGTGCTCACGCTTTTGAAATTGCTCTTCTCTAAGCTTAGGAATTATGAATCGAATAATAATTGCTGGCCATACAATATCTAACCAGAAGTCTGCTGGATTTCTTTGAACTCCAATAATAAATCAACTAGGTATTTTATCCGGAGAAAATGGACAGATAGATTATTGCAAACGGCAGTTAGACTTCAATGTTCTAAAACAAGTAACATAATTAATTATGTAACGCAACTAACTTTGGTAACGGTTAAGTTGTTTATAACGAATAAAAGGCCATGCCCCTTATCTGCCTTGCTAATGATTACACACGCTGACGAGTGACTGGTGACGCAGTGGCTCAGAACTACTCAGAAGTCAGATACAGACAGAGGCTCAGTCTCAATATCGGCATGGCTCTAAAAAGTGGTGTTAGTTTCTTGCGGTTCAATTCGCTGCGTCAAGCAGTCAGAGTGAGTTTATTATACCAAACAATTACATTAAACTGAAATAAGTAATTACGTGTACAATAATAATACAATTACTTAATGACAATTTATAATTGTGCCTAGTTGTATTGAAAAAAGATACCGCTAAGTTTACTGCTTATTGACAAAATATGTAAATACGAGTAGATACCTAAGTTAGAACAACATTGCGGTTGTGTCAAAGTTTATTAATTTAATGATTAAAGTTCCTACTTTTATATTTTATTACAGAATTTACTAAATAAAATTGTACCATCTGAATATAAGCCTACCAACAATGCTGTGATTTCAGTAGGTATAGATATGGGAGTGTATTATTTGCACAACATGATAAGGTTTTTAATCACTTATGTGACGCAATGTTGATGTTGAAAATAATTATTTTATCAGCTGTTTAAAAGACATCGTGTTGTCAAGACGTGTTTGCGACCACACAACATCTTTATTCTAATTTCTACGTATTTTATGTGTTTTTCAATAAATGTATTTGGAAACAAACTTACATTATAAGTTATATGCTACGTACCTACAATTATTAGAGTACATTGTATGTGTAATTATATATAAATTGACACACAAATTTACGTACGGGTATTTCATTCAAATATATTCCAATTTACACAAATTATACAGAACGAGTATAGCAGGACAGGATAGAACAGGACCTAGGATCTGGGACTTTTGTTTATCACCTTTCATCATAATCATCAATCAAAATAAATTTTGATGAATATTATGCAAAATCATATGGATTATCTGCTTCATTCAATTTCGTTCAATAAATATCTTTAGATTACTTAGAACATCACTAATTTCATAATAATGAATAAATAAGACGATAATTTTCAGCTTCTAACTACCCACACAAATCCGGACGCGGTAGAAAATGGCGGGAAACCCGCAACGTTTCCGGGTGCCAAAGCGCCTTACGTGACATCAATGAAGTTCCTGGATGAAACTAGTTACGACCCCATCCCCATTTACCGCGTGTTGGATAACAACGGACAGGTTATCGACATGCGAGAGGAACCCCACATCGATAATGATACGTTGGTACAAATGTACAAGACTATGATCCAACTTGGTCAAATGGATAAAATTTTGTACGAGTCTCAAAGGTGAATAATGTTCGCAAACAGCGAAAAGCCATAATTTATTTTTTATTAAATTTAGAATTCACATTAGGGGGATCTTGGGGTTTACGTAAATAAAAGTTACATATCGAATAAAATAATATGATGTTCATTATTGTAACAAACAACCACCTTTACGCACAATTACGGCCTTAACACAATGACGGTTTCCGAGCGGATTCAAAGCGGAACGGGTGCCTAGCGAATTCGCCGCGGACATCATTTTGTTGTGTGCGTTCAGAGAGCGTATTGTACATTGCAATCACGCCACGCACAAGCGTCGTAAGCGCTGTGTATTCGCTTCACGTCCGCGACGTTTTCGCCGCGGACGCGCGCGTATTCGCGTATTCGCTGCGCAGCCGTTCCGCTTTGAATCCGCTCGGAAACCGTCAGTGTGATAAGGCCCTTAGTTTACAGATGATATTATATTAATGTGAGAAATTAAAAAATAGCATACCAATGTGTGTTACCTTTGATGACTTTGAAGATAACGTGCAATTAGTCATGATAATAGAGTATTAAGTCAGTTTGTAATAAGCATTACGAATTTTTGAAGCCTTTTATAATCATATGCCTTCTACTAAAAGTGTTGGTAATATAATTTCGGTGGGTATCTGCAGACAAGGTCGTATATCGTTCTACATGACGAACTACGGCGAGGAGGGGATCCACGTGGGGAGCGCGGCGGCTCTGAGCCCTCGCGACATGGTGTTCGCGCAGTACCGGGAGGTGGGGGTCTTCCTGTACCGCGGGATGACGGTCACGGAGCTGGTCAACCAGTGCTACGGCAACCACGAGGACCCCGGCAAGGGGAGACAGATGCCGGTGCACTACGGGTCTCTGCAACGCAATATTGTCACCCTCTCCAGTCCTTTAGGTGAAATAATGTTCGCCACTTATTTGTTACGACTTATTTGTACGAGATTAGTGAGATTACTTTAATGGTTTGAGGATGAAGTACTTTTATCCGTGGACGTCAAAGCCCCAAAATGTAAAATTAGTCCGCCGAATACATCACAGGGTTTACAAGAGCTAGATTCTCTAATGTTGGAAGGTGTTTTTATAATGGAAAATTCTAAAGAAACTCCTCAGTTCCTCTTTACAAAAAATACATAGGTACTTAATTTAGTATCGAACGTGGTTATTGAGCTTGTCATTGCAATGCGTCTTTGTAATTTATCATTTCACTATTCGCAAGATATCGCAGTTGGCGCAGTATTAAAAGGCCCTGATAGTAGGCCATCTTTATAATGAAGGTTTTATGTCTTCCAGCCACCCAGATGCCGCAAGCCGTGGGCGCGGCGTACGCGTTAAAGCGGGTCGTCAACAACGATCGCTGCGTCATCTGCTACTTTGGGGACGGCGCCGCCTCCGAGGGAGACGCCTTCGCTGCCTTCAACTTCGCCGCGACCCTGGACTGCCCTATCATATTTTTATGGTAAGCCCATATTCTGTTGTGGCATGTACATAATTATGTTCCCCATACATTAAGATTACAAAACCGAGCCGGACAGCTATCGGTTTTGATAATGATAATGATGAAGAATCATACACCGCTGGGTATCAACAAAGGAGGATGGTGAAAAGTGTCTTCTCACTGACAAGATCTAAAGCTTATTGACATCCTGCTACTCCAACGTCGATCACCTTAGCAGGACCCATCATATAGCAAACACTTATTCATCATATACAATTTTGTCCCAACGGGAAACTGAACCCGGGATCCCTCGCTTTACTGTCAGGTTCAATAACATCACATAGATCATTAAAACTAAGCGCTCATAGTCCGGCGGCTTTACTCTAGGCCTCCAAGGTGAGAGTTCCTAAGCACCTAAGCACCGTTAATGGGCTGAAGCCACAAAGTAACAAAATAAAATCCCACTACCAGCAGAAACAACGGCTACGCGATCTCGACGCCGACGAGCGAGCAGTACCGCGGGGACGGCATCGCAGCCCGAGGGCCGGCGCTCGGGCTGGCCACGGTGCGGGTGGACGGCACCGACGCCCTCGCTGTGTACAACGCTGTCCGTCGCGCAAGGGACTTCGCCCTCCAGAACAACAAGCCTGTGCTCATCGAAGCTATGTCTTACAGGTATAGTGATAGATTCATCATATCTATTTAGGTTTATTGAAATAAGTAGTGAAGATTAAAGTCATGCGAATACATCCACCACACAAGGGCGATGATACCCTTACCGTTTTTTCTGAGACTAGCAAAAATAACTAAATAACTACTCTATTGTAAAATACGATTTAAAGTTAATTAACACGAATTTAGTACTTTATATAATACTTAACTTACATTGTGCTGTGTGAATATGTTACTAAGTACTACGACTAATTGGAATGTTTCATCATCTTGGAATTTCTCACTTTTTTTATTGAAATAGCCGGCAAATGACGATCCACCTGACGGTAAATGGCTATCGTTGCCCATGGATATCAAAGACATCACTGATGCGTTACCGGCCAAGAAAGAGAGAACAAAAAGAAATAACTACGACGAGTCGTTTGACGGCTGACTCATCCTCAAGGGTGGTAGCTATCCAGGTGAACCCAATGGAGAAATAATAATAGTAGTAATGATATTAATTAGCAATTAAAATCAATATTACCAATATAATCCCTAAGAGGGGCTCTACCACCAGCGGGCCGGATTTAGTCGCTTTTTACGACACCCATCCGGCGTTGGATTGGGGTTAGTACCTAAGCCGCCCCAATACGGTATGGACATCACTTCAGTAGCGACAAACAATATCATAACCATCAAAATGTGCCACTTGGCATTAAGTCCGCCCATTGTAATTAGTGTATGAATGCAATAAAGTTTAAATAAATAAATAAATAAATAAAATGTAACAAATTTCAGAGTGGGACACCATTCCACGTCAGATGATAGCAGCGCGTACAGGCCCATTGAAGAAATTCAGAAATGGACAAACGATGAGAGCCCTGTGCAAAAGTTGAAGCTGTATCTGGAGCAAAAAGGTAACGACGTTGAATGACGTTGGCTAACCCCCATGTGTTATAGTCTTGTGGTGCAATACGGCCAGGTATTGACTATTGCATGCAAGTAGCTTAAAAACCGCCGTTACGGCGCTTTGTCTAGTCTTTACTTTTCATTGACTATGGAAAAGAAAATGGAAAATGGGAATAGCACTGATGATAGGTAATTGAGAAATGCAGAGGAATTTTTGCTATCGTTTCTTCTCAATAATAGTCCGCACTTTTCTGAAGTTTTCGTAGATTGTGACGTTACGCCAAAAGTAATGAATGAAAATTTTTGGAATTGTAATCAGAATTTATTTGAATTCTACTCTATCCGTAGTGTAACAGGTTATGTTATTATGTATCATCATATTATAATCAATAACATTACAGTTTTATTATCATGCTGTTTGTATTGTGGCACAGGTCTTTGGAGTGCGGAGAGTGACGCAGAGTTCACAAAGGAGGCCCGAAACACAGTAGTGAAGACGATGCAAGACGCGGAGAAGAAGCAGCTGCCGCATTGGAGGGAGATGCTGGAGGACGTCTACTACGACATGCCACCCCATCTCCAGTAAGTACACCGCAAGCACTTTGTGTTGGTACTTTATTGGTACGGACATTGAACCTATTATAGCTATCTGATCACATGAGTGACCTGCGCAGACGGTATTGGCTTTAGATGACAAATTCCCCCGTACAGTATTAAAAAACTTTGTGCGGTGATTTCCAAATAGAATACCGTCCTTTCCGTTGGTGTCATCACATTGTCCCACAATGTAGTAGCTACTTTCAGGCAATCGTGTGTGTTAGTCAGAATTGATCTAAACATTATATTATGAGTTATGACAGAGATAAAAGTACCTCGATGATTTTCTGTTTTTTGCACAGGCAATAATAAAATGTACTATCCATATTCTCTAATAATTATGTTTATAAATTTTATTATTTCAGGAAGCAAATGCAGCAAATGGAAAAACACCTGAAAAAATATGGAGAACATTATCCGCTGAATCAGTACCAGAGTGAATAGAACAGTGGGAAATGCACAGACATGGAAATAACTGACTTATCGAACAACTTTACTATAAATTAGGGAACCAGTTCAATAATTTAACAAACAAAAAAAATTAAATAGCAGTGAGTTTCTTTTTTTCCCCATCCTATATTTCCTTTTTTATGTAATTTGCAGGCAGACGAGCAGACGGGCCTCCTGATGGTAAGCAGTCACCGTTCGCCCATGGACACTAGTAACATCAAGGGCGCCACTAATGTGCTGCCGCGCCAACTAAGAAGCAAGTGATGGACCCGCTTCTTGAAGTTGAAGGTCCCCATATCGTAGCAGTTAGCACTGTGGGAATACCGTCGGTGGTAGTTCGTTCCACAGTTTACACGTACGCGGTAGGAAATGTCATGTTTCTTACCGTGGACGAATGTTCCTATTTTTCAAAATGTATAATAACATACTGTACAATAATAATACTGCTTTTCACGTTTGTAAAACCCAGTGGTGTAGCTTGCCCTAGAGGGCCAAATATTAATTCTTTCGCATGCAGTTCTTATTGGAACGAAGTTCCTTATCGCGCGTTATGAAAGGGGGCTAGACGGAAAATTTTCTTACGAATAGTTGGTACGATACTTTTTGAAGTGATTCAGAGAGTTTTACAGAGATGGCGGTGTACAACTTTCTGAATCACGCTAGTAGCGTGAGTTCATTTCATATTACTGAATCACACTGCTGAATGCCTAAAACAATACTTAAATCGAAAGGAACTTCATTCCATCCGGGTATCCCTTGACACCTCTCAAGTTTTTTTTCATATTTTTCTCAGGATACTATTATAGTATCTGAAAATATAGTATCAGAAAGTTGAAGAGACAAGAGTAGGTATTTACTATTATAAAAAGTGGACGTTTTTATTATGGAGGTTTACAAGTGCAAATATGGTGGAATCAAGTATACAATATTTAATCTATGGCTGGAATGGAGTAAATTTTTATTTTTAGACTACAGACATCAAGTTTGACAGTTGATCACAGTTGACAGTGACTGTCAAGTGTCAAATTAAAATTTTGGTTATGTTCATTAACCTACGAGTTTATTTATTAAACCCTGTCCACAAATCTTAGAGACTAAAATGACAACCACTAATGTCAAAGTTCGAAATAATGTTACCAGCTAAATTTGTGCAATCTACTTTTCCGGTTTTTTGAATCGTAAACCATTTCGTAAGAATTGTGAGAAGTTTGAACTAATTAAAAAAATCATTCAGTTAGTAACAATATTAATATTGATTAGTCGATATAACTTATTTTCACTCAAAACTTATTGCCTGGGGCATATAGACGATGAGATATTTCGGATATCTCAATTTTTATATATTATAATAGTTTTTAATAGACGTTCTTGGCTATATAGTATAAAATTAGCTGTATACCGAATGTCACTAATACCATAACCAAATACTAATTCTTGTAAGTAAAATAACTTTTAAGTTCAGTTAATTAGGGTAAATATATTATGGATATAATTATATTTGATACGGTTGCTTAAACTTATTTTTCTACCAGTTTTAGGGACTCTTTAATACAAATATTCGACCTACCGTAAAAACTGCGAATATTTTTCCGATTTACTTTCCGGTTTATGGTCATCACTATTTAATTTGCACCCGAAACTGGTCACCCATGAAACGTCAATTTAGTCTATAAGATTTGTGGACAGGGTAATCCTTGTCTATTTATTAGGGTTAACATCACGGTGTTCGTCAATACTACGTAACAATCAAATAAGTTCAAGTCAATGAGTAAAGAAAAAAAAGGTTCAAGTGTCCAAGGAGGTCAATTATTTACAATGTCGAAGTTCACCCGAACAGATGTCACAGCAGTTAAACTTTATGAGGATTGTATTTTGACCGGTGAGTCTTTATAATATTTTAGATATTCTACTTATCAGCCTTTTCAAGGCCACTGTTGGAGATAGGCCTCCCCTAACTGCTGCCACTCTGACCGGTCTTGTCTTGGGCCCTCCGAATCCAGCGGAAAACACTGTCTTCGTTATGTCATTGGTCCACCTGGTCGGGGGGCGATATAATCAATTAAATGACATATTTAATTTATTGGTATTTCCATAAAAGAAAGTGTAGGAGTTTTAATTGTGTAGGGTGTTGTACTGGCAGGCAACACATGCACATATGTCAGGTGTTTAGAATATTAATATATTTAAATAGTGTCACAATAGAATGTGTTCTATTGTGACAAGAAGACTTCTATCTGAGACACGAACCGGTGTAGACATAATTTGTAATGTCATTATAAATAATATTATTATAAAGTGTAATTATACAGTATTCACAATATAGAATAACATGAAGTGAGTGTGTTTTGAATAGCCCCTCTCCTCCAAAGTCCAGTGATATCAAAAAGAACCTTCCAACAGGTTATGGGCCCAGAATATTAAAAGATTAAAATTTATTGAAAAACCAGTGATTTACATAGCTTACATTATAACCTTGGATACCAGTTGTTGATATACAAATAAGTATAGCAACCAGTGATGGATACTTAGAAGATAATGAAGTAATTAATGGGCTTCGTGAAGATGAAGTCAGAGAAGTTCGAGAAGGTGATAGTGGAGGAAATAATAGTAATGGAGTTAATGTAATTCGAGAAGGTGATATAGGAAGAAATGATAGAAATGGAATTAATGAAGTTCGAGAAGATGTTTGTATAAGGAGAAATAATAGAGGAAGAAATGAAAATCGAGAAGAAAGAGAAAGAATTGTAGATATTCAAGAAACAGGTATATGTGGTGAAACAAATGAAGATGAAACAATTGACAGCGGAACAAATGAAAATGGAACAAATAATAGCAGATTAACAAATGGAAATCTGGTGGAGAATTCGAGAAGTAATGAGGATATGGAATGGAAGATGGAGAATTTTCCTTATTGACATTCGAGGAAGCAATGAATTCAAAAGACAAGGAAAACTGGTCAATAGCTACAGAAATTTAATGTGAACAATGTGAGAGATTGCAGCTACCCGAGTATTTTGGTGGAGCAACATCCATCAGTCAAGGTAGATAAGAAAATTATTTCAAAAGTGAACTTATTGTGTTTCGGGGGAAATGGGTTGTTTTTTTTGTTAGTATACGAGTATAAGTTTTATAGGGAAATTTAAATATTGTTTACAACAAAATATAACTAAAAAGAGACAAGGATAATTCAATAATTAAGGGGGTGTTGGTAATTTCAATAAATAAACAATTAAGGGGGTGAAGTGAAGGGAATGTAATTGTTCATTGATTGAACATCATAAAAACAATAGGTACAAGAAGTCAATAATATTTGATAGAAAGTATACTTACACGAGTTTTAAAATCCATATATGTCTCTTTTATAGTTTTGTTTTACTGTTGTTTTTGTTTTAATAATTATTTGGAATTTTGTTTTTTGATATTTATAATAAAATAATTTCTGATGATATTTGGATATAAGTGAAAAAAATTTGGGAAGTGAAAGATTGTAAGGGATAGTGAAAGGTTGTATGTGTTTTTCGAATTCGGGTGTTGAGTCTAAAGTTGTGTGGAATTGTATTTAGTAGTTTATGAGTGTTGAGTTTGACTGATTTGAGTATGAATGGCAATAGTGGATGGGATTAATGTTTTATTTATTTATTTAATTTGAAGTTGACTTATTATTGAGTAGTTGGAGTAGTAGGTTTTAAGTGAACTTTAGAGTTCATGTTGTGAGTTGTCGAGAAGGAGTTTAAGGAGTTTTAAATAAACTTTAGAGTTTATGCTGTGAGTTGTCGAGAAGGAGTTTAAGGAGATTTAAATAAACTTATAGAAGTTTATGCTGTGAGTTGTCGAGAAGGAGTTTAAGATGTTTGAATAAACTTATAGAAGTTTATGCTGTGAGTTGTCGAGAAGGAGTTTGAGGTATTTGAATAAACTTATGGAAGTTTATGCTGTGAGTTGTCGAGAAGGAGTTTGAGGTATTTAAATAAACTTATAGAAGTTTATGTAGTGAGCAGTCGAGAAGGAGTTTAAGATTATAATAAGATATTTGTATGTATTGAGTGGTCGAGAAGGAGATAATTTTAAATAAACTTTTGTTTTATGTATGGAGTCGAGAAGGAGTTTAAGATGATTATAGTTATTGATGTTTTATGTGGCGAGTCAAGAAGTTAAGGGTTAAGAAGGAAAGGGATTTATAGTAGTAACATTAAAGTTGGTATTCAGTTTGAAAGGTTGGATTGATAGTTGTTGGCTGAATTGAAATGGAGTTAGGTGGAAGTAGTTGAATGTAAGTGGTTGTGAGATTTGAATGTATAATTAGGCATGTATGGAAGGTAATGTTAATTTATGAAAGTTAGTGAGTTGTGTGGTTTTGGTATAATGGATTAAATTATATACAGGGGGTTAAATATGTGCATGTGTTGAGGGGGTGTGTAGGAGTTTTAATTGTGTAGGGTGTTGTACTGGCAGGCAACACATGCACATATGTCAGGTGTTTAGAATATTAATATATTTAAATAGTGTCACAATAGAATGTGTTCTATTGTGACAAGAAGACTTCTATCTGAGACACGAACCGGTGTAGACATAATTTGTAATGTCATTATAAATAATATTATTATAAAGTGTAATTATACAGTATTCACAATATAGAATAACATGAAGTGAGTGTGTTTTGAATAGCCCCTCTCCTCCAAAGTCCAGTGATATCAAAAAGAACCTTCCAACAGAAAGTACTTTTATATAAATATATTGCATTTTTTTATACTCCAGGTATTGGAAGTTGGATAAATGTCTTTGACCGAAAATCAGCTAAATTAATGCAGAAAATACATGCCTTAAATGGCCAGAAAGTGTACGGCATCATCCCTATAAACAATGACATATTAGTTTTCGGTGGAAAACAATTTACTGTAGTGAGGAGAGAGGATGAACACAGTTTTGTGAAGTTATTTGAAGCCATTATGTGCAGTGATTGGTTGCATTCCGGGACGTGGATTGATGACGGACATGTTGCATTATTGACAGCTCACAATGTGGTACAGGTAAACTAAAACATTTAAGTATTGAGATGGAATAAAGTATTGTTATAAAAATACTCCAGGAATAGGAAATAAAAGCAAAAAAGCAAAGCAAAGCAACAACCCGTAATTGTCCCACTGCTGGGCTCGGGGTCTCCTCTCACAATGTGAGGGGTATAGGCCATAGTCTACCACGCTGGCCAAGTGTGGATTGGTAGACTTCACACACCTTTGAGAACATTATGCAGAACTCTCAGGTGTGCAGTTTTCCTCACGATGTTTTCCTTCACCGAAGCAAGTGATAATTAACTTGTAATACGCACATAATATTAGAAAATTAGAGGTGCGTGCCAGGATTTGAACTCGGGCCCCCGCGTTCGAGAGACCAACGTTCTAACCACTAGGCTATCACTGCTATAGGAATGGGAATAGGAAATATTTATTATTAACTATGTAATTGAGATGTTTGTTCCTGCAAACGTAATCTCATTCTTTTATTCAAAAAGTAATAATACTTTGATTAAGATAAAAGTTTAATCAGATGCCTAATCAACTTCTTTCTGTATGCTTACACAGATTATGATTCCTTTACAGAAATGGAGCATTTTTAATAAGAGTCTTGTCACACAGCATACTAGCAAAGATAATTCCATTCTATACAGTGGTCTTCTACTGCCCTTGCAAGATGACATTTTAGTGTTCTGTGGAACAGTATTCTCAGAAGTGCTGATACATAGATGTGGCAATGACACTGTTCTTCACAGATTGAGGGGGCACAAGGTAATGATCATTGACTATTGTATAATTTTTCATTTTCTTACTATAAAAATTCACAACATAATAATAATTTAATGTACCTAGTACATTCCGATATGGTGTGTGAAATGGTCTATTATTGCATGGGCATAAAGTTACCACCCGAGCATAGCAAGGATGCTACCTCGTACATTATTGATCGAGAAAAACAAAGTTAAGAGTTTTCGTACCTTGTAAAAAAATGCTACTATATTCACAAAATAGCATGTCGGCTAGAAAATAAATAGTTTTGTTTATTTATTAATAGATGAGTATACAGATCTAACTTATATTTTTTTACTTTACTTTCCGCAGGGTGTAATCTTCTCGGTTTCTTGTTGTCTTCAGAAGAGTGTTATTGTGACAACATCAGATGATAGGTCGGTAAGGATATGGCAACTCAGCAGCACTGCAAATTTCTTACCAGACTCTACTGAATATTGGGACAGTGTTAACATAACTTGTGTCCATGAATTATATGGACATTTAGCTAGGGTTATGAGGAACTGTATAAGAGATGATTTTGTCATATCAATTGGAGAAGACTCAAATATTTGCTTTTGGAGCTATGATGGGACTTTGTTAAGGAAAGTTACCGCACATCAAAATGCTTGTATCTGGTCTTTAGATGCTGATGATAGCAGCTTGGTAACAGGTGGTGGCGATTCCAGTATTATTTTACATCCGTTATCAATAGTCACAAATTATAAACATAATGAAGTTCTAGATATTGGAATCGTAAATCCAAAAAAAGTTATTTTCACTACAAGAAGAAATATTGTTGCTATGAATGAAAACAATGATTTGGTTTATTATGATACAATAGCAAAAACAGTGACTATGTTTAATTTAAAACATGAGTCCACATACAAATTGCTTAGTATTTCATCCTGTAAACAAATTATAGCAGTAGTAGATATGTTTGGAAAGCTTGATATATTTATAGAGAATTGTAAAGGTCCACCAGGCATTAAAAAAATTATAGATGAAAAACTGCAAATAGGAAAGATTCTCTTCATGCAATGGACTGGAAATAGACATTTAGTTTTTAGTTCCGAAAATGGTGATATTACTGTTTTGGCTTCAAGAGACAATACTACAGAAACTTATGCTAATTTTGTTCTGCCACCTTGCAAAGAGCGATGGCTCACATCTGCAGCTATTATTAATAGTAATAATATGGTTGTTGTTGGAGATAGATGCGGAAGTATTCATGTGTATGTCGTAGGTCAGAAAAATCCATTGAAATCGTTTAAAAAAGTTCATGGCAGATATGGTCCTACGTCTATAACCTTCCACAAAAATGAGCTCCTTACCACAGGTAGAGATGGAACAGTAAGATACTTTAAGATAGATGACTGGGATGTGAAATTAATGTGTAGTAAAAATTTAGATTTCCAGTGGGTTGAGAAATTTGTTGACAAAGATGAACATTACATTTGTGGCTTTCATGAACGTATATTTGTTGCGTATGATATAAAAAATAACAATAAGCTACTTGAGGTCTCCTGCGGGGGCGGACATAGGTCTTGGGATATCATTCGTTATATCGATAAAGTAGACGATACCTACGAAGAATTAATAAAATTCATGTATTTAAAGAATTCTAACTTGAATGTAGACACATTTCAATTAAGCAATATTGTGTCAAGACATATTGTAAATGGTACACATTCCAAAGAAATTAATTGCCTTAAGACCTATGTATGTGAAGAAGATGCTTCCACTGCATTCTTAGTTTCGGGTGGCGAAGATACTTCGTTAAGGATATCGAAAATAAACTGTGACGACTTTCAAGATGAAGCAATATTCAATCAGTTATCTAGCATAAGAACAGTAAAACTTGTTTTACTATCAAGTAATAAGGTGCTAGTAATATCGGCTGGAGGGAGAGCTCAAATATGTATCAAACAGGTACAATTTGATAAGGATGACAAACAAATAAAAGTTAGAACAGAAGAGTTATGTGATTACTTAATAAAGGGAACCGACAAGGAGCGGAAAGGTAATCAAACATGGAGAAATTGTACCGTCGATATCGACCCCGAGACGAGAGTCATGGATGTGGATGTGTTTGAAAGTGATGACAATAATTTCGTCATCGTGGCTGGCTGTTCGGACGCTTTTCTCAGAGTTTTCAATTTTAAACATGGCGACAGCAATACTACATTAAAACCCTTACAAGAATTACATCATCATGAGACTTGCATACTTAAGACACATATTTTTGAATTCCAAAACAAAAAGATACTAATATCATGTACGACTAGAGGAATTGTTACATTGTGGGAAATAATCAATACAAACAAAGTGGAACATCTGGATTGCAAGCCATTTAAGTCATTTTCGATACATGAATCTGGAATCAATAGTATAGGATGTACAGTTATATCAGACACATCAATTCTTCTGGCAACTGGCGGAGATGACAATGAAGTTAGATTGAATGTTATAGAATTAAATGGCTCAGAAACAGCTGTAAAACATAAATGGTCATCGAATACGTTACATTGTTCGCAAGTAACGGGTGTAGCGATCATAGAAGACTATGTTGTGTCCACGTCCATAGATCAAAGAGTGACATTGCTTAAATGGAATATTCTGGAAGGAATTAAATGTGAATTTGTTACGCAAGTATTTAGTGATGTGGCAGATGTTCAAGGCTTAGAGGTTTTGAAGAATGATAGGTGAGTAAAACTTAAATTTTATTTAACTATTGTAAAATTTTTGTATAGGAAAACTTGAAAATCTTCTTCATAAATGGACCAAATGTCCCTAATTAATTGTTTTAGTGGTCTAAATCCATCTTTGCATTATTGCCTTTCAGTGATCTGGGCCGAACAATAACATCAAAATTTGTATTGTTTAAGATGTTATTTAATCACTTAAGTACTTAGTTTTTGTGTTGTTTTCAGTGAGTCAGTAACAGTGTGCGTGTTCGGCAAAGGTTTCGAAATAATTACAATGCCGAAACCTTCGAAGCACTGAACTATCACAATAGACATCTACGTTCGACCTGTCTGGAGTCAGCACAGGAATTAGCCAAACGTAAGTCCATAATAATATCTGAAATATCTATCCTGTCTTATCAATCTGTAAAGTAACTTTAAAATGTCTTAGTTTTTTGAAATATTCAGTAGTAGGACCGCTAAAATAATTGAATTTGTATTTGATTCATAGTTACCTACACTAACGCACGTTATTTATTTATCAGAAGTATAGTGTGCTATTTATTGAGGAAATCCATTAAAAGTATTAATAATTAATTATTTCGAGGGGAAAATTGCAATAATTAAATATAGAAATTAGTTTCAATTAGTTTTAATTTGTAGTATTAATTATTTTCCTATTAGATCATCCGATGTGTTGATTAAGATATTAATGTTGCAGTATAGAAAATTAAATATATTTGTACAGTGTGTAACCTACATAGTTGCGTGTAAGAAGGGATTACGGAGGATATCATAAAACGAGATATATTGTGATTGGATATTATCGAGATTTGTGCTAATCTCCACACCAAGTCAACATGTGATAGTCGCATCTGCCTTCAGTTTGCTGTTATTGTTTATCTGCAAGATCAATTGCGTCATATCGCCTGCAACCACTCGAACTTCGTTTAGCCTTACCTACTTTTAGTAAACTGCAACATACAATTTTGTATGATTCAGTTCTCATTCAGTAGTCAGTACTCATTGCTTTGATCAAAGTTCTAATTACGTTGACATAACAGATTAAATAACAGTCAGTGTAATATGAAGCTATCTGAAGCTAACTTCCAACTGAGCCAGTATTCTTTTCTATGTTCAATTACCGCAGCCAATGGGAGACTAGTTACTATTTGGTTTTTGGTCTAGTTTATGTTAGCTCTTTGAATAAACCCGAACCGAACCGACGGATACTATTACCACGGAGGTACTTAACTTATACTTGGTATCTAACTACACTTGTTAAATAATAGACTTTTGTGCAGTAAACTTTCTCAATTTATTCATTAACTGGGTCGATTACTTATACATATTATAAAGAATCTGAACAGCGTGATTCAGAGTACATTTTTATAGCGACATCTATTATTATTTGTTAACATTATATATTATGTTCTATTTACAACTTATTCTTTATTATTTGAATTCAAATTATATTTGACATTCCAAGTTTCTACATACTGCCAGCCAAAAGGCAAAGTTGAAATTTGCCTTTTTCTAGCAAAAAACATAACATAATATTAACAACTGGATACATTGAAAATTAAATTAAATAATTAATTGAAAACTAAATAAAATGTACCACAAAAACCACCAATTAATTGAACAAAACAACAACTTAAGCTTTATATTAAATACAATTCATGTTCTTATTTATCTACTGGTAAAAAACATAACTTTGATACAGGTTGTTTTATGGTTCCAATTTTAGTCTTTAAAGTAACGACTCTTAATTATTTTGTCATCTCCAGGATGAGTATCAATAATTCGACCGTATAACCACTGACACGGAGATAAGTTATCCTTTTTTATAACTACTACATCTCCAATGATAAGTTGGTAGTTATGCTTTCTCCATCTGTACCGATATAAATCTTTGTGAGATATTCCTGCGACCACTGTCGCCAAAATTATTTTACTTTGTAGTTTTCTTATCTTTATAAACCTTTCTAAATGTGCTGTTGTCCCCTTTTTTATTTCTTATAAATATTTGTATCAGAATGATTCAAAACAAACTCTTCAGGAATTTCAACAGCATATTTTTCTTCAAATTCACCTCTCATATTCCATTTATCGTGCTCAATTTTTCTTTTTTGCTTTTTATTTAAATTAGCATATCCATTCTTTTTCTTTGTTTGCTTAAACTTGTTAAACACATATCTGTCATCTTTTACAATGTCTTCTTCGCTTGCAAAATTTTCTAGAACTCTATTTTTATTGTTATCATTTTTCCAGGAATAAGAACTCTGCTTGTCATCACATTTTCCTTTTTTTCCTTTACTTTTATTTTCTTGTGCTTGCTTTAACCACCTATCGTCATTAGTTAAATAGCGTTCATCATTAGCAAATGGTTTTTCTTTACTGTAGTCCTTATTAGAATTTTGCTGAGTTTTATTATTAGTTTTATCTTTGGGTTCATAAAAAGACTTGTCATGGTCAGTCTCATAACGATCTTCATTACGACGGTATTTTGGTTTTACTTCTGTCCAACTACCACCAATTGCATCCTGCTCCTTCCGATAGTTTTTATCTTCTTGTGTTAATTTTATAAAATCATTTCTAAAACATTCATCATCATTCTTTTGAGCAACTGATTCTTTCTGCTGTTCATTAGCAGATTTTAATTCTTTATTACATTTCTTTAGTAACTCATTTCCTTCTGCACAGCAATGCATCACTTGGATATGTGGAGAGGAATCGGCTGTTGACTTTATCACTCCTGACAATATCCATCCAAGACTGGTGGCTTGTGCTACCAGTGTACCAATTGGACTCTTCTTTACTCCTTCTTGAAGTACCTGACTATATACTTCTGCGCCCAGCAGAAGGTCAATGCGATTGGGTGTAAAGAAGTCTGGATCAGCCAACACCAAATTCTTAATTTCTTCCCATTCTAGTCTCTCCACTTTTCTTGTTGGAAGAAAAGAAGTTATATTTTTAATTACATATGCCTTCACCGGTATGACTATGTTAGCATCAATCCGGGACCTTATGTTGAAATGTACCATTGCTTTTGATACAATATCCTTGTTTCCTCCCAGGCCAGTTACTATATTCCTTGATGACATCTTCTTCAATCCTAAGTACTGAACTGTTGATTCAGTAATGAAAGAAGACTGCGACCCTTGATCGAGCAGTGCCCGAAGATCATACGCTTCTCCGTTTCGGGACATGGCTTTTACAAGCGCAGTGGCGAGTAAGACCTGTTGCTTTATCTTGTCCGTCGAAAAACAAGAGACCAATTGCGTTGAGTTGGATGTGCTTGCTTCTGAAGCAGTTACAGTACATCCACTGGTTTCATTTTTATCTTCCTTAGAATCATAACTGTCATTGGAATGTAGTAATACGTGATGCTTTCGCTTGCATATACGACATTTTAAATTAGACCTACAATTTTTGGCCGAATGATTGGTACCCATACAGTTAAAACAAATATTATTTTGTAACGCAAAGTTACGACGCGAGTCAATTGGTAAGTTACAAAAATCTTTACATAAAGACAATTTGTGATTAGATTTACAGTTTGGACAAACGACATCATTGACACTTTTAGTATGCAAAGACTTAGATGGTTGATTGTAACGCAAAGCCGGTTTGTTCGCTAAAAATTCAATGGCCCGAAACCGATTCGTCAAAAATTCTTTGAAATCATTATATGTGGGCAAATCATTTGTAATATTTGTTACATGAAATTCCCACTGACGTCTTGTCTCTGCATCTAATTTTAGTGTCAGGATGTGTATTATCATAATATCCCAACTGGTTGTATCAATACCTATATTGTTCAGTGAAGCCAAGCAGTCGTTGGTTGTATTAATGAGTTCCTTTAAACCATTTGACGATTCAGACAACAAACTCTTTTGACTAAGCAACCGTTTTAAAACATGATGAGAAACATATCTTTTATTATTGTAACGTTCAGTCAACAATTCCCAACATCTGTCAAAATTAGATTCCTGTATAGGAATGTGTCTGATTAATTGTTCGGCTTCACCAACCAATAAACATTTAAGATAATGCAATTTTTGAACATTGCTTAACGTATTATTATTTTTTATAAGTGAACAAAATAAATCCTGGAATGAAGACCATTCGGAATAATCCCCAGAAAAGGTTGGAATATTAATTTTAGGCAATTTTACGTTATTTAGACTCGGGCTAATAATATTAGTTGACTTAGTTTGTTCACTTTGTATGTTAGATACCATAGAATATTTTTGCTTTAAATCACCTTTATATTCTATGAACAAATCTTCAGTTTTATCATATACTTCATCCTTATTGTAATTTGAAACTTTTAAATCTTTTGCAGAATATTTGGAGATTAATTCATAATGTCCTTCTGTGAACTTTAACCACAATGCATCAAGAGTCTCTAATCTCCCTTCAAGGTATTCCTTGGTAATTCTATCTTTTGGAGATTTTTTGAAAGCAGTATGACTTCTGTATATTCTTGATAACAACTCTAATTGTAAATTAATCAAAGACTCCATTCTGATCAAAAAAGATTTCAAAGTTCAAACAATTACAAAGAAAACAAAATTTTAAATTTTAAAAAGTTATTCTAAGTTCAAATTGCAAATATAAATAAAACTTTAGTCGATAATATTCAAAATAGGAAAAATTCACAAACACGAAAATGACAGTTTTAAAAATTCAAAAGTTCAAATTATAAGTTCAAGTTTAAAGTTCCACGTTCAAAAAAGTTTGGAGAAATTACTCACTGGTTTACTGCACTTCACCTTGTGACATGACATTTACGTCACGTCCCTTCCGTGGCCCAACGTTGCGGCACCTTTGCAACGTGTGGTCGGCAACTCCCCTGGTTGTTTATCCGTACCACTATCCGCGTCCGTCAGGTTGGCGGCCTGACAGTTTCCCCCACGCTTATTATACACTTTTCACTATTGTGATGAGATTACACCCGCGTGATACTGCACTCGCGTGACACTGCACTCGCGTGACACTGCACTCGCGTGATACTCGCACGATGAGGATACTCCACTCGCGTGATACTCGCACGATGAGGATACTCCACTCGCGTGATACTCGCACGATGAGGATACTCCACTCGCGTGATACTCGCGCGACGAGGATACTTCACTCGCGTAATACTCGCGCGACGAGGATACTGTCGGAGACTTCGATTAATCGACCGAAGTCCCAAAAATAAACAGGACACGTTACACGGATCCGGTCTTAAACACCGAGTGCCGGCAAGAATCCGGCTCGAAGGACCATGAATAAACCCGAACCGAACCGACGGACACTATTACCACGGAGGTACTTAACTTATACTTGGTATCTAACTACACTTGTTAAATAATAGACTTTTGTGCAGTAAACTTTCTCAATTTATTCATTAACTGGGTCGATTACTTATACATATTATAAAGAATCTGAACAGCGTGATTCAGAGTACATTTTTATAGCGACATCTATTATTATTTGTTAACATTATATATTATGTTCTATTTACAACTTATTCTTTATTATTTGAATTCAAATTATATTTGACATTCCAAGTTTCTACACTCTTAACGTTCAGTTCCGATTTGTAAAATCAAAAAAAGGATAATAATCGTGGCTTACAATAAGTAATGATCTTATTGGTCCTTCGAGCCTGATAATACAACAAAATTGTCCAATAAATCAACACGTTTCTGATAATATTTACTAACCCTACCGACTATATATTTCATGTCCAATAAAATATAATATATATAAGCATCTTTCGGGGGCTGAAGCCATGGAAAATATTCAACTATGATGGTGAATTATTGTTGTCCACATCAGCCACACGAACACAATGATCTCAGCAGCTCAATAGCATTCCTTTCTGAATTTTGCTATGATGAACAAAACGTTGGAGAATTTGCATCTTGATATTCATTGGTATTATGACATTGTTTATTGATGCGGACAATTCCAATAAAAAGTGAGCCTTCTTTTCACTCTGCTTTTAAACTTTGACAATTGATGAAAAGTTCGTATTCATTCACTCATTAAACTACCTATTACAGATTCTAATCTGAATTAAAAAGCAATCTAATAATATTTTATGTTATCTTATGAACTTCGATCACACCTATGTACAGTCGGCAATAGAATTAGGTATGCAGTTATGAATATTACAGATTGTTTGTTATTATCAGTGTTAAATAATACCTGTATACGTAAGGTAGGATTTGACATTGTTAGTAACGTAAACAATATGAAATATTAAACATTACAGAGGGTTTTAGAATCCATGCCCTGCATACTTAATTCTTTCGTCGACTGTACCTACTTATTCTGTGAAAGAAACGTCAAGAAAGGGCTTCATTCGAGGAGTAATTGACGAAAGTGTTTCAGTTATGTCCTTGTGTTAGTAAATGCAAAAATAATGTAGGTACCCTTCATTACACAAATCAAGACGGAACATTTTTTATGTAATGAACCGACAAACCAGTCGACGAACCAGTGAGGA
This sequence comes from Thymelicus lineola, assembly GCA_963932265.1. NCBI lineage: Eukaryota > Metazoa > Arthropoda > Insecta > Lepidoptera > Hesperiidae > Thymelicus > Thymelicus lineola. Next base: position 16,685,245 of record OZ010693.1, on the reverse strand, counting down.
GACCTAGCTAGTGAGTGGTCACCGTGGCCTATGGACAGTAGCAACACCAATGACTAGCGATGCGTTACCAGCCAGGAAAGAAGATAGAAGAAAGAGAGCCAGAAGTATGCATTTAAGAAAGCCCCCTTTTTAGAGGCGTCGATTAGTTATAGTTACAATTAGCAACAAATGATATAATATAAGTATTTGATAGAGATCTGCGGCGCTATCACTAGTGATATAATTTAAGTCCCACTATAATCTCTATTGTACTGAGATGCTTAGATTAGATACAGCGCGCGATATATATCTAAACTGAGTGGTTTGATCGTGTGTAGTAGTCGACAGAGTGCCGTCGGTTTTATTGCGATTTCAATCTTTGCTTGTAATTGCTATTTTAATGTGAGTATTTTATTTCTTACTAGCTAACGTGTGGTGGCTTTCGTTTCATGAATTAACACACTTTTTATGAATTATGTTATTTATACCACGTGTATTGACTGGCCTCAATGATTGGACTTAAAATCGTGTATTCAAAGTTCCTCTATTAGGTACTTAATTTTACTTGGAAGTTAGAAATCTATGATCCGGAATGAAATCTGATTTTGAAAGAGAGCTAACTAGTGGCTTGAACATTGTTTTCTGTATTCTAATCGTAAACAAACCCCAATATTTTCTAAATTAATTACTTGCTGAGTGGGAAAGTATCGTGAATGTCGTGAACTCTCGTGACGGAAGCTAAATAATGTGATTCTGTTGGAGTGAAGATGTAAAGACCGAGAATGCCATCAGCACCTGTCGTTTAAAAAAAAGGATAACTTAAACGTGTTTAAAGCTTCAACATGGCTTTATCCTTATCCTATCAAATTCAAGTTTCAGTTCAAAATAATATTATAATCATTTTACGGCTTCTATTTTATTGTTTGGAATTACTAGTGCATTCATCATCATAGTTCGGAAGAAGGGGCGAAAGAAACTTACATTTCGAGCCCACTAAATGATGGAGTGTCATTTATAAGATCGACAGACAGTATTTCACACCCACAGTGTATGTAATCAAACACTCGACCCTGTGTAATGCAATCAGTTCTATAGCTAAATCTTATGCCAGTGTTGGAGCTAGGATTTTGTTGTGTGTAGTTAGTAATTTGTATGTATGCGAGTTTTTATTGTGTATCTGTTATTATTCCAGAGCCAATGTTTAGGTTGTTGCAATTCCAACTTAACGCAGGTATGGTCGGGTGTTGAACTCTTGGATTATTAGGGTTCCATACTGTAAAAGGAATATCAACACAACAAAAATGAACCTTATTTATTATTTATTTATTTAATGATTTATGCACACCATACAATTTTAAATGGAAAAACTTAAATTTAGAGACATTCGTACATGGGAGCTACTTATTTCGAAACGAAATCTCTTCCAGTAGCCCCACAAAAGGAAAATTTGTATTTGAGTGGCAAACTGAGTGCACACAAGAATGTATATAAACAAAAATACATAAACAAATATAAAATATACATACATATACATACATACACATACTACATACATATATATATCATATACATCATATATATTATACTAATAATAGATACAAACAAAAGCTATAAATTATAGTATTAACATAATAATAAACTTACTAAAAAAGTGAATAAGTGATATAAAAACTAAACCTATATCTAAACAGTGTAAGTAAATTTAACTATAAGCAATAGACAAATAGTGTAGTTTGACAGATTTTTTAAACGTAGTGAGTGTTTTACACGCTCTAACACCAGGGATCTCTAGGATCTCTTCGTTGTCTGTCTGCCAGTCCATAATATGTCTATCTGTCAACTGTAGGTCTTAGAAACGCGTGGGGATATCAAGTTGAGGTAAAAATTTAGAATCCGGTAGCAGGAGATGGGGAAGGGGAGGGGGAGGAGGGGGAGGGGGGCTTATTGCTGATTACAATGGTACCACTCGCAACTCTCGGCGACGCACCGTTTTCGAGAAAATTGAAAAAAACTAACCTAACCTCAAAAGTCTAAAATATCCTCATACAGCTTCATGGTGTCTATTCTTGTCGTACAAACGATTTTAAAATAATTAAATTATGCAACAAAATACACTCTGTCATAAATGTCGACGGGACCCCGCTTCGCGGGGTCCCTATTTCCGCGTAAAAAAAATTATACGAACCTAACCTAACCTACCCATTTCGTTTTGGTCCTATAGCTTTTTCATAGCGGGGGGCTCCGCCCCCCGAGCCCCCCCTGTAGGGGGGCTCCGCCCCCCCTTCCCCCCATGGCGGGGGGCTCTGCCCCCCGCGCCCCCTGTCACGGGGGGCTTTGCCCCCCGTGAGTCCACCCTATCCTCTTTTTCCATGGGAGTTCTATCGTAATAAAAACAACAATATTTATTTTCATCTTTTATTATGAAAAAATTTTACAACTTTAATTAATTCTTCAAATGGATCCTTTTTCCGATGCTCATTATTTCGTCTCCATAAATATTCATATATTAAATCAGTAATATTTTTTTCTATTATTGAAATTATCTTTATTAAAGAATCTTTTGACGACACGCCACTGTGATTCAATCCTTTGAGTGTGCGTGCCGTCTGTAGCTACAAATGGACAGCTGATGACATTTGACACCAATTTGACAGTTAATGCATAGGATAATTGACGTATTTGACAATTCTGAATTGTCAAAAAGACATTTCTGGCGTTCTAAATCGACATAAGTGACGTATTTTGGTACTAAGGTTATGAAAGTTTTTCTCAATTTTCTCGAAAACGGTGCGTCGCCGAGAGTTGCGAGTGGTACCGTTGTAATCAGCAAATAAACCTCTATAAGTTTCAACTATTGTCATGTACGAACTTCTGCTACCGGATTCTAAATCCAACCCCAAGTTGAAAATAATATCCAATACTCAAGTGTGCAATCGATTGGAGCTGTCAAAAATCAAGCTTCAAAGTTAAGGCATTCAAAAGATACGGCCGTATGCTGTATATTTTGACACTCGTATATATTTTTATTTATTTATTTTCAGCATAAAATAGTGGCTTCCAATGTTGTCTATCTATCACTCTTAAAAACTATGGAATTAAGTAAGTTTGTTTCAGAGTGAAGATTATACATATTCATTTTTATAGAATCAAAGCCTATTTTCCATTGATCTACAGTCATGAAAGGCAACAAGCAATGTTTTATAGCACTAGTCAATAGAAAAATCCGAGAACTGTAATTTTGTGATCAAAAAACATAAGTTTGTGCAGAACGCTCAGTAGCCGAGTCCGACTCTCATTTGGCCGGTTTTAATTTTTCCTATAGAAAATAAATATTGAATTCATTAAACAAAGATAAAAGAGAAAGATAGAAGTGTAATTGATGTTTACGATGATTGCTTTATCTACGTAAAAATTTAATACCTATGACTGATTATGTGCGGTAATAGTTATCAAACTTAGATATGTATTTACAATAGACAACGATTATATAATATAAGAGTATCTACAAAAAATGCCGGTCGAGTTCGAGTCCAACACGTGAGGTTTTAGGGTTAAGCATGTTTAAGTTTCTTGTTTTGATTCATATCTTATTTTTTTAAAGGCTACCTGTCTAAGTATTTTTACTCAGTAGTTTTAGAGATAAGATAAATAAAGATAATAAACAGTAGAAGCTGTTTTAGCGCGTTCCATGAATTACTGTTAAGATATTTCCTCAAACGTTACGAGGAATGAGTTAAAAATAATGAATTAATGAGGATGCCTTACGTCACCGGTGGATTGACAGCCGTCGCTAACGGTCTGGTAGTCTGTAGTGTCATAGTGTGATCGGCACGTGTTAAATATGTCCAGTTACATTGACCCTGAGCACAGAGTAAGCTTACTTAATATTATTATAAGTACCACAGTATCTAATTCACTTGACAGACAAAATATTTAAATCGTGTAGTGTTCGTGGTCTTCAGTTCCATATTTAGTACTTTCAGCTCTGATCAAACGGCAGAAAATTTAATAAAAGATACCTTGTAACGGTAAACCTAGATACCTATTTAGGTAAAAAAAAATACTGCGAATGTTTGACAATCTGTCTGTTACATGTAACTAAAGGAAGCCATATACTAGATAAACCGTTAATTAAGTTGATCACATCCAATACCAGCGGTCTGTATAACGCGGCAGCATCTATGTAACGTACCGTTTAAAACGAATTTGTTATAGTTTTCTATCGCATTAAAATAATAAAAGCCGCCGACACCATTTATATTGTAGTTTAAAATTTAATTAATTTACCATTTATTTATTATTTAAGTCATGTCCCAAAGGTGGTACTTGACACAAAAAGTATAATTATATAATTTTACAAACGGTTCTTTCCTTCCTCAAATAAAATATTGTTAATTTTGGGAACGCATGTTTCTCTGTAAATATCTCCATCGCGAATTGTAATATAAAAGTCTTACCTACAATGATACGTAAACAATGTACTACGGTAAAATTTTCTTCAGCGCTTCCTTGCTTCAGAAGGCACGTAAAGCCGTCTGTCACAGTTGTTATCTAGCTTGAGCTTCATTAGAAACTTAGTAGTTGTTAGCTATTGATCCAAATACTGAGCTATTGGTCGAAATCAAGTAATAATTGAGACTGTTAATCTATCATGTACATGTACATAGAACAAAAGAGTTAGGTTTGCTGGGCGTGATCTTCGATCACTAATAAAAGTACGATCGAAGGGCGATACGAAAATGTTTAATATTACAGGATGTTTGTGTTATTATCTGTGTTAAATGCTACCTATATACATAAAGTATCATACCTTAACAATGATAATAACACAAGTATTCCGTAATATTAATAATTACGGAACGAGCTTCGGGTTGTTTAAATTCACCACACCAATATTCCCGCCAGATGGCGCCCGAGGTGACGGCGGTGACGGAGCCGGTGTGGCTGGGCGAGGGCCCGCACTGGTCGCACGAGGAACAGGCGCTGTACTTCGTCAGCATCTTCGACCACACCATACACAAATACGTGCCCGCCACCGGACAGCACACACGGGCCAAGCTAGGTGAGAGAGAGAGACAAAGACACATATCTAAGGCATCTCCGAAATGTCTCTCATACATGTAGTTCTTCATGAAAAGGTTTAAAAAGGTTCCCATTCGAGGCCGCCATTTATATTTGGTACTGCTTGGTTGGGTGTTCCCACAGACATGGATAGTAAATGTCTGTGGGTGTTCCTTAGGTATGTCCAAAGGCGATAACGTTGGGACATACATAAGAGATATTAGAAGCAGCAGAAAATCTTTTAAGTCATCTAAATATCTAGAGCAGTGCTAACCAATACTACCAATAGTAACTTTAACCAATCGTAGACATTGTTTTTTCTTTATTTATGCATGTAAATAAGTGGTCTTCCTAGCGGTGGTTCTTGAAAATCAGCAACATTATTGATGAGTTGCCGGCCAATTAAAACGAGAGGATAGGAAAAGTAAAAAGAAAGCTCGGAAGCCTTCTTGCGTTGTACTTAAACATTATTTTGAATTCCACAAAACTGGAAAAAAATGATGTACTTATGTCTATACTTAGAAACCTAAATTTCTTATTTTCGGAATGTCGCGTTCGAAAAAATGTCCAGCTGCAGACATTTGTTGAAGATTTAATAGTAGAGATTATTTATTTATTTAAACTTTATTGACCACAAAATCACGGTACAATTGGCGAGCTTAATGCTTAAATGCATTCTCTATTAGCTAACCATTAGGCCAAACAGATTATGTCTAAGTTCGACATTTTTGGCTCCTAAAGACAAATGTGTGTTGCAGACGACATGCCAGGCTTCATAATCCCGGTGGAAGGCAAGCCGGGGCGGTTCGTGGTGGGGCTGAAGCGGAACGTGTCGGAGGTGGCGTGGAGCGGCGGGGAGGGGGGCGCGCGCGTGCTGCGGGTCATCGCTGAACTGGACGCGCAGAACCCAGGAAACAGGATCAATGATGCCAAGGCTGATCCCAGGGGGAGGCTGTTTGTTGGTAAGTTTCATCGTCACAAGCCATAACTGTTCACACACTAGGTTTCCCTATGTCATGGGTGCCATGGACAATACACAAAGACAACACACACAGCTATGTATAACTGTCCTACTGCTACTGCGGGCCGGGTCTCCTCTTACAATGTAGGTCTCGTAGTGTCAGAGTGGTACTCTGGCCAAATCCGCCAACTGCGGATTGAGACACACAGAGAACATTATGTCCCTGTCAAAACTGATGTCCTAACGCGTAAAGGTCGATATTACGCAAGTGTAGCCAGCAATTACAGCGCTAAAAGGAGCGTAGACGATTTAATTGTGAATGGTGATTTCTTCGACACATCTAAGGATTTTAATTCTGTTGGCTATATCTGCGCCCTAACGCTAAATAAGGCGCATTTCGACGTAGTCGTTAACATTAACGCAGAAACATTATGGATGTAAAGAAAAGAAAGTGATTTGGTGTCATGATTATATCTCTACTTATACAGGTCAATATCACTCTGCTTCTCTTTACGTCGCCACTGTGTATATCATGTAATAATGTCTTATTTTAATTCTTAATCTTCGTAAGATAATATTTATAAGACAGTTTGCAGCGATCGTCTTCGCAATGTTTGTTAATATCATACGTTCTTTCTTCTCCCCAGGCACAATGGGCAACGAATACGAGCCGGGCAAGTTCGACCTGAAGAAGGGCGCGTTGTACCGGATCGACCCGGACGGTACTACCACCGCGGTGGCCACCGACATCGACATCTCCAACGGACTGTGCTGGGACGAGGCTGGGAAGGCTTTCTACTACGCTGACTCGTTTGAATATGCCGTGCGGAGATATGATTATGATGTTAACACCGGGAATATATGTACGTAGACTTAAAGTATTTCTAGATTGCATTGATACAGTTAAGATCAGTTATGTTATAGGGGCGTCGCCGCCGCCCCCCCATCTCTAGCAGATATACGGCGCCCCTCTAGTGCCAACCAAGCGCTCTTATCGACGTACTTAGTTACATTTTAAACGTAACGTTTCCAAAAAAGCTCATCTGTTCTAAAGGGACTTTACTGTTGGCGTTTTTTTTTCCTAGAATTTGACAGGTAAAGTTAGAGCGGGAGTCACTCAAATAAATAGTGATAGGTTAGGCTAAGCTACGGTTCTGATGTGTGGCATTTATAAGAGAGATATCTTTATATAAGTAGCCAATAAACAGCAGACGAATCACTGCATGGTGAGTGGTCGTCTTCCGGACGGCCGTAGAGAAGCCTGGACACTATAGAACTAGTAGCGAGGTGGGTTAAAAATACGAGTACCGCCGAGATTAAAATGTCGGAATAGTTGAGAACGTAAGAGTAAGAGGAAAGACCGTTAACCGTAGCCACGTTCCTAATTATTATTAAATGCTTAATAAACCATTCAGTTACAAGGCCCCCCTAAGTAAAATTTTATATTTTACAAACGGAAGAGTAAAACATCTCACAATAGCTATAGTGTTGTTGGTTGTGCAGCGAACCCGAAGATAGTGTTCCGGTACTCGGAGCACGGGCTGGCGGGCATCGTGGACGGCATGACCATCGACACCGACGGCAACCTCTGGATCGCCAACTTCGACAACTCGCAGGTCAGCGCACACACACACACACACACACACACGCACACACACACACACACACACACACACGCGACGGCAAGACATCGACATGTTTGTATCGTATAGTTTGTCAGATAAATGTGAAGACATGACAAAGGAGACCTTCAGTTTTTGGCCCAAGTATGTACCGAGGTACAAGTTATACCAAAAAAATTCTTAAATTGTGTAGAAATTGAATGTATAATCTAAATATATTAAATTGTATTTAAATCGTGAAAAACTATATATCAAAATATCATAAACTGCGTTCAATAAAACGTGCGTTGTCCTGATTTGACAACTATCAAAGTGGCAGTGACATAGTGTTCTGTGACAGTGACATTGCATTGCAGGTTGTTTGTTTGCAATTCAATCTACAAATATGAATTATTTTATCATAATAATATTATTTTTCATTATTATGTAGTAGAATCCAAAACACAAAATAACACTCCAGAGACGCGAATCAAACGAAAACGGAATAAACAAGAGGACGTTGACATGTCAATCGCGGCATGGATGACAGTTGATGACAGTTCACATTTGTTTATCGCATAGATTAAGTACTAAATCTATGGTTTATCAGCTTGGCTAGTGGTCTTTTAGCCAGCATTTTACATATTTGAATGTATTTGTCGAAACTAGGTGGTCCAGAAAATTATAAACTGTGGGCGTTTTCATCATTTTACTTAGAAACCCATTTGAAACACATGTTTTACACTCGCTTCTAATTTAGTACGCGCTTACCAAAACCGCGTGATCAATCCGCCAATCGCTGGCCCCATGACCTATCTCATCAGAAGCGAACCATCACAGCCGCATGAGTGCTACTCTTCGCAAAGAGTATGACTGTGCACAGAAAACAGTCCAGGTGCACTTCTCACTGGCTCCGGCATACCGCAAACTGGTCATACACGCAATACCTGCTCGACCGCTCAGCTCGGAGGCTGATTAAAGAGTGCCGGTTGGCGGTTGGCAAGTCAATAGCTGTCCTCTGTAACCCCCGCCACCGCGTGTACTCAAATGACAGTAGACAATTTGCACGGTGCTGCCATCTTCAACTTCCGAATACACCCAAGCTAGTTCCGGCTTGACGTTCCATTTAATGATTTGAAATTACTGATTTCCGACATATTTATAATGTGATCTTAATTAATTGGTTACAAAAAATCATTTTTTATGTTTTTTACACCTATATAAGCCGATCAGTCCTACTTTTTTTATTAAATCCGAGAATAAAATACGTAACATTAAAAGTATAGTATTGGCATGAACAATAATTGTATTGCCGCATAATTATATCTTTGAACGATAATTTTGAGTGGTACAAATTAATAATAAATTCTGATTTTTTTTTTGAATTCAGCATATTTTTTTATCCAAAATACATCAAGGTACACAAGGTACATGTTTGGGCCACGGTTGTATGGAAGAAAAAATGGATCCTTTTAATAAACCCTTAAAATATATTATATAAAAAAAACTCTTATCTGAATTACGATAAGGTTAGGGCAAAATACGATAGGTGATACAAATAAGTATTATGGTATAATGTAAATGTTATATAACATAATGTCATATCGTGCCCTGTACTCTATTACAGATAAGAGTGTTGCCCTACGCAAACAAGGGTCAATAGACGATAGCGTACGTATCACGTGCGTCTACGAGGACACATCCTTTAGATAATTAAAAATAATGTCATAAATGACGAATGTTGTAAAATCAAAATGTATGGGGCAACACAAAGGATAACTTCAAGTCTCAAGGTCAAAATTTATGCTAACACAAATGTCGAATTTATGATCAGAGTTGAAAATAAACTTGTTTCCAGGTAATAAAAGTAGACCCCAGGAAAGGCAAGCTCCTTCAGAAGGTGCCGATTCCGGCGCTGCAGACCACCTCCTGCACGTTCGGAGGCCCCGCCCTGGACCAGCTGTACGTGACCTCCGCCAGCATGAACCGCGGGACGGAGCAGAGGCCTCCCTGCGGGGCCACCTTCCGCGTCACCGGGCTCGGGGTCCGCGGGTACCCCAACGTTAATGTCAGGCTTCAATAAATAACTTTGTGACACACGTGCTTTGTATTTTTATTGGTTACCTAGTTTTGAAACACGAAATGGTGGTTTAAAAGATTCGCGATTAATACCTACATGAAATAACAAACACCTATCGATTCCTCCTCGTCATTTATTGAACTATCATTAAGCTTGTCATTCTTCCTGTGTTCGCATGCCTGTTGTGACGTATAATGATTTGTTCAAGATGTTGAAAAAAAGTATAAACCAGTAAACATTTATTATATATTGATCGCGTTAAAATTATAGTAATGAAATATTTTAAAATTATAAAATATTTGAATACAAAACAGTAATAATACTAACAATAAAGAACATCACAAGGAACATCAGACTTCATCGGACAGCTGCCGTTTATTATCTGTACTTTACCCAAAACACTTATTGTAAAGAATAACTTTTTCTTAAAACTACACGAACCCTTTCCATGCGAGAATCAACGACTTAGTAAGGTCGCTTTTCTAAGACGGACGGGCGTGATATTGCGTCCAAACAAATAAGGTCATTTTGAATGAATTATAATACATAATTTGGAAAACGTAATAATACGCCTCTGCCTTTACCTTTGCAAATTATGTTGCTCCAATTGGGTTTAATTTCAACGGAATAAATCGTGTGCAAAATTGTTTTATTTGGACATAACCTATCGCGCGTCCCACGGGAAGTATTAAAATAACAATATTAGGGTAGTTTAAAACTAACATTGGGGTATCCCTTGACCCCCAGCCCGGTGACCATGAAGGTGGCGCCACTGGGCGGCGGCTGCTCCCCGCCGATGTTCATGCTGGCCGTCGTCACGAACAGGATGTCGTAGTCCGGGCCCCCCCAGGTCACGGAGGTCACCTGCCGCGCCGGGATCGGTACCTTCTGGAGCACGGTGCCGGTATTAGGGTCCAGTTTGATGACGCAGGCGCCGTTGAACACCGCTATCCAGAGGTTGCCGTCCGTGTCGATGGTCATGCCGTCGGGAGTGCCCTCCTCTCCGTTTTTCTTGAAGTCGTAAATGTATGTTTTGTCCGCTGGAACAGAAGAAGAACACGGTAGTAATAGTAATACGGGCGGCGAAGTATCTTTAATAACTTTAATGATGTTACACACCCCACACTAGGACTCCCTGTGTCGTGGGTGTCGTGGACAACACACAAAGACAAGTACACACACCCAGACCGAGAAAAGTTTTTGACTCCGCTCGCTTGTAACTTGCTTGCTTCTCCATCGAAAACGTTCAAACCATGACCACTCCCTATTATGACACTTCAAGCCAGCATAAACACTTACACATTTCTCCAGTATCGAAGTTATAAACATATCTCCTGATTTTGTATTCGAGCGAATCTATGTAGTACATGGCGCTTCGCCCCTCGTCCCAGGCCAGCCCGTTGGAGAGGTGGATACCCTCACACACCTTCACGACCCCTCGCTCGTCCAGCAGGTACAACGAGCCTTGGTTCATCTCGAACTTGCCCGGTGGGTCTTCATGCCCCATGGTACCTGCAAGTTGAAACTGTTGACTGAAGCGCGCTGTTGGCTACACCTGCCTAATGCAATGATATTATATGTATATGTCACCGGAAAATAATAAGAACCGTAAGTTTATAAATTTCCTAGGAAATTTATAAACTTTCGTAGGATTATAAACGAGACATAAATTGTATTATTTTACGGCCACATTTTCGGAAATTTATCAATCTGCGACGTCTCGTGGTAAATTTATAAACTAACGGATTGCCCATTCGTAAAATTCTAAACGGCTCGACCAATCACAGAAGAGCTTTTAATTTTACGCTTCTTTATAATACGGAAAATAACACACTGCTCTCTGATTGGTCGATGTTGACAGAGGCGATGCTTGTGTCCATAGACTTAGGTACAATCAGACTTGCCAAACTATAAACTATAAATCTATCAGTTTCGATTACCTACCTAACAGTATTTTTACTTTAAAACTATTTAGGTACCTATAATACAGGTTTACTTTTTTACATAATATACTAATAATCCCTACTTAAGGCGAAGCACCTCGCCATGAAAAAACAACTGAACTCAAATCAAAAGAAGGATAGGTTAGGTTATGGTTGTCTGATTTTATTTAGGAAAAATAGGAACCCCGCGAAGCGGGGTTCCGTCGACATCTATGGCGAAGCCCCTCGCCATGAAAAAACAACTGAAATCGAAAGAATCTGATTCGCCAACTTCGATTTCGTGTGCAATCATGTCATAGTTTTGGTCATGGCCACTTAAAACTTTCGTAGCTCTGTGGTAAATGTCACTTCGTCAACAAAGGAGAAGGAACACGTAACTTATTCAACCAATCAGAGCGCATATGGCGTTTGGTTATTGGTCACTTATTATTTTACGAGTGAGTTCGGTTAGTTTATCAATTTCCGAAAATGTGGCCGTAAAATAATACAATTTATCTCTCGTTTAGAATCCTACGAAAGTTTATAAATTTCCTAGGAAATTTATAAACTTACGGTTCTTATTATATTCCGGTGACATATACAAGATATGCCAAGATGGCGCTGAAATTATGTCAGTCGAATTTAGACAAGTGTAGCGATTTTAATTCTGACAGTTGATAGCTGCCTCTGAGTGAGGCAGTCTAGCTGTCTTTTTCACTATTATGGTTTTAGTAGTGCCATCCCTTTTACATAATTTACCAATGTAATAGTGATTGATGTAGTGAAACAAAAAATAAACGTGTGTGTGTTGTAGCTCGGTCGGAACAGATTTTTTGGTTGATTTGTAAGGGCATAACGTATCTATAGTTTAATATCATTGGCCTAATGTCATTTTTAACGCATTAAGTAGCAGTGGACGATGTCCTTAAATATGCACATTACAGTTCAACTAGCATTACTGGCAGAGTACAAACAGTGTACCTGCAAACAGCCGGCCGCGAGGATCAGCCTTCCCGTCATTGATCCTGGTGCTGGGCTTGTCTAGGTCCACCTCGCCCAGGGTCCTGACCAGGCGCGCCGGGCTGCCCTCCGCCCCGTCCCACTGCACCACCTGCAGCCGCCGCTCCACGCCCACCACGAACTGGTCCGCGCTGCCCGCCACCGGCACGATGAAACCCACGCGACCGTCTGACGATAACAATTATATCGCTACACACTCGGCCCCACACTAGGGTTCCCTGTATCTTGGATGCCATCCACAACACACAGAGGTAGAACACACACACCCAGACCGAGAAAAGGAATATTTTCGCCTCGCTGAGAATGGAAACCCAAGACCCTTGCACGGCGCCGCGGCGGTCCGGAATGGTAACCATTAAGCCATACGGGACGACGCTGTACGTTTCGATGTCGTACGATGACAATTAATAATACAACTACATACATCTTAATGTATTGTAATGTTACGCTCAAAGACCGAAAACGCTCACTGATCAAAAAAAAACCAACTCATAGCACGTTTTCAAGTGATTTAAATTTTTTTTAATTGCAGAGGTATATGTGTAATGATAACAGATTGTAAATGTTAGAACTTTATCAAAAACGGTAAGTACGGCGCCGGTCTGTAAGTAGTGTTGTTGCTACACAGAGTACTTTGTTATATGTATACTGAAATGTTGCTATCATGAAGGCACACTTGTAAATACAAACGTGCTTCAGTTCAAGCTGTTCACGCGGTGCTCCATTTCATGGACATGATAGGATGATGATAGGTACTTTGTTATTATGGATGTTCATTAGTTTATGTGTACTATACTATAGTACTATTGTCATAAACTGTATTATAAGTCGTTACTGAAAGCTGGCGTGTACCTACAACAGAAAGACGAAATAGCGCTTGTGACTTCAATAAGACGTCGTGTCGTGCAATTCGAATTCTTTCGTCGCCAAAATCAATTGAACAAGTATTAAGTAGAAAATATAGCATGATGTTTTTCTGGATTAAAAATATTGGTATAAAATGTTTTCTGAAAAAAATTGTATTATGCACATCATGAAGAGACAATAACCGGAAAATATTTAAACTCAAACCAAAACTGAACAACTACCGTACGATGATTGATTTAAGTGACTCAAAAGAACGAAATTACTACAATTATAATTTATTTGAATAAAACTAAATATTTATTAGGTAATTATTTGTAATTTATTAATATATTATAAAAAATGTCCTTCGTGCATGGGTGGATGTGTCAAAATTTTATGATAAATTAGCTTTGGCCGCACGTTTTTTAAATTATTTATAAAATAAATACCTAACCGCCATAATATTATCTAAGTTCTCTAGAATTCTTCTTGTCTTGTCTTCTTGTCTTTCATGCATGTATCTAATCGATTTTTTATTGAAATAGGCGGCAAACGAGCTGATGATCCAACAGATGGTAAGTGGCTATCGTCGCCCATGGACATCAGCAACAAAAACGACTGATGACTGATGCGTTACTCGTGCGTTACTGGGCTAGAAAGAGAGAAGAAAAAGAAAAAAGAACTGGTTCCCAAGTCCCCAGCCGGAACACGAGTCGCTTAGTGGCCGACTCAAGACTGGTGGGAGGTATCCCAGCGAACCCCATTCACAAATAATACTATTATACTTATTAATGAACTATTCAAAGCAACATTACCAATATAATCCATCCGTGGCGCCCTGACACCAGCGGACCGGATTTAGTCGCCTCCTTGGCTGGCTTCAACCCATTAATGGCCCACTATTGGGCATGGGTCTCTCCTCCTGAGGAGGCCTAGAACATACTCCACCACGCTACTCCAGTGGGGATTGGTGGAGGGTTAGTGGCCAACCCGAGTGTCGGAAGTTTTCAAACCACCCGAGGGCCTTCGACATGGCTTAACGACTGTTATCACATGATAACAACCGGGACGGACGGCTTTACGTGCCCTCCGAAGCACGGAAACGCTCAAGAATTTTTTGCCACTAGCGGTCACCTATCCAACTATCGCGCCTGCTGTTGCTTAACTTTGTCGATCACTTAAGATCGACGCAAGCCGCAGGGCTAAGAGCGCTTCAAGCTTAGTCGCCTCCTTAAAACCTAGCATTTACCAAATGGCGAAAATCTAGTAATTGGCAGACATCCTCACCCAGCTTGGTCCTGGTGTGCTCCCCGGTGGCCAGCAGGTAGCGGTGGATGGTGTGCTCCTGGATGCTGACGAAAAACAGCGCCTGCTGCGCGGCGTCCCAGTGCGGGCCCTCGCCCAGCACCAGGGAGGACGTGATTTTTTCCACTTTCACTGGCATCTGAAGTCACGCATACATTAACGGAGTTCGCTCCTGACTAGTTCTTGAAGCGTTTCGGGAAATCACGGTAAGCGAGTCTATCGTTTCCTCCTAGTCCGGCAACGCATTGGGGACGCCCCCGGTTTTGCTAACGTCCATGAGTGGCGGTGATCAAGTCACTTACCATCAGGTGACCCGTCTCCTCATTTGCCTACTAAAGCCATAAAGCGGTTATGTTGATGCAAGTATCGATTGAGCGACGGTATCTTGATTTTTTTCAGTTATTTAAAAATTTGGTTCGCTTTAAACGTTTTCTATTGACACAACACGAATTCTTTTTCTTTAGTTTAGTTTCCTTGCGATATATTTGTGTAAGAAATTACTTGAACTCGAACCACATAATGGAGCGATGATTTGTCAATGTCTCGAATTCCATGATTTTTGTAAAACTACCCGAATTTAATGGAATAAGATGAAAATGATGAATGTTGATCTTTTGTTTCTATTTTTTTAATTTATTTACATAACTTGTTCTTTTTTTTCTTTTAGGATATTTATATTTTATTTTTCTTACTAACGTGTTGCTGTGCTTCAAAAGCCGTAATAAAGTTTTTTCATTTCATTTCATTTCATTTCAAAATCGTAGATATTTTAAGAAGCTATAACCTGATCCATTATGTTTAAATAAAAACCTAGTTAGTTCACCCATCTAACTTATTTTGTAAACTGCACTTAGGTACGTCGAGTATTAAACAGCTTTATATGAAATTAAATTAAAATAAAATAAATTAAATTGTATTATACTAACATAGTTTATAAAGTAAATTGTTACTAACTTTTATGGGCTACAATTGCCTGAAATAAATAATTTTTATTTATTTATTATTTATTTACCCCCACCCAGTAGGTATATTATAATCTTATAGTAAAATATAAACAAAACGAAAACTTAAATATAAATAATAGATATAAATTTCTTACCGTATTTGCGTCAAGCCTTCCACTCGCCTCTCAATAAATAGGAGCACTAGAGATCAGTTGAACTGTGCAATAAATTTATCATTAAACAATAATTATGTAACGTTAATAATACTGATAGATATCCTCTAAACAACAAGGTACTGTTTGTAAGATTACAAGATAACACTCATAGACAACTTCATACATATGTTGCTGTTGGGTTGGATGAATGCCTTGAACGTTTCAATAGAATAATCACATTGACAATTGTATACGAATATATTTACTTATGTATACGAATATGCTACCTTATCACTGTGCCACAAACTATGTTGTTTGGTATGTACGTACGTCACGTATAGTTTTGTTTTTTGTATATTTCAACTTCAACCGGTCGCCGTGTCAGTCTTGATCTACAAGCTGCGCATGCGACGGTTTTTAGATTCGCGTCATATGACATGTCATGTCAAGTGTCACTAGTGTCAGTTTGATATTTATAGTGTGCATGTCATAAAAAAGTTACCAGTGGGAAACTTTTTAAAAGGAAAAACAATCATGTACAACAACTATATTATTTCAATGCTAATATTATTCAGAGCCATTTCGCGGTTAGACGCGCGGAATGAAGAATTTGATGTCAAAAATTAGTATCATAAGAAAGATATTAATGCTGGCAAATGAACTCATAAAATAGATCAATCCTTCATCTTGGATCTTCATTTACCGGAATTTTGAAAATATTAATTTGTTTCTGCGTAACTGTCAATCTAGCATAACTATTTTTCAGCAAAAGGACGACAGAGTCAATTTCATACACTGATTTTCTTTATTAAGTTTTATTAAATTGAGTAAAAAAAATGTCTAGAGAACACTCATATATTATATTTTGCATTTATTACAAGGGATATACGATTACTATAATATTCGTTTCAAAATTAATTCAATAACATTACCAATTTTCATGGTTTATGCCATGACTTTACCATCGATTTTTGTATTCAATAAAGCGTATTTCCCATCAAAAATTTATGTAGTAATAAAATATGGTCTTTGTCGAATATGACACGTATTTTTTTTTTATCTGACTGCAAAAAATAATTTATTAAAACGAATTTACTTTACCATATAAAGATACGCACTGGCGCGAAATCAAATCAGTCGTGCGGCAGCACTCTTGGACGTCGGACCTATGTCAATTTTTGCTTTAGCCATCTAAGGAATAGATTTCGTAAAAGTAACGTAATTATATTGCCATTGAACAGTCTTGATCACGTGAGAATTTTTAGTTACAGTCAATTGTATTATTTTTAGTTTTCTATAATTTTCAGGGTTTTGTAGTCAAATCGGAATCATGTCTAGTCCGTTCGTTATTTCAACCGGCCGGCTAGCCCGTCCGGCCGTCCGTCCTTCCGTATGATTTTTTCTTCGTCTACCCCTTAATGTGGGGTATCGTTGAAAAGGTCTTTCAAAAATATTATAGGTTTCAAAAGACCATTTTTCAATTCAGGGGTCCGTTTGCGTAATATTCTGCTTTGAACATCATTGGTTTGAAGAAAACAATAGAAATTAAGTAACTATTTCTTTCCAATTTATGTAGTGTAAGTAGTAACGGAGAAAATCACGAACATACATATGTACAAAATATAACTATATACTAATCTATACTATTACTATTGTAATATTATAAAGCTGAAAAGTTTGTTTGTTTGTTTGGTTGAACGCGCTAATCTCAGGAACTACTGGTTTGAATTGAAAAATTCTTTTTGTATTGGATAGTTCATTTATCGAAGAAGGCTTTAGGCTATCGGATTTTTGGAAATTCAACCCCTATTGGGTTGGAAGTCACTGCTGTAATTTGAAATAAAACATTGTCCGTTTTTAGACATTAGTTACTGTTTACAGTATTTAGGTTTTTTGTTATATGTGTAAATTACATATTTACATAGAAAAAAAATAATAAATAATTATAACTTGTATACACATACCCTTTATTTATACAACTTTTAGATCAATCTGTACTTTATAGAGTTCCGTACCCAAACGGTGTCAACGGGACCCTATTGCTAAGCCAAAATGTTGGAATGATAGAAGCTCCGACATTAGTCAGCTATAGTCACTTATTATTAGTCAAAGATAATACATTCGTTGTTTGGAAACTCTCGTGCACCCAAGTTCCGTCAACTCCCCAAAACTCACGTATCTCAAATACACAACACAAATACAAATCACCCTCTCATTTTTTCCCTTCACAACCCCTCGCCTCCCCCTATACCCCCCCCCCCTCAGTTCTTCACCCAAAAGTGGAATTTTGCGTCGTGATAATCTGGGAGGCATCCGGGCAAATACCGCACTCATCAGGTAGGCGCAGATCGGCAGATCAGGATATCGGGATATAGATTTTTGGAAAACCGGAAATCCCGGATATCTCGGAGACGGTGCGTCCTAGACAAGTTTAGACGGAAATTTCAACCCCCTTTAGTAAACCCCCAAACCTTATTGCTAAATCTTACTGAACCCACTTTTACCACCCCCCCCTCCCCAAATTTTCCTAAAATACCATATATCTCCTAAACGGTACGTCCTAGACGATTTCCGACTGAATTTCCATCCGCCCTGTGGAACTCATACTTGCAACATTACCCAATCTTAACCCCCCCCCCTCCCAAATTTTCCGAAAACTCCTTATATCTCCTAAACGGTGCGTCCTAGACGATTTCCGAAAGGATCGAGTAAAAGTTGTAGCCCATAAAAAGATTGACATTTTATGTGCCATACATTTTTCTTGTAGAGCAAGTGGTTTGGGAGGAAAGTGCGAATTTCGTTTCTCATAATTTATTATACTAGACTATTGTCAATATTTTGTTTTGTAAACCAACAGAAAACAATAAAGAATTCGTTTTTAACATTCAAAGAATAGTGTTCTGAATATCTTCTTTTTAAAGCTGTAATCATTTTTGTGTATGGATTGTATTTACCTTTATTTTTACGTTATCTTTTGTATCACGGTAATGATTAGGGTATCGAAAACCGATCCTGTTTTAAATTACCGGGATTTTCGGTACTCGCCTATGCTGGAACCGGGATTCCCGGGATTTTCAGTTCTTTCGGGATTATTTTACCACGGCTTTCCCCGCGTGAAAATAGTTAGTATCGCGTTTCCTATTTTATCTCTCAGGAGCATTAAATAGGGAAAAACTGTTTTCTACCCAAATCCGTATAGTCGTTTGCCGTGATTGAGTAACCATCATACTATTATACCTTACATGCAAACATAAGTTTCGTATTAATTGTATGAAAGCAACACAATTGTATTGCACAATTCAGCACTGCTTGGACGAGAAAAAAGAGTTAAATCATCTTCATTTATATTAGAAAAATATCGATCTGGGTTGTGTAAATAATATTATATTAGTATAGCTGCTTCATGTAGCCGACGTTCTGAATATCTTCTTTTTAAAGCTGTAATCATTTTTGTGTATGGATTGTATTTACCTTTATTTTTACGTTATCTTTTGTATCACGACGCGACATATTTTTATTTCCCAAAAGTTCAGAAAATCCCGGTTCTTTTATTTTGTTTCCCGGTTCTTTTATTTTGTTTCCTGGTTCTTTTGAAAAGTACCGTATTCCTTTGTAAATCCCGGGATTTTCGGTTCCGGGATTTCCCGGTTCTATACCCTCCGATTGATTTGAATTTAGGTATACCTATGTATTTCGACGCGCTGCGAATATCGCAGGCAATGTGGACGCATATTGCATTTTATAGATCACCTTGAAAAAGGTGATTTTTAATTTTTCACGTTGATTTGCCAAAATATTGATTTTTGCAATATGCATCTATTGGACATCTTTATTGTGATGTACCTAAGTAGGTACCTAAAATGTATTATGTAAATAAGTTACCGATAATGGTACTACTACATTGTACTCTTAATTGTTATATAAACTTATATTGTCACAAACCAGATACATGTATGTGGTCACAAAGTGTATAATTAAAATTATATGTTCATAATTTTAAAATTTTTACGTTTGAAAGTATCAAGAAGATTACTCGCACAGAACTGAGGTCAAGCGCGACGCGAGCCGCGCGAGGCAATATCACGCCGCGGAGCCGCTTCAAATACCTATAGTTTGTCAACCGAGTTTTGCGAAATGGCTCTTCAGTAAAAATAAAATGAATTATGCCTGTTGGGCACCCTGATGAACACCGGTCGAGCCGTGTAGCCATGACGTTAGATTTCTGTTAGAGGACTCTTGGGGTGTTTAATTCCGTATGTTCCCCTGTTTAGTATGTTTTTATATAGTAATAATATATCATCGACCGTGGAATATTTGCAATTTGTTTTAATGACACAACCTGTCAATGGTGAGTGTTAGATGTCCGTGGGCGCCGCTTACCTCTTCTAGTTAGAAAATGATCGGCTGAAGTTGATCGGCTTTATTATGCTATCATAGGTAAGAAATAAAAAAACCAATTGAAAATCAGTTTGCTTTTATTAAATGGAATTTGGAAAAAAAAATACAAATAACATCTCAAAGGCGGACTTAGCTTTGAGCTCTGTACAACCACACGGCAATAAACGTAAATCTATCGTAGGAAGAGTATACTCACAACACAATTATAATATCTGATATGACCGCATACATATTTTGGCAGTGGAAAAACTAGGTATCTGCCAATTTACTCATTAAAATAAAAAAAATACAAACAAAAAATGCATTTGTGGATTTCTTACCAGACAACTTATTTTAAATGGTACACTTAAAAAAAATTAACACTAGACTATGCACTTTACGTAAATAATAATTAACGACTAACATAAACTAACTCCTGGCGATTTAAAACTAATACTGTTAAACCGAACATGACTTACACCACACAATCTACTAGGTACGGATATTAGTGAAATTTTAAAATAAAACTTTTATACAACAGTCTGTACAAACAACATTGTTATACAGTTTAAAAAATAAACGATACTTTAATTACAAAGGCAGGGATCGTAATAGTTGAAGTTTCATACCTAAAGGATACTAAAATTCCCCCCTAACTTCCGCAATTTTTTTACTCTTTGAGCTAAAATTTATTTGCATATTGTAAATGGTGGAACAAACATGGGATAGTTTCGAGTATCACTAGAGATGTACGTCATTACGCAGTATAATGGATAATGATCAAATGGCTTCGCAGAACCCCATGAGATGAGATCCACTGCCTTATAAAATAATGCTGTGTCAATTTCATCATACCAAAATGATGCGTCGGTGCTAGATCTTTTACAGGCTATGTTTCATCCGATTTCATATCGATTATTTGCATTCAATTTAATTTGTTAGTTAAGTGCAACCTAATTTTATGCAATAACGCTTTTGAGGGGATATTGCTTAATATTAATTTAGTAAGACAACTGTAGAATAAAGTAAAAAAAAAATATCCAAGTCTATTACCATTATTACTTACCATTAGGTGGGATTGAGGTCAAGTATTAACTTATTTATGTAAAAAAAGTCTGGCAAGCTACAGATAAGTTTTATATTAAAAAATGATTAGTTGATATTATCTTTAGATTCCATTAAAGTTACGTTTCGAAATCGGCGCTCCATAGCCTGTAGCACCGGCTCTCGGCCGAGCACAAACATGAAATGTGTCGTTCCCTACTCAACTCATCACAGCCAAAGTTTCAAACATTCCAAACGACAACACAAACTGCTACCAAATAAAATTGTAAAGAAAAAACAGACACAACACACAACACAAAAATTACAAAGTATTACGAAATCGGTAAGAAAACGATGGGATCTTTTACAATATGCCGAGAAAATCAGAACAAATTATCGAGACCAAAACGAAAGGAGGTTAGTTGCAAAACTACATTGAAATGAAAATATAAAACATTTTATTGAATTGGCCGTTAACTCTCTCCCAGAGCATCGAATTTGTTGCCCTCTACATTCAAAGTACATAGAATTTTTGCAACAGTGAATTTTTAAGTATATTTCGAAATTATGTATTTTTTATTATAACTTATACCATTACTAGCACTCCCTATATATGAGAGAGACAAGATGAGACTCAGAGTTAGGGCAGAGTAGTATTAAAAACTCAAACTGTCAGCCCTACTTTACAAATAAATATAATATAATAATATATTATTAAATAGATACAGGACGAAGATTTTCAGGTACGGATGCCACTCGTAAAGGAGGATAGGGAAAACATTTACATGTTTTCAGTAATAAAAATTGTATAAGATGTATAATTTATCATATGATAACATCGTATTAAAACAATATACTCTTTTGTTTTAAAAATATGTGGTCTGTGATTTTTAAAACTTTCCAAAAATATAAAACGCGAGATCTAGTGGCAAGCCGTATTGAGGAAACGCACAAGGTAATATATATATAAATATTTTGGCACCAAGAAAATATATATAAACGACCATTTTGGAAAGCATGGTCAAAATAATGCAACGTCAAAATAACATGTACACACTTTAGTTACTGTATAGCCTAAAGGGCTATACCCAACGAGCTTTAGAGCCAACGAGCGGCGCCGCGACGGGCATAGCAGTCCCGTTGCCTGGACATTGTTAGTTGGAAGCTGGCGACGATGTTCCTTCAACCTGAAGCGCTCATTTCTTTCAGTGTCTCGTCTTTAACAGCGACGAAGCTAATAATTAGCCCAAGCCCCAAACCACTCGTTTCAACTTCGCCAGACACTACGCTTATATAAATGCATCGACTAGCTTCGTTCGTAGTCAAAGAGTTGTCAATTGCGGATAACTTCACTTTTTCAACAAGCTTGTTGTGTACACTTTCAAATCCTCGCACGCTAATAAGTTACCAATCCAAAAATAGAGTGCAATTTCCTTACTGTTATCAGACATTTGTATCCACAATTTCCACACCACACATAAGCTAACCCTAGGAGGACGGTCCCGCTAGAATCCGCTAGATGATCACAGTCCGCACTCATTATTTTAACATTTTTTTCATTGCAAAATTTGATACTCATTTAGTTATATTTAAAAATAATTATGGACATTGCTACTATTATTATATTGTAATTTCGAACGCGGACTACATCACACAGAACCGTCAATTTACCGACTTATCGTCTTATTACATAACTTTGTTAGTTTCAATACATGAAGTCTGTGGTTTCAATAAAAAGGTTAATAAAAATGTCTCAATAAAAAGGTTACAGACTTTACATTCACTCCATTCATACGTGACTACCCAAGCACCGATTAGAGTTTCCTGATGAGATCAAACGCGACACTACTGACCAGACCGATCCAACGGAGATTTATTCTACGAACGTGAAGCGACTGAGATCTGAACGTAAAACTAACACCTCGACATGACAGAATCAATGACTCGATAAGGATGTAATGCTGATATTACACGACTCATTATAGGCCTTATCGATTCGCGAGAGTATTTCCGCGATACAAATCATCAGATAAAGGCAATGTCCCGTAATATCAACATAACACGCAAATTGTAATATTGACCGGGGTCAAATGTGACTTCAGATGTAATATTATCTTGTGAGTTATGTTGAAGTGTCACAGCTCCTGTCGTTAACGATAACAGCTTCGAAATATTCAATGCAACGTTACAATCGAAGCAAAGTTAAGCCTAGTCACAATTGTCCCGGACATTGTCATATTGTGTAATTTAAAATGTACTAATTTGAGGGCAATTCTAATAAATGCCATGTTGCAAAGCCAACGAGCGTCGGAGGCGACTTACCGGACTAAAGTTATAAAATACTAAATTATAAAAGCGACTTGCTACCACTTATTTTAACGGATGAGATTTAGTAATACTCCCGAGTATTACTATATTACAGATGTCGCTATTAGTTAAATACAAAGGGTCATGTTGGGGTAATATGGTTGTAAATGGAATAATACTGGCGATGTAGCAAGTCACTCGTCGCTAGGACGCTGCACACGCAGGTCCAATGTTACCTAAATTATAAAGTTGGCTTACGTTTAAGTTCGCCTTAAAGGAATGATATACAATACCTAACTAGGGGGTAGTTGTAAAACTCCGTTCCCTACTAAAATACCTGTGGATAACCCTGTCATCATTGACTCCACGCAGCACCGATAAACACTCGGCGGGATATTTGGGAAGTCTCTCGGGGCGATCCGAGAACGAATGGCTCGAATCACCCCGAGTGGTGGATGGTGTGAATTAAATTTGTCCAAATTGCAAATCACAGCTGCGAGCGAGAACCAGTACCCTAATTCACGTAACTTTAAGACGCATCGATTAAGTTGCAGTGACGCTGCAATCAAGTTGGAGTGACGCTACAATCAAGTTGAAGTTTGGCGTCTAAACCGTATTGTCATAATTTTTTGACTGCGCGTCAACTGCACGCCAACTGCACGCAAACTGCATGTGAACTTCACTTCTCCTGCACGCATCCTGCGCGCCTGTCAAACTTTATGAGACTTCAAACTTTAAAAGTTTATGAGAATACCAATCAAACTGCGATCGGGAACACGCTATCTTGACGCGCATTATCAGAATACCTTTTTGTGACGTGAGCGCGCTTGAGACGCGCTCGCGTGACGTGAGCGTGTTTGACAGCGCAAGAGAATACGGAAAGTGTCATTTTGATCGGAACGTCGCTGCAACTGCACTGCAATCGAACTTCTTAAGTTACGTGAATTACCCTGCAGGTCGGATTCCTAACCCTTACTAGCAAATTTAGCGGCATTCTTAACGCCTCCCAATACATTTTATACAAACAATATCGCGCACATCCACAACTGTCGATGTTCCCGTCCGACCCGTTGTCCCCGCCCACAGGTTATACGAAACACACGGCGCGGAACGAATGCGATCCGTCAACTTACATTTAGCGCATTGGCGCGTCAAACATTTTTTTTATATTTTAAGTACTTAATTACAACAAATCTTGGTTGCCGATCGTTATTTTCATAACTTTAAAAAAAAATACAAAAAACTAAGGGGGAATTCGACCTTATTTGAAGGTAATATCAAGTAAAATACAATAATATCAAGTAAAGTTCGTTGTATCACGTTGATATCAAATCTTGAGCTTCGCTTACTAACATTGTATTTCATTTCTGACAGATGGTCAATCAATTGCTAACTATTCGTGGGGTTGTTACTTTGATATAACATGATATTTGGCCGAACTCACCCTTAAATGTCTAAATGTCAAATGTTTTAAAAATCGTCAAGCTCTGTTCAGACATTTTCTGTAACTTTCACATATATTATACTTCGATGATAACACTTCTAATACTGTGCTGCATATAGATTTTATTGATTAAATTGTAAACAAACTTACTTTCAGACTGTATGATCAAGTTTCATTGGACTTAAAGATAATTGACCGAATGCAACATTATAATTGACTTAATTTTTGAGAATCATCCAGCACAGTATGTGAAATGTTATTCAAATACAAACATTAAAGCCGACCCTGTAGTCAAATCGTATACCGTTTGGAACACCATAGTCGTTATTTATCAACCTCTACGAGTTACATAATATTTTCAAAAGTAAACAAGAACATATAGCTATGTAACGAAAAATGTAATCTTCTAGTTCGAACAAAATTTGACCAGAAATATGACAGTACCCTTTACTTAAATGATGCCTGATGGCTTCACCGATTGCAATGTTACCTGATGCATAAAAATACTGAACCATGTAGCAATATTGTCATACTTATAATACTTTTTATTTTATTGTAACAGGCCACTATCAAAAATATGAAATTCGTTTCAACGGGTCTCCAAAAGGAATAATTGATAATTTACAGATGATGTAAGAAATGTCAAGTAACATTGCAATCACCACTGTAGACAATGATTCAACAAGATTTCAACATTTTTTTAAGATTACAATGATACAAAAGAATCAGTTTAATTGTAATAAAAAAGTTAAGTAGATATTCTATATGAAATAAGTATTTGTGATAAACTTTGAATGACTAATTAAAATAGGAACCGAGTTAACAGGACTCAACTGGCGCGCAGTTGCTTCGTAGTACTTTAAAATAATCTCTGCACTTTGTATAACCGGATTTAATAGGGATGTTGACTAATTTTAGAATTCTATTTTATAATATGTAGATAGGACCATAATGTTCACGAAAGAAATATTATAAAAATAATAATATTCCATTTAAAAACAAAAATTGATAAACAGAAATCAAAATCAAATTTCCCACCAAAAACGTCAGGTGACGTCACTAACCGATATTCAATATAGCCGTTTTATGAAGTTTCTTGAATTTGCTTTAAAAATACGAACAATGACGTCATATTCTCAAAATGGCGTTTGAGGTCACATGACAGTGAGTACTATTTTTAACATTTTAAATTAATGATATTTAATTTATTGTTATTGATTTCGATAAAAGAATAATATTTTATGCCTTTAAATGTTACCACTAATACTTTAAATATAATTTTAGATTGCAATAATTAGTGTCAACATCCGTATTGGTATACTTGAAAAAGTAAATGTTATTAATGTTGGAAAGAAACGACGCCAAGAGCATCGGCGTTGGATACAAGCAGTGAAGAGGCTCTCATATAGAATATCTACCAAGTTACATCGACCGTTATCGTTGTGGGCGACGACCGAAACTATGTGGACAGTTCCTGTATACATTTTATAAAAATTCGTTGGCAAATTTTATCGTAAAACAACTTCAAAAATATCGCTGGATCAGTCATTTTTAACCTCGGAATTGTATATCTAAATATTTTCAAAAACTTAACAGTCAGTCGGTTTCAAATTTGGAATGTATAGTGTTTTGCGAAAACTGTAGTTCCTGAATGTTTTAATTTTTTTAAAGTTCCTTACATGTTAGATATAGTTTATTTTTGTCACAGAATACTACTTAAAAATATTACTTTATCGATCTGCTTTACGTTTGGAATGGTACATTTCGAAAACTAAATTGTGACCAAGTTTTTGTCAGCAAAGGGCCCAGACTAGACTGTAAAATTCTGTCGGCTACGACTAATTCGATCACATCCGAATTCATGGGATGGAATACGTCCCGAAACGACAACTTACGTAACTCCCATAACCCATAAATCTATTCGAATTATTTCACAACCAACAAAACTTTACTAATCTCGTCCCTCACTTGCTTCATTCTCACATAGTTTCGTCCGTCTGGATTCGTAGCATGGAGTTTAGAAATAAGGAGAGCCATCTCTGTGTATAAAAATGTCCGTAAATACGCGTCCAATAAGAATGGCGCTGCGGTAGCCTAGGACAAGTTTTATCCAACTCAGCAAACTTTACTCTGTCTACAACAGCTATGTTCATGTGTATCAGCATATGTTCATATCGTAGTTATTTCATTGCTAGCGTTATTGTCTTAGGATGCTGGTAGATACTAGAACCTCTATTTTCAGTACACAGCTGGAAACTTTTTCAACTTTGCACCCATATAGGACGGCTCTCCTTACCCTCTATGCTCCATGATCCGTGGTCCGTGTTCGTTGCTTACTTGTGGTCGGGGTGTTGCGGCGGGGGCGGCGGGGGGAGCGAGGCGGGGGGCGGCAGGGCGAGCGGCGCGGGGGGCGGCGGGGCGAGCGGCGCGGGGGGCGGCGGGGCGAGCGGGGCGAAGTGCGGCGGCGGATAGTAGTGCGGCACGGGGGCGTAGTCCATGCCCTCGCCGTAGTCCACGTAGCCCATGCCGCCCATCATTCCCATCATGGCTGCTGAGAGATCACAATCATCATCACCATAGTATGATGTGACCACAAAACAGATACACACCGAGGGATAAAATAAGAGCAACGCTTACTTGTCATGTCTGTGCCCGCTATTTATGTGCGAGTTGTTCAAGCGCGCTCTGCATGGAATTATACTTTAGACAGAGGCAATTTAAAGATCCTTCGCACAAAGCATAATAAATGACGAAGCAAAGCGCGCCGTCCTTACAGGAGAGATCTTAACGACGAAAAAAGTATTTCACGGATCACTTATTTAAATTATTATTAGTACATACCGGGATCATGTTCGATGGGGTAGTAGGGCACGGAGTAGATCGGCGGGGGATAGGTCACGTAGGGCACGGAGAGCAGCGGCGACTCCGGCGGGCACTCATCGGGCGGCGCCCCCGAGGGACCCGCGTAGTGTCCGCGCCCCTCGGGGTACGTGTTGCGCCTGGCACAACAGAGCGTTAGCGCGATGAGTTACGATGCGTGTCGATAGCCCTGCTATACTACTAATATTTAAAATGTTTGTATGGATGTTTGTAAGTCTTTCACGAAAAAAACAATGAACGGATTCTCATGAAATTTAGCATGTAGGTAGACCATCATCTACAATAAGACATGGGCTACTAATTATCCCGGAAAACGCGGACAAAGCCGCAGGCAGAGCGCTAGTAAATAAACAAATAGTCAAGTTTCACTATTTTTAATCCCCAACAAAAAGAGGGGTGTTATAAGTTCAAAGTTTCTGTGTGCCTGTGTTTCTGTATGTCTGTCTGTGGCATCGTAGCTCCCAAACAGATGAACCAATTTTGATCTAGTTTTTTTTTTGTATGAAAGGTGACATAATCGAGTGTTTGTAGCTATATTTAGTGTAAATCAAACTGTCGGGTTTTTTTTAATTATAATGTAAGATTATGTGTCATTTTTCTCAGCCACTCACCTATTGTTAACGTTCCGGTTGTTCATGTTGTTGTGACCTTTGTGCCCGTTGTGTCCGTTGCTGTTGTTCTGATTGCCGTCGTGCCCGTTGTTGCGCTTGAACCTGACAACCAAACAACTTGATTCAGTCTCAGAATACTTAATACTACCTATTGGTACAGGAGAGTCACTCCGCAAAATCATTCAAATAAATAGCGACTCTTGCTTCGACACAATAAAGCGTAATTCAAGGTCACACAGCGCTAATCGTCTACAGGCGTTGCCTCTCTTTCTAATCATAACTCGTATCCTCTCTGACAACGTCAGTGTTGTCTTCTGGTTTTGTGATGACATGTGTGATAGATTATTAATGTATGACACGGCGTGGCAGCCTTTCTGAATTTAGCCCGACACGTCGAACGCGACACCAAAAGTACCAAAAGTGCGGAGTGCGCCTGGCGCTTCAGGCTCAGTATCACACGTACGAGGTAGCTACACGGAATTGATGCGTCATGCAAGTCAAGGAAAATGAAGTAGTCCTAATGTTTAATGGTAGATTTATTCCTCTTTGCCAAATAAAGAAGGGACAATATAGATTTGTACAATAATTCGTGAATACTGACGAATAAGACCAGCTTAGTGCATGTCCCAAGACACACACATTACAAGACAAACAGGATATAGTTAAGTTTTAAAACTGAAACTCAAATACGTAAACTTGTCGTCAATTTTTTTTACTTATGAGCTTTTCTGATACTTTGTATAAATTCTTATCCCACCAAAAACATAAATGTAAAAAAGGAGAGCCAAGTTCAATACAAAAATTATGCTTGGCTGTGGGCTTCGCCGCAAAAAGAATGGAGATCTAAATGAGTGCCAAGTTCTATGTAAAATCTAAATATGTATTTATAGGAACAAAATAACATTATGAACAAGTATTAAACTCTATTTCTTTGCTTTATTGGATAACTATAACAATTGCTGTTATTTAAAAAAGTGAGATCTTAAAGTAGGTTAGATTTGACTTGGCCAGTTTTTATCAGACTGACTTTTATGACTAATGTAATGAAAACTGGCCAAGTCAAATCTAACCTAACCTACCTAAAGTAAAACTAAAACTTTTTCAACTTTCCCTTCATATGAGATGGCTCTCGTTCTACCTCAATATTCCATGCGCTGAAGTATGTCATATTGAGCCCCGCGTGCACAAAGGCCTTAGTGCGAGTTTTACGTGACATAACGGGCTCACATTTTTGGCTAAGATGTATGGGGACACCGCTTATTTTTCGACTTTTTTTAATTTTTTGATTTTTCCCTACGCTTACACACAATTACCGAGCTGGATTCCAAATTTCATCCTTCTGGGTTACCTGGAAGTAGGTTAGATTTAGGTACTATATGTCAGTCAGTCAGTGCTAAAATTTACGACTTTTTGACCTTCATATCTTTGTAACCGTTTGAGCTAGCTTCATGAAATTTGGTCTTCTACATGTCCATATGGGTATAATTAAACACACGTAGTTTTATGTGTTTACGTTAAAGAGGTTTTGAGTTATAAAAGGGTCAAAAGTGGCATCAAGTGGTTCGTGTAATATTACACTCGGCGCTGGCTAGCCAGTTCCTTTGCTTGAACTTGGCTTGACACGCTGCCCCGTGTCTAGATGAAGGTTGAAGTTTAGAAAGTAACAACGCTATTTAATCCGTCAATTCTGCTGTGAATCAAGTTGTTTGCCTTCTTGCTTCATTTTCCGCCAAACGACTCGTCGTGTTCCAGCTTGAGAATCAGTTCTTTCTTTTTTCTCCTCTCTTTCCTGACCAGCAACGCATTACTGATGCTTTTGGTGTTGCTGATGTCCATGAGCAACGATAGCCACTTACTATCAGGTGGATCGTTAACTCGTTTGTCGGATATTTCCATATAAAAAATGCTTCAAGTAGAATACGTTGGAAGTGAGGATGCACTCACCTGGGCCCCACTAGGGGGCGCTGTCCGTTGCCCTTGCCCTGCCCCATGGGCGGCTTGTCGGGGTGCGAGCGCGGCTTGTGGCCCATGTCGCCGTGGCCCATGTTGGGCCGCTCGTGCAGAGACATGCCTGCCATCTCCTGGACAGATCCATTGATTTATTGTTCGACTAGATGGGTTATTTTATTTTTGTTTTATTATTTATTTAAACTGAATTATCAAATATTTAATTGAGCACAGTATCCTTAATGATTCGTTTCATTTCTTATATTATTATTGATTATATTATAAATTTTTATTATTATTTATTTGTATAACAAATTTTAACGATTTTAACTTTAATTTAATTTAATATTAATTTGCACGAGTTTGACGTTTCACAAATTTAGTTTTATATAATTTTGTGTTTCATCATCTGAATTTAAATTTCAATTGTATAATGAATTGAACTTTCTATCAAGATTTAGACTGATTCAATGTATTCATTTTGGTTTTAACGACATATTCGCCTATTTGTAGGTCTACGCCTATAATAATTTACATTACATGCAAATAGGCAAATGCATGACACTAAGAAAATTTACTATTTGTTGAATATGATGTGGTAAAAATAATGTTTGTTACGTTGGCGTTCAAAAATAAATAAATATAGAATACTTTGCTAGCGTGATTCAGATAAGGCGTGACGTCAACGTATTTAGTATTATTTAGGTTTTTGTAATAGGGATGTTGACACTAATTATAAATTAATATAAATTCGTGTCTAAAGTATTAGTGTTAACATATAAAGGCCTAAAATATGGTTCTTTTATCGAAATCAATCACAATAAATTAAATAGAATTAATTTAAAATGTTAAAAATTGTAGTCACTGTCACGTGACCTCAAACGCCATTTTGAGAATATGACGTCATTGTTCCTATTTTATATGGAAATTCAACAAACTTTGGTTTTTAAATTGAAGATTATTATTTTTATAATATTTTTTTCGTGAATATTGAGGTTCTATCTATTAAATAAAATTGAATCCTAAAATTAGTCAACATCCCAAATTGGGAAATATGATAAGATAGTATTATACCTGCGTAATGTCCCACCCCGCGTACTGGCGCACGGGCGCGTGCGGCGGCGGCCCGTAGCACGCCCACATACACTCCACGCCTAGGTTGAAGAAGTACCGGAGAGTAGCCATGTCTGCAACAATATTCAACGAACATCATATAAATAACACACTCCACATAACATAACATTAGGCGTTGCTTTGCGGAATACATTATTATTAAAACGTTGAGCGCCACGCCAATTTTGAAAGCAGTCCCCGTCAGGTCACGCGCGAGGAGAGACCCGTGCCCAGTATTGGGCCATTAATGTGTTGAAGCCAATAATATTGATAATATTATCCTTATGTCAAGACTGAAGCCTTGCCATTTTGAGGGCCGGCTTCTAAAACCCTAGTATGCCGGAATGGGATTAGGTTCGGCATTCTAAGTTACCCTAATATGACTAGAATCATAACAATCTTACCCAATATGGCACCTTTCAATTTTTGTTTTTTAAACGCTTTTATTTAGCTTCACTTCGGAGCATCAAAGCATCAAATCAAATCTTGTAACGTTAATTTGAATGACTTCCCTTTAATGAAAATTGATGAAATTTGGCAGACATGTGTATTTCCGATGACAATACACGAAAATTAAAAAAAAAAAAAAAAAAATTAAATTAAAAAAAAATTTCACAACTTGTAGCTAATTTTATAAACTAAACATTATTGAAATAAAAGCGTTTAAAAAAAAAAATTTTTTCATTTGACTTATTAATTTCTATATATCTTCCAAACGAGCTAACATTTCCTTCATAGTGGTCCGAACAGTATCTAACTCCGAAACGGATATGGCTACAATTGATCAAACCTATTCGCAGTGGCCCTTGGGATAGCTTTCCCAAGCCCGTCATCCCAAATAATAATAATAATAAATTAATTTTATTGTGTGTGTCAGCTTCGACGCACGACTGGACATTAACACCATCTAGTTTGCAATTGTCAAATCAGTAACAAGATTATTACAACGCCATCTAGTTTGCGATCGTCAAATCAGTAACAACGCCATCTAGATTCTGTGTTACGAATTACAAAACTAACTCATAACGGAGTTAAAGTAACGCAGAAAGTTTGATTTTACTCTCCATAAATATTCACACCCCGGTCTTATATGTATAAGGAAATCGATTCTAAAGGAGTTAAACTCCAATAATAATAATAATAATCCATCATAGTGACGTCACGCATTCCACTCACCGTTCATCGGCAGATCAGAGCCATTGGCCTGCACGCTCTTGAGCACGTGCGCGTTGACGGGTTGCGTGGGCGGCGGCAACTGCGGCGGGTGGTGGTGCGGCGCATGCGGCCCGTGCGGTGCGTGCGGCCCGTACGGCGCATGCGGCGCGTGCAGCCCGTGCGGCCCCAGCGGCGGCGGACTCTGCGGCGGGCACCACACCACGCCTTTCATGCCCATGCTCATGCCCACGCCCACGCCACAGTACGGCGCGCACGAGTTGTACGCCAGCGCCGGCATTGCGGCTGACGCGGGACTCATGCCACCTGGACACGATGCACAGATACAGACAATCACTTTAGATTACATCAACTAAGCATTTAATTTAGCGTTAGAAATTTAGTCTACCGCACAGAACTGTTTTTCGAATTTTGGACACACCTTTAATTTTCATTTTCCTTTATTTTAATTTTGAATTGTATTTTAACTTTATCACAATTTTATTTGAATTTTGTTTTAATTTTAATATTGACTTAGTTTTTACCTTAATCATTAATATAATTTTAATTACATTTTAATTTATATATTGCATTTCATTTATGGTTTTATTGTAATCTTACTTATTAATAATTTTTGACTTTTTAATTTATTGTAATGGTGATTATTCTTTAATGCTGTTTTATGTGACTGTTTTATCTTTATTTTATAATTTTAATTGTATAATGTTACCGCTTACTTTTATGCATGCAGTCTTCGCCTATAATTGTAATGGCACTTACGATATCACCCTTATGCCTGAAAAATATTGTAGTAACAGTGTACATTATGTTGGCGATCAATAAATAAATAAATAAATAAATAATAGTACATTATGATACAAGTGTGGTATGTTGGTCATTACACTCGAGGTGATATTGCACAGCGCGAGCCGAAGGCGAGTGCTGCAAGAAAACCGAGAGTGTAATGACCAAACCTCACGTGTGTCATACGACGTTTTTCAACACACTTACGAGTGAAAAAACAAATTATTCGTACTCAAATAAACAATGCTCACAGACCAGACGGAAAGTTTGTTAAAAATGGCGCGCTCCGCGCTGATATTTTTTTTTCTGCGCGCGGCGTGTTAGCTATGCGCGCGCAGATTGGAGCGTAGGCACGAACAATTACGCTAAACAGCCAAAACGCAAAATGTAAAAAAATCTTTTTTTTTACAAAAATAGTTTTATTTTTAGTCTTATGTTGAAACGAAACGTATCTAAGTCAAAACTTTTTTCCGAAATTTAAAAATATAACTGTAACCCGGCTAAGTTAAGAGCAAATAGAATGCATAAATAATATCTTTCAGCAAGGTACAAACTTAATTTGATGGAATATAAAATAAAACACTAGTGTGATCAAGAAAAAAAAGCACAAGTGTTTAATACCATTGTTTATGAGTGTAAAAGCCATGTGATAAACACCAATTTATGAGCAAGGGTGTTGAAAATAAAATTACCTGCGTTTTAAAAACAGATTAATATGATTTTGCTTCGGTGAAAAAAAACCATGTGTGATATTCAGCCAAAGATGGACACACACTAACTGTAAGCAAAAGTTATTCGCTATTTTCTTGAAGACTCCCTAGCGGGCGGGCGTGCGTTAACTCGGACGCAGACGAGGTATAGCATAATGAATGACGAGTCAAACCGCGCGTTTGAGTCGACAGGACATTCACGACCTGAGGATGTTGAATTGAACACCTGCCGTAAATATCATCGTTCAATTATCTTACCAGTGTAAGTGACGACAGCATTGGTGGCCGGCGTGGAGGCGCGCCCGGCGGCCGCTTGGCCAGCGTGGCCGGCCATGTCGCCGCCACCGCCGCCGTCGCTGCTTGTAGACTGCAAACAGTAGCCAACCGTTAACCATCATCTCATCACTCCTAACATCAATATCTCATAGCTTTGTCTTTTTAGTACTATTCTAACTTGTTCAACATGTGGGAAGAGATAATAATACAATTTATTTATTTACTCTCATAGTAGTTTAACATGTATGCATGAATTGATACAAAATATTGAAAACCTTACTTAGTGAGACAGTGAGTCTGGTACCTGATGTAAGTTTGTGAAAACCTGAGTTACAGGTTACAGGAGATAGGAGTAGAGTTGATGGATCCCCTAACTAATCTAACAAGCTTTAAAGGTGAACCGGTTGTGAACCCTTTCACTTGGGTAATATACAATGCAATACAAATACTTTTTTGTACACTAAAATAGCATACAAAGAAAATAAAAGGAAATAAATATACTTGAAAATAATGTGTAACCTTTAAGCTACAATACAAGGATTAAGCTTTAGAATGTGTTGAATAACAAAAAAGACATTTCAATTTCAACATTTCGACAAAAGGAGGGCTATTATAGAGAGCGCTTTCTTCTTTCCGTTCCTAACAATATTTTAAGATAATTAACTGCCGTGGTAAACGAGGAGCCCATAATAGTCTCACCTTGTCTGTTCGTCCGTCCATTCGCGGGTTTAGCTCCGAGATTCTTAGTACTAGAAAGACACAACTTGACATATCTGTATTTATCACGCCGCCGGAGTGGTAAAATTTACGGCCTTATCACACTGACGGTTTCCGAGCGGATTCAAAGCGGAACGAGTGGGACGTTTTCGCCGCGGAGGCGCGGCGTATTCGCTGCGCACCCGTTCCGCTTTGAATCCGCTCGGAAACCGTCAGTGTGATAAGGCCCTTAATGTCAAAAAATCCCGTAACGTAAGAATGAGAAATGCTTGTATATTTTTTATCCTACGATAAAATTGGGCATCTTATTTAATCTTATCTTATTATTAATAATATTATAAATAAATAAATGATTACGGACTTAGCCGTATTTGTTAGGAAATAATGTAAATATGTAGT
The DNA here is from genome assembly GCA_963932265.1 of Thymelicus lineola. NCBI lineage: Eukaryota > Metazoa > Arthropoda > Insecta > Lepidoptera > Hesperiidae > Thymelicus > Thymelicus lineola. The sequence goes on along the minus strand of OZ010693.1, from coordinate 16,649,590 downwards.
TACCTGTCAGGGCTGTCGAAACAAATCAAAAAATTAATTTGAAATCTTTTATTTCATCTGTGTGAATCAATTGAATCATCAATGAATGAAATTAAACCATGAAAACAAAGTTCTCCGTGCGAGATCCAAAATAATAACAATTTTTTTCATTTTCTATTGCCTTACTTTGCTTCCAGTTTTCGGGATACGCAGTTCTTTTCCTTGCTTTATTTTTAGGCACAAGCACAAACAACCTTAGGCCGGCACTCCATCTTTTCTGTGTTACTTTTTAAAATTAATATTTGAGTTTTTAAAGTATGTACTTAACTTGTAAAGTTAATTAAAACATACACAAACACACTGAGCAGTCCCGTCAGAAGCGGCCATTGAAACTGCTCGTCTCTGATTGGTCGAAAAGGACATTGCCAGTTTTGTTATTAGAGCTAGGGACTTTCCCGGATTTGTTATAAAACGTTTAGTTTATGCATCGAAATCTATTGGATTTTGTCAGGTTTTTTAGAATCAATGTAGTCCATTAAGAAATGTGTTGCTACAATGAATAAAATTAAAATCAACATTAGAGTCATTTGACATTATATGGGACTTTGCCGCCTTTGTTATTAGACACCTGAATTAATAATGAACAATAACACAGCCTGAGGACGTCTATACAAACTACTATAATACATGCGTTTAAAGTAACGCGACTCTGTCCAGCTGGGCGGGGTGCACAAATTGGATTGATAGCGGCCCAATTATTGTAATTGAACTCGCTTTGATCTCTGCTCTCCGAGTGATCGCTGGATCGCACCTAGCTTGGTCCACGACAACTCGTCCGGAGCATTCTCCCAATGTAAAAATAATGTCAAACTTAGATATAATCTCTCTAAAAATTCGACAAAATGTCTAGTCTCTATGGAAGGCTTATACATTTAGACGAACGTGACATTCCGAGAATAACATAATTCGATTTTTATTTACACATTGGCCATTTTTTGAGATTTGTCTTATGCAAGATAATGTTTATGGCGCGAAAATTGGGCTCCTGATCAGTCGGGGCTGCCATCACCTAAATCGCGGTCTCTGGGTTAAAAACTTCAAAAACTCCTCAAGTCTGAAAGAAATCCATTTTTTTCACATATGTACCTAAGTATAGCTTTGCGATGCCGCGATGGTCTGTCGTGAAGTGTGAGCTCGCCTGTTGTCGTGAAGAAGTCATGGGGAAGAGCGATTGACCAGTCTTGGTTGTTCAATTGCGAGCTTTTTCATCATTGTTTTCTATCATCTGACGTCACTGTTGTAAAATTCGGGAAGAAGCTGTATTGTACAAGTCCTACACTGGTCCACCAGTGTTAGGGTTTAAAATTAATTACCATCTTTATTTTCAACGAGACATTATTTCGGGAATGCATTTGATTCCGCGGCTCCGGTGCCTGTCGACACGTCATATTTCTCTGGTTTCGAGTTGAATGAAATATGAGAGTTACAGAAAAAACAATGATAAGGGACCATGTTGGTCGGTCTGGAGAGCGGCCCGGGAGGGCATTCTGTCTTAGACTGGGAAACGAGTAATACGGATATTTTGTAATCATTCTAAATTGTAGAAATACATATAGTTTAAGTCTAGAATTGTTTAAGCAAAAATTAATTGTAACATACTTTATTTTAAAAGATGTGTCGAGGAGTTTCTTTCGCCATTTCTTCTCCTCTTGAATGAGACACCTTTGTGAAAAGGCGATTTAAGCACAAAAGAATAAATGAGTGAAAATATCCCAGTGCTTTCATTCTACAACACGAGTCGTCTAAGAGTCCAGATTATACCAGACAGTCACCATCATCTTCAAATGAGTAATCTTTTTTTGCGCACTGATTAGGTGCTTTACCCGGGTCTACCCACTGAGACGAATGCTTACGGTTGTCGTACAAGATCCACTTTTCATCGTATGTAACAATTCGATTTAGAATTCCCTCGTTTTTATGCCGATTCAGTAGTGCTATGCATGCTTCGACAAGTCTCGCTGTTGGTCGCTTAGTTCGTGTGGCACCCACTTATCTAGCTTATTATCTTTCAAATTTGGCGCAAGAGCTTTTAAAATGTTGTTTTGACACTAATTTCAAAGTCCGCAGCAAGCTCTGCCGTAGATTGAGTTAAATCCGCTTCCACTATCGCCTTCAATTCGTCGTTGTCGACAAGGGTTACTGGCCGACCATGAGGCTTGTTCTTCAACTCAAGATTTCCAGATTTAAAACGATTGAACCAATACTGGACCGTGTTTATGCAAGCAGTGTTAGGCCCGTACACGTCGTTAATGTTTCGTGTTGTTTGCGCATGTCCAAATTCGAAAATTGTACGAATTTTCAGTTTATCCACAATTTCACAAAAACAAAAATTATCCACAAACAAATGACTGAATTTGAAATTAAATTAAATCGGCTTTCGAATAAAATTTATTTGAATTTCTAATTGCGCTTTAATCCACAGATAATTAAATCTGAAAATGCTGATTATAAAATCTCCATTTCATAGGTAAAGACCTATTAATTGGCTTCAACCCATTAATGGCCCACTACTGGGCACGGGTCTCTCCTCTTGAGGAGGCCTAGAGCATACTCCACCACGCTGATTGCGGATTGGTGGAGGGGTTAGTGGCCAACCCGAGTGTCGGAAGTTTTCAAACAGCCCGAGGGCCTCCGACATTGCTTAACGACTGTTATCTTATGATAACAACCGGGACCGACGGCTTTACGTGCCCTCCGAAGCACGTAAACGCCCAAGAATTGTTTGCCACTAGCGGTCACCCATCCAACTACCGACCGCTGTTGCTTAACTTCATCCGATCACTTAGGATCGACGCAAGCCGCAGGGCTATGAGCGCTATTAATTACCGGTTGATAAATAGCGGAGTTGAGTTAAAAATCATTTAAAAATGCAACCGAATTCAGAGCCTCCTTTGAGATCGATTATAAAATCTAAGAAAGCATACTCGACTTACGTTGGTAAAAATATAGCCCAAACAATCATTTACACTATATTTATAGTTTCAGGACTCAGGAGCGTTAGTGGAGGTAAAGATAGCGTCGATGCCTTTGGTGCTACCGTCCGTGGGTGAAGGAATCCCGTCGCCTTGGTAACGTGTGCGGTCTGGTAGCTTGTCAAAAAAAAACATACTTACCGGAGCATGATGGTTCTCCGGAGGCGGCCCACCGTTGGGCACGTCGTGGGGCGCAGCGCCCGTCGGCCGGCAGTCGACCATGAGTGGAAGTGCTGCGACTTCAACCTGGAAAATAACTCATTTATAAAACATTTATAATTACTATATGTATATACCTACAAACTATTCCCGTTACATATAAGGATTGCAAAGAACCATATTGTCATTATATAATACAACGAATAGGTTTCGGAAGATTGCAACTTGTTGAGGAACTGATCGAACAACAAGTTGTACAACCAGTTGTTACTAGAAAAACGTCTTACAAACTTTTGAAAACAGATCCACCTGAGATGCCCCTTGTCTTCCATTAATACCAGAACCAGATGTTTGCGGACATGTTTGACGGCCTTCACTGTTAAGTTCGGAGATGTCCTTTGCGTCGTCCATCGCATTTGTTGGTTGGTCACAACCAAACTCGGTTATAGAAAACGAAATTATTATGCGGAATTATTTAAATTAAAAATTCTCATCAATTCACACCGATGTGACCCAACCGAAGTCGAGAGCTGAATGAGTAAAAATAGATACTTCCGGTACGAAAATCAATCTAAACCTGCGCACTATGGCCATGATATGGAAACGTAATCCCTCCCCTAATGGGACGTACCACCGAGAAAAACATCATTTATAAATAAACATTGACTAGTCACCTGGAAAACATTTACACAGATTTATAGATATGCGTAAACTATACATAATATATCTACCAAGCACTAAGTTATAATAGTTTTACACCTATTATAGTAGGTAATATTTATCTTTTACTTACCATAATTTATTTATTTATAACATACATATTTCACATACGTACAGACTACAGACAAAAAGTATTGAAATCATTAATAACCGAATCCGTTACACAATTAAGAAAACAAATCGCCATGCAATAGGTACATCTACCTTAACCGACGGTACCACAAAATCAAAAATTGATGTCAAAAACAATCAACAAGTGGCCACAGACATCTACGACATCACTACAGACATAGATTATCATAAAATGAGGATTACCTGATAACGGAAGGAAAATGCAACAAACTGCATGTCGCCGTGTCATGTCTGGTAACACGAGCACTAATTACCGGGATGGAATCTGCTAGGGTAGGGAGACGCATGCGCGGGCCGCGGCCGCGGGGGCAGCGAGCGCATGTAGCCCAGATCAGGGTTATGCAAGCATTGCAGAACCTTGACAACCTTGCCAAATATTCACTTTACTGTTACTATCAAATAGGAAAAGGGAACTGATGACGCTTGGATGTACCGTGAAGCAAGATGTTTCTTGGCGGTTTATGGGAATTCAGACAACGACGAAAAATTTGGATTTTTGTCATTGAAGTATAATGACATAGAACAGACATCTCGAACAAAATGTGTGTCCCGAAACCGCGATGACGCGTTCTTTTTTAAAACTCTAGAAGCCGATTTACACACTTGCCATAGAGTAACTTTTGTATACGACACTTGCCGAACCACGACAAACAGTCAACGACTCCAAACTTTTACAAGCTCTTGCAAATGTTTGATTTAATGTTTAATTGAATTTACTGATTAAAGTAATACACTTTATTTATTATTTACCACAGAGTAGGTACATTAGTCATTCTTATCGGGCTTATTATTTGAGTAAGGCCGACACTGAGTATTTTAATAGTTTGTATTTTAAATTCTTTAAATATCAATTTAATTAATACCGGTATTTCTATAATATTTGGATTACTTTTACATGGTAAAAATTTAAGGGTATTTCTTTAGTATCCTGCGGCATCGGGAGGGGGGTGGAGTTAGGGGGGCAGGGTAGGGGGTAGGGTAAGGAACCCCCCCCATAAAGGGGCTAATTGAGGAAACACATAGTTTTCGAGTTTTTTTTTTATTTTTATTTTGAGGTTAAATCTGTGAAAACTGCTCAGTATTTGTCTTAAACTAGTCTAAATTAATATCAGGTGGTGGATGAAGAAATAAAATTTCGACCTCCATATGGGGAGACACACAAAACGCACCACTTTTATGACAAATCATTATAATTACTATGTTCCATTATCTGCACTTTTAGGGAAAATTTAGGGGTTTTTGATACATAAACAGGCTTCCAAACGTCTCCGGCGCTGCGGGAAATGCAGCCCCTCCGCCCTTGCGTAAAAAACTGCAGGCACTCCATGCTCGCCTACGCAGCTTCGGCTCACATGGTGCCTGCAGTTTGTTACAGCGGGCGGGGGCTGCTCTCCCTCCGCGCCTCCGGGGTCTACATTCACTCTAGGGGTAGGGCAGACTAGTACCACGTGGGGTCGGGGTTGACTAAGTCGGTTCTGTCACCAATTTTGAAAAATTTTATTAGAATGTAATAAATAAATTTCATAGAGTATGACATAAACAGTAAAATGTATATATTATATGTTGCCCTTTTATTATATACTAGGAAATCGCCCTTGCTTCGCTTCGGGAAAAAAAAATTATAATGTCACCCGGGGATAGTGTAGCTTCCCAAAAGTGAAAGAATTTTTCAAATCAGTTCGGTAGTTTCGGAGCCTATTCAATGCAAACAATCAAATCATTCCTCTTTATAATATTAGTATTGATAAAAAAACCTTCCTTGTATTTCATATTTTCTAAATTTTATCTAGCTCGACCAAATTCCTCGGGCCACCAATCTTTCCAATGAACTCTTGTTTATCTAATTATTATAATTATAATATACATATAATACAATAAAATATACCTAATAACATAAATTTTATAAATAAGTAACATAATTCGTGTTGTATTTTTTGGAAATAACCTCAAAAATTAAAATTAAGATTTTTCAAAAATGACGCACTACCTCACAAAAAGCAACTAGATTATGATTTGGGACATCATTGCCTATCGATTAAACATGATATCACCCAGATACTGATGCCGCAGGATACTAAAGCCAACCCAATTTAAGGAAAATTTATTAAAAGCAATCTAATTTATCACAAAACATTTAACACAAATCGACACATACGTCTTATTGCCATAATTACTACGCATTTTTAACGTGCAAAATAAAATTAAAAATAAAAGCGTGCAAAAGCGTTTGAATGATTTTCAATCGTTTACCATTGATTCGTGTCGAAAAACCAACATCACAATATATTGGTCACATCACAAGCGTCGGCAAGCCTAAGCAAGTCTATTTAGTCCATTAACACGCTTACGGCTTGTCAAGTGTGTAAATTCGCTTCATAATTTTTTCATTCCACAGAGTACTTAATTTCATTCAAAATGGCGGGAACATTGCACAATAATTTAATGTTATTCGTTTATTTGATTTAAGTTAATATTTTGTTTTCTTACCGATGATAAGTAATACCGTTATCTTTTTTGTTTCTTGTCGTGCGATTGTGACACGTTGTTATTACGCACGACGGCATTGTTTCAGTGTTTTGCTAAAAAAATTTGACATGCGGCCGCCATGAGCGCAGGTGAGTGACAAGCGAGTGAGTGAATGAAGTGAGCCACCCTGGCCACAATGAATGCACCCGACTCAATGTTCGGGGTGTCTGTTCTATACGAAGTAATAGTACTTCAATGATTTTTGTTTGATTTTTATTAACTGGATTTTTATTAATTAGCAAGCATGTCTGCTATTTTCATACAAATTACAAGAATAATTATGGCAGATGAAGTCCAGAATTTGGAACTAACTAGGTTATTGAATGAATCAATTCAATGGTTTTCAAATTCAGTTGAGTAATTGCTTCTTTCAAGACCTGTCGATCTATCGCAGATCACATAATACTAAAATTATAATTTAAAATAATATTCTTTTCATGTTTCTACACGTGTCCAAATTATATAATCAGCGCCAGCGAAGATAACTAAATCAATTATTTAAAAGTACAACATCGGGTCAAAGAATATAATTGACTAGTGGGATACCCCGCTTGTGTTACTAGGCGAAAAAATTTTGTATGAAAAACTCGAAAATCGAAAGTGTGCCTAATGTAATGAATTGTTTTAGTGGTCTCAAACCATTTTCGCATTATTACCTTTCAAATGAAACCATTTTGGGGCATATCGGTTGAATGGTTTCAGAGTCTATAAATAAAGGAAATCCGTAAACTTTGTTTGTGTTTTATAAATAATTTATTATTAGTCGACGGACCCCAGCGCTTGCAGCCTCCCTGGACGCAGCGATGTACCTAGAGTACCTACGGTGTGCACTACGATCGATAGAGCTCCAATCCAGGTCCCTTAATAACACTCTCTAGATTTGTTTTCAGATTCAGTCCACCGATCAGTCGACCGGAATACATAATAATGTATAATATTATTATACTTTTGAACCGATAAGCAGTGATAGCTTTTTGCTGTCTCCAACTTTTCCCTTATTCTTCAGCTTTATTACAAATAGCAGTATAATTGTATGTAATAGTAAAAATAAAACAACGAAAATTTGAATTTTCGCTGGCGCTTCACATGTATACAATTTCGACAAACATTACTAGGACTAACCTGGAAGCAGAAGGATGGTAACACTATCTACAACAATAGATAATTATAATAACCTGAGACAAGTGATCTAAATGGTGCAAAAAAATGCAAAAAAATAGGTAAAAAATTAGTGCAATTTCGAGAAAAATCACTCGTAGAATAGTATAATATAAATCGGAGCATGAAGTCGGGCATGTTGTATATTGCCAGTGTTAACATTCAGATTAGAGACAACATGGTTCAAAGAAGCGGGCTAGATCAGATATTTCCATAAGGAATAGAATCAGAAATGAAGAAATCCGTAGACGAAGAAGGGTGAACGATATATGATAAGCCGGTAGAATTAGCAATGGGTTGGCCATATAGTTCGAAGGACCGATAACCATCGGAGAAGTAAGGTCTTCTGTGGAGACCACGGTTTGGTAAGCAAATCATTGTCAGCGTTCGGTGGGGGCGACTGACGACCTGAACAAGCCAGAGACTAAAGGTAAAGGTTGAAGGATGAAGTGGACTTTTCTGCAATTAGAGATAGACTACATGTGGTGTGGTCAGCAATATCAAGTGGAGAAAGAAAGCCTCAACGCGTAACGCAGCTAAATAAAAAGTGACCAGATTTATTAGTAATATGTATTTAAACGAAAAATTTAGCCAATAACCTTAGCAGCTAAAGCATCGAAAGAACCCGGAAATTCATTTCCAGTCCTAGTACTGTAAGTATAAACAAAGAAAAATGAAAATCTCAGGAAGCAAAAGGTCCGCAATTGACCAGTGATCTATGACCTGTACCCGTCACATTGTGAGAGGAGAGGAGACCCAAACCCAGAAGTGGGACGATTATGGGTTGAGATCATAATTATTAGTTTCAATAAGGAAATAAATTATGTAGTAATCACCCCCTAACAAGGGGCATTGCTGATACTTAAAAGGTGGGTCCCAGCAACATTTTTTGTACCAATAAAAATTTTTTATTCATCAAAAAATTATACTTCAGTAATTTGATTTCACCACAAGTACCGTAAGCATAACAGTTGAATATTGCTCAAAATATTAAAAGCTCTCCGTAATGTTTCCAAACGTGAGCGAAGATACTCAACCCTCAATTGGCCAGCGCACAGTGATTCGAATGGAACAAGCTAGCTGGACAAAAGTCATTTTGAATTTCCCGGAATTGTATACCTGAGCCCCTAACCAATACCCCAACTAACACAAATCCGAGAATTATTTTGCACTAATGTCAACCACTAATTAGGTAATTAGGGCAGTATAAAAAGAAAGGGTGAAAAAATTACAAATCAGTTGCATTTTTGCGATTACCGAAGTAACATTAATGTCAGTGAGTTTTAAGTTTTTTGAATAATATTAGTGATGGATCTTCAAGTTAAAGGTATGTACTTTTTATTTATAATTAATATATAAATACACTTAACCCCAGTTTTTTTATAATACCTCAATTTTAAAAAAATATGTAGTTTTTTGACGGTTTATTGTTTTCATTGGACCAGAAAGTACTTGTACCCTCATGTACCTGGGCTAGAAATTATATATGTCATAGCCATATATGTTAGCTTTCAATTGACGCCCATTTTAGCTTGCACAATCGAGTACAACTTTGTTATTTCGTCTGTTTTTCAGAATACGAATTCTCAGTTTCAAAAATCGAGTTTTTTGATGAATGGCAGAAACACATTAATGTCAGTGAGTTTTAAGTTTTTTGAATAATATTAGTGATGGATATTCAAGTTAGAAGTATGTACTTTTTATTTATAATTAATATATAAATATACTTAACCCCAGTTTTTTTATAATACCTCAATTTTAAAAAAATATGTAGTTTTTTGACGGTTTATTGTTTTCATTGGACCAGAAAGTACTTGTACCCTCATGTACCTGGGCTAGAAATTATATATGTCATAGCCATATATGTTAGCTTTCAATTGATGCCCATTTTAGCTTGCACAGTCGAGTACAACTTTGTTATTTCGTCTGTTTTTCAGAATACGAATTCTCAGTTTCGAAAATCGAGTTTTTTGATGAATGGCAGAAACATCCGAAAGAGAACCGTAATAATAGACTATATGATTTTCTATTACTGAAAAATTATTTTGGAAATATTACGAATGAATCTGCGAGGGAAATTAAAATGGAAATTTCAAAAATATCAACAATTTTAGTACAAAAATGGCAATAGTCATTAGTTAAGTATTTTATGACTGTTGTTAATCTTTTTCTATTGTTATTTTTTAAGTATCTCAATTATACAAAATATTTATTATTAATTTTTGTTTTCTTGGAACCCGTGATCCTACCTTCCATTTTTTTATATATCTTGCACTTAAATTGTCATAAACCATAATAAAAAAGCCATACCAAGCAATCAAACCCAATAAATAATTTTGTCTAGCTAGCTTTTTCTATTGGAACTACTGTGGCGAACGTCGGTTTTTTGAGAATCTTGAACTAATTGCAGATATTACAGCTTTAGATGTGAATTTAATTAAGAAGTTTGGCATTATTCTTCGAACATTGGCTTTTCAATTCGAAAAATAACCTTGATTAAGCATTCAAGGTCATGGTTAAGGTTGGTTTTTGCGTAAAATTTTCTGCCCTTTCCGAATCTGGAATAAAAAATAGGGGTTACCATTTGAAAAAATTAAGTTGACCTTGATTTGACCTTCAAAACCACAGTCAAGGTCAAATTCAAGGTCATCATCGGTTAGTCGAGTACAACTAGTACAACTTTTGTATAAAACATTTTCCTCCAAAATGCATTCCTGAGGAGTTATTCAGGGGTTTCCATACTTTTGGACCACCCTGTATATATTTTGCACTTAAACTGTCATAAAACATCATCAGAAAGCCGTACCAAGCAAAAAAACCCAATAAATAATTTTGTCTAGCTAGCTTGTTCTATTCGAACCACTGTGCAGCGTTGGGAACAATGCCTACACCCCACTCAGTACCATTACTGAGCTAATTATAACTATGTATATCGACACTGCAAAATATAACGAGTGATCCGTATTGCAAAAGGAATTATAGCCCTGCATCCCTCCAGTAATACAAAAGACTCTTAATTAGGAGACATCCCGCTAAGGGGGCCCGCCGCGCGATCAATAGCTACCTTGCCGATGTCTAGACCATTACAGGTAGGTATATTCAAATATTTTAGTTGCGAAATTGTATTGGAGGCTGCGCATATTGATAGCAGATTCGCGGCGTCGCGTCGAATATTTCCAAAAATAAGCACGGGTGTGGCCAAACTTTAAATAACAGGAATGGCAACTCTTGTAAGTATCCTTATGGATCTTCGTATAAAATATCCAGTTATTGATATAAAATTATAAGTCGGAGACCTTCACCTCTTCCAGACGACACTAATTTATTCTCATGAATTATTGATACACAAATTGTTATAGGTACATATGGCACAACCACCAGGCGTACAGTGACAACATTTATCAACCTCAAGTAATCAATTAAAAAAAAATGCACAATGCTCCGCCATAGACGCCATATTAGATAAGGAAACGACGATTCGTTCATAAAGCGTAAACCCTTAAAAAATAGCTTCAGTCGATAACAACACAGTTTCCCACGTTCGTCGTAAACAAAATTATTACCATTTACCATATTTACCATTTTGGGTTTAAATTATATTTCAAAAATACATTATTTATGATAATATTACAAACACAATAAACTACTAAAGTATACATTAAGCTAACTACTTACTACAGATTACTAGACTACAATCTACGATATGGATTCAATCAACTTGAAAGCAACGCACTTGATCAGTAAAGCTTAAAATCGCTGCGTATTGTTTTCGTTTGAAAAAAAATATCGATTATAACCATGTAACTCGATGCTTGAAACATTGTAATTAAGTGAGCTTGCAATCTGCACTCTGTTAGGGCTAACGGCTATTGTTGTACACAGATAGCCGAGTAGGACCTGATTAAATAGTCGTCAGACATCAAAGGATTAATTTCGCACAGCCCGGGGGGTCCTGGGAGTCCGAAGTCTGGGGGATGGATGCAGGCGTTTTAGAGATGAATACTAGTCGCAAAACAAGCGGGAGGGACCCGATTCTCGCTAATGTTAATTATCTAAGTACGATGTTTTTGGTAAGACGATAATATTGGATGATTGAAGAGAGGTACTTTGATATAGGTAAGATAAAACAGTTTCCTTGGGAAACGCGTCAATATTACATTCAATTGTTCTAATATTTGGAAGATAGTCATTATTTTCTAGACGACATGTTTAATTGTTTGTGGGTTGTGTATACATATGTATAAAGGAGGGCTGACTCTGGAAACAGTTAATTCCTATCTTGGGAAGTTGTGAACATTAGCATACTCCAAGTCTTTCAGAAATAATAACTATTTTTGATTAGTCTAACACTGAGCTTTTTGATAAGCAGTAGTTATATACTAGCTACGCGTTACCAAAAGGCTTGTGCAGATAGAATATTATGCAAGTCGCTAATTTAATAACTAGTCTCGGTTGCATTGCATTGTCTTACCTGTGGTCATATTCAAAATGTTTAACATGATTAGAGATTCTGGGATTAAATTACTTAACACTGAACGCAATGCTTAGAGCTCACCAATACCTCTGGGTATGTATTGGTAAATCAACACAATTCATAAACAATAGTTGAGTTGTCAAAGTCATACAAGTATAGCATAGACTCGAAATAGAAAGAAAGGATAGATTGTTCCGCATCAAGTGGAGCAATGAAAGGGCTGTAAAGAGCCTCAGAATATAGTAATACTTAGCAGCCTAAGTATTGTTTATGAATGACGAGCTCATGACGAGCGTAAGCGAAATAGCGTTCTTTGTTTTGTTACTTATGCAAGTAACTAAACTTAGTTCTAGATTACGCGGATTTGGCTAGTTCTATAAATATCACTGTCCGAGATAAGTGAAATGAGCGAGAATCGTCCCCAAACATTATGTATATTCATTCTATCAGCTGTAGGCTACAGATCAGCGAGCTTGTTAGCCACCCTTCAAAAACAGATTGACCCACCGCTCATCGAACCCCTTTTAATATACGCTCGGACAACACGAGGGGACTGATATGATGGTCCACGGTCAAGGCTTCCCGTTGAGTTCTATGGCAACGGAGGGACGGGACTACTCATGTTGCACAATCTAATTTGGTTGCGAAATTAACTACTCATGTTTGTTTATATCGTTGTCTCTTTTACACGAAGCTTTTTAATATCATGGGCTTTATCCAATGATTTTTAAGGTGATTTGAAATTATTTTAGACGAGAAAAAACTTTTTTAACACATTTAATTAAAAATTCCTACTTCAATTTGCTACTTAAAAATAATACATTTGTTTATTTAAGGTACACGTATCAACGACTCTCAAACTTGACGCTATTTTCTATACAAGTACTGTTTAAGATTTGGCTAAATTGTTTTAAAAAAGCAAAGAGATATTTGGAAAGTATTTGGATTCGAACTCTTTTCTTATTTTAGAATTGAGTAATTTTTAAAATATAATTCAATGTTAAACGTCTCAACGACCTAGCTATCTGCAACAGAATAAATAGCATAAACAGAATCTTTTCAAGATAGTTTTGATAAAGCATAATAATTTGTACCGGGATTTAAAGCCTTATGATCAAGTGGTATGCTTTCCGGGAGTTTCCGATTGATATTCTACGAGTACGAGTATAATAAATGACAGTTCAACTAACTGGTAGCGGCTCAAAATTGACATAGTCGACATGTTGGTAATGAGGGTAGCTGCAGACCGGGCCCTGGGGCTCCAACTCGTCTTCCGCCCAGTCCATCACCACCGGATCCTTCTTATCCGAACTCTTGGACTCCTCGACCTTCGCCTTGCGAGACTTGTTCAGACCTTGCTTCCGCGTGATGTTGCCTAAGCCATCAAATGGCGTGATATGCAATGACAGTAATGGGTGTTAGGAGGGATATCTTTTATTGAAAATTACGCGAAATATTTTTCGAAATGACAAAAATTTACTCGTTATAACATCTGAAATTACTATGCAACAAACTGCAAATGTCAGAGCACTACAAAGATTTAAAAGGAAAAATCATGAATTCTGTGCATGAGCTAGCAGCATCATGATGTCTGAGCTTGAATTAAGAAAACTAACAACTGTACGAGAGTGGAAAATGAACCTAACTCTTGCACCAAGGAACTATATCCCACCTAGTTGCTGCAACATTTGGCTAAGATTTAGCAGCTGGAAGTTGGCCCTGGAGTATCTGTAGGGAGGGGCCCACGGCTTTATCTCCTCGACGGGTAAGGGCTCCAGCAGGTCAAAATTCACGACCCGCTTCTCTCCCAACTCCTCAATGAAAACCAAGCAGGGGCCTCCGTCTGGACGCATCTCCTGAATGTGGCAGTGATAGGGCACCGCCTGGTCGGGTTGCAACCTGCATAGACACTTCACCCCGACTTGCAGAGTCGTCCCATCGGAGTATCTAGCTCCGTAACGCAATTCTGCAAAACGACACGCCCTTGAACTTGTTAACTCTACAAAAAAAGAATACCGCAGGTACATAAACCAAATATACCTCGTCGCAACTCACTCCACACGTCAAACTCAATGTTACGGTAAATGTCCGGATCTAAAGCTTTGGCTACCTTGTACGGGAAGGGCGTGATGCCGTTATCGAGAAGATCTTTAGCGCTGTTAATATTCAAGCAGTTCATGCAGACATTCTCCAGCTGAATGAGGCTGCGATTGAAAACAAAAATGCTGAGAGATTCCTTAAACAGACTGGCTCGTTCCAAGTCTTCCGTGTGATGCTTGCATTTCAGAGCCAGAGCGTTATTATTCTTATCCTTATCTTCGTCGGAAGGTGCCTCGATGTAGATCTTAGCGCGCTCCTTCTGTTTCTTACGACGTTCAACATTCTCCGACATGAAATACTCTATGTGGTTGGAGGGCATCTTGTCGTGTAACATTTTGTCAACCGCATAAGAAAGGTCCTTTAGCTGGTACACTCCATCATAAAGAACTTCATACACAAGAGCTATAAATCAACAATTATTCTTTACTCGTAATATGGAAACGAAAAACAGAGTATACTTTGAACTTATTGAACAAAGTGTTAATATTTTAATAGATATGAAACTGTCATGTTGAATATTTTTTTTACATAAAAATAATTTAGACAAAAGAAAATAATTTAGAGAAAAGTTGATTAGATATAAGAGTTAAATTAAAATGGCACTTACATTGACAAAAGGATGATGCATTTATGAATTCTTTGGTGTACACTGCATCAAAATGTTTTGTTTCTGGAGAGTAAAACAAGTAAATTGTTTCTCCATAGCCATTGCATATTTTAGTCTGTGGCCCTTTATTGGCTTCAAATATGACAAAATCCCGTCTGCAATCAGTACCACATAATTTTCAGTCCAGACAGGAATTTTATGAATTCAGAACAATTTTGCTTTGGAAACAAAAAACTTTCAATAGTTCCTATTAAGACTGAGTACTTCTTTAAGTCATATAGGAACTCGCAAAGCCAATAAGAAATAACTCTACAAGTTAACAAGTATTTGGTATGTTGACAAACAGTACTTAGTTCAATTGTTACAAATAGATGCTTAGCCGTGCAATGCACATGTATTTTATGACCAATCTAAATTATTAAGAAATCTAGAAAAAGTGCAATAGTTGTATAACTATTCTGATATTTATTGATGCACAGCCTAAATTGTGGAGCCAGCAACTATAATTTTTATATTGTTTATATAAATATATTACATTGGATTCTACTTGTCATATAGTTTATTAAGTATTTCCCAAGCTCTAAGTAGGACCACTTGTCTTATAATATAGAAAAGGATTAAGATCTTTAATTATTGTCTTCTTACCTATACAGGTGGCTCATTGCTGTTATTTCAATCAGACCACCCCACTCGGAGGGATTGGACATTTCTTTGAGGTAATTTTCAAATGGACAACTCAAGGACTACAAAATAAAAATGCAAATTAAAATAGGGGCTGCGCGAAAATAAAATTATAAAAAAATATTAAAAATTTCCCTACCCCTTCAAACAAGTGTCTCTTGGATGCCATGAAATTTACAGAATCTATACGGACTTTGTGGAAGTAGCGCTGCGTATTGTAAATGTTCTCGGAAACTGCTCTGAACAGACAGCTGGAGTCTCTAGCTGTGTGCTTTCGGAAAAAACCCATCTCGTCAAGCCAGCGGTCCGGCTCGGACGCACGCTTATGTATTTTCCAGGGCCCGTGACAACGAATAGGAGACGACATTGTTTGAATTACGGCTAACGATCTGCAGGTAAACAAAAACAAATGACGCTCCGACTGTAAAATAAATTTGCAATATAAATTTTCACTCGCGAGTCAATACACCGTAAGAATAATCACAAAAACAAGGCTCCCGTCTAAATTCGAATTGCAAATCCATATCATAGTTATTTTGTCTGCCGAATGCAAATGGTTGTTTTGCAATCTAAACAACACGTGCAAATAGATTCATGAGTGCAATGCTAGAAAACAAAAACAAATCACTTACCAGAAGAATATTTTCCAACAGCCGGCATCAGTTTCGAACTATTTATCTTGAAACGAACAATATTTTCAATAATAGAGAGAATTTATTGCACGTGCCAAAATCAAGAAAGCAACCGTCAAGTGGCGGCGGGAAGAAAGATTCGATTTGTATTTCAATCAAAATAGCATTTCTGCCTGTAAGTGTTGTCATCATTTTAGTACGATATCCGCAGATTCCCATGAATGTAAGGTAAAATCTAAAATAGGAATAAGATTTTTTTGTCACTTAAATACTTAAAATTATTGCTGTTTTGTTTGTGAAAACCAAACTCAATTTGTATAAATAAGTTGATTTTTGCAAGGATTATTCCTTACATTTATAAAGGGCATTTGGAAATAATTGTGAGACTAAAATTGCTATGAAGCGATCATTTTGTACATTTTTTTAGTTTTATTTCTTTGTTCCTTGTGACAATAAAGACTTTATCTATCTATTGGAAGAGCCCTAGCTTCACGTGCTTAATACGTACCTGCCTCGCAGGCTCTCACGCAGCTGACACCTTTTTTGATCGGATGATTAGGTTTTATTATTATAACGTTGACCTTTACATTTCTTTTATTCATTGATAAATTGCAATTTCATTATTTTATTTGACGTTTATAGTAACTAGGAATTACATTTATTTTATTATTATGTTATTATTATTGTTCTCAATTAAATGGAATTATTACTGATTTTATAAATTGATGATGACTGTGATTTGATATGATTGAATGTGATGTGATGAATTAATTTTAATCTAATTTAAATTATTTTAAGTTTTCTTCTAAGATATTAGGATAGTTGTCCAGTAATGTTAAAGTTCATATAAATAAATAAATAAGTGATTAAGAATGATCTATCCATCTACTTTTAATTTTTTTATTTCTTTTATTAACATTATAATGCCTATTGATTTTTGATGATTATTTTACGTTAGAGCAAGATTATGCATAATGAGAATGGCAAATTAGAAAATATAACATGGCAATAACAAAACGAAACGTCAAAAATGTCATTTATATTTTTTATATATTATCTGTCACTATAGCACAGAGTACTAATATTACTTTGAATATTCTTTTTAAGTTTTTACTTTTAGTGTCGTGCCGTGTCGTGGCGTGTCGCGTGCCGTGTGAGCTGTATTGTATTTAATTGTGACGTGACAACACACTATTTCTGAATTCAATCTGTAGGTAACTGGTGGATTATTGTCCGAAGTTTGGTTGTTAAGTAACGCCATCTTTAAATCAATTCTGGCAATTCATATCAAGCATTTTCATGCTTTACAGTTAGATGACGCTATAATTTTTTAAAAAGAATACTGGTAGTCTTCTGGTCCACCGTCCAATCTAAAGAAGATAATGCCTATGCAGCTGTGCTGTGAATGCTGTTGTGATGCCTGTGGTACCAATGAACTAACATACTATCGTTCACTGTGTGATACACATGCTAGTTTCTAGTACACGAGCATTGCGCAGATATGAAATGCAGTCCGCTAATTGAGATGCGGGAGGAACTGGTGGAGCGTGCTCGTTTATGTATTTAAATATTTAAGCATGTGCTAAAGTAGCATGGGCTCTTTCTGTGATTGCCTAAACATGTCGGTCGTGCCATTAGGGCCACACGGCACACCACACGGACCACAAGCCACACATCTCAGGATGTGGCATTTTACAGAAACCGCAACGCGTTGTGAGCTATATTTTTAGCTCAATGAGCGTTTTTGGTCTTGGATTACAAATTCAAGATATTATACCATGAAGTATAGATGTACCTCTAAACAATATGTGGTGTGAGGTGTCGACGTCGTGTCGGGTAGTTATTTGATGTTATTTCTCTGAACAAAACCGAAAACGTTCTATCGTCCGAGAATATAATAGACAATAAGCTGCGTCATTAAAGAAACCATAAAGAAACGAATCTAAAATGGCGGAAATTATCATTCCCCCTCACTCGCACGTTATTCCTGTCTTTAGCGTGGAATGATAAGTAGCAAGTCTATGAACTACGGACCCCTGCGCTAAGATATATTTTTTTATTCTACCACTATTACGAAAATTATTGCTGTGAAGAAATGTCGAAAACACCTACATTTTTGATGATAAATATTAGTTTCTGTTACAATGCTGTGAATATTGTTTGATAAATAAATTAATATAAAAAATTGCAACTTTTACCCCAAACCAATTATTAGGTAGGTACATTCAAATATGAATTCACTAGTTTTCTTTTTGACGTGATAACGTTTATAAAGACGATGAGCCTGAAAGGCATTCACGAAAACCGAGTAACGGCCGCTCACGTCACGGAAGCGCGCGCAGCATTAGAGAGAGAGGCACGCTAGACCGGCCGTCTCTCTCCCACTCAAGCGTAATCGGTCCGCTTGGAAGGCATTCTCGAAAACGTGGTAACGAGCCTGCTCACGTCACGAGCCACAACGCGCGCAAAGTATCGAGAAAGAGATACGCTGAATAATAATAAAACGAAATATATATCTGTAATTTAATATGTAAAATTGTAATTTTCATTCTATTTCCCGTTCCTAATGTGCGAATTGACAATATTTATATCATAAATTATTCTTCTACGAAATAGACGTTATCACGTAAAACCATTGTCCGTAAACCGACTTTACAGACAACCAATTTTTTTTATAATAATATTTCACCTTTTTGGCCAACGTTAAGGATAAATTCATGTCAATAATGAATAATTAAATCAAAGATAAATTTTCTCATTTTATATTTATAAAAAGCACCGTCTGTAAAACATACAAAATTTCGATAAAAATGGTTTATTGGCATCGTTATTAGCATATTATAAAAATGGAAAATTATTCATCAATAAAATTGTATATAGAATTATTATGAAACACGACCGTATAAAATATTATTGTTCACATCTTCACCCGAAAAAAAACTTGTTTCTTTCTTAAACCTTTATGATATTTCAGCTTTCCCTTATACAGTTGAGCATTTCAAACAATTCTACTGTTCCTTCACGATCCGCTATGCTTACGTTATTAATAAAATTATACAATGCAATAATATAATATCAAGAAAATAAATTTTGATACATCCGAATTAAAACTTGGTAACTACACTCCTAATTTGACCAGCGATATCGCGTGTGACGCGCGAATCTCTAGGATGGACACTTACAGAAATAAAACTATATTCCCCTTAAATAATTATAGAGAACACAAGCACAAAGCCAACCGAAAAATGTAAAAATACTGGAGTGCAGTGTGTTCCCGCCTTATAAGAAAATCAGTACTGAATCTTATCATTTATTTATTCATATCGAATATAAATTAATGAAAATGCTCGTAAAATACACTTATCAGATATATACTGTTAAAAGTGACATAGAAAATTTGGTTCCTACATCTAGTAGTCCATTCGCGGCATCCGTCGGTGAGTTCATCGAAATTTTAATGCGACTGTCGTGACAGCTCCAGTGTTGCCAGTGGTGCCACACTTCCCCGATTGAAAAGCTTAGACAACGGACATCGCGAACTGACTAGTACTTAAAATTATGAGTCTAATACAGCGATACTAGCGATTATAGTTATATGCGTAAAGGAGTTTTGGTGTTTAAGCCGTTTTCTCCTGTTCGATGATGTCCTTGGTGGGGAGTGGGTTCTTCTCGCACGTCTCGGTGTGCTTCAGCTTAGTGGGGTCGAAGTTCTCGATGCCGTTCAGAAACTGGTTCTTCTCCTTTTCCGCTTTGATAGCTGATGAAAAATATATTCGTTAGAATGATGTATTATTTTTTATGCTTAATTGGTGTTGATTCTCACCTAGCTCAATAAATTAAGCTAAAGTTATGAATAAGAGGTTTTTTGCCTTTGTTATTGACAACCCCTATCGTAATTTCCATCTTGTGTAAGGATGCTGTTACATACTGAAAATTGTAGTTCAAAGACTTTTTATAAATAACTTCAGTGCTAATAACTTTATGCCTGAGAAAAATCCATTTGCCATTTACTCGATCAATACATCGCATTTTAAACACACTTTGATTTTGGGCGTTTGAAATGTTTGAATTCGTAAACAGCTGTCAAGGTATTGTAACTTACAAACAGATAGTCTTTATGTAATCACGCGGTAATGTCGGCCATCTGTCCGTCTCGCCGAGTAAGGTCTAATCTACGTGATCGGTGAATCTACCTTGGTCGAGAAACATCACCATTTATGGCGTCGGTCGCATCTGGTGAGCCGCTTGGTATCAGAATACAAATAGGATTTAAATTAATTGATTTGATTTATTTGATTGAAACATGTTGAGAAAACACACATTTTAACTTAATATCTGTCTAAATATGTAGATATAATTCCATGAAGTTTGTAAGACGGCCAATTATTATGACTAACTGGACTGTAAAATACATCTCATACTCCGAAGTCTAGGTTGAACTTATTGGAACTTATGACTTTAGCAATCTTTAACTCTTTGAATTTTCTTCAGGCAACGATCTCGTTATTAACAGTGTCTGTAATTGCTGTGAAACTAGGTTGGATTAAAAACAAACAAGGAATGACACTTAAACTTAGGTAATGCGCATAGTTATTAAGTTAGTACTAGTCTACTTTGCAACAATCCGCGGTTAAAATGTATGATGGTACATTAAGACATGTGCGGCACCTCCCTCTCTCCTACAACGGAAACATGCACTACTAATTAATTACATACCAGCACCATCACGTGTTTCGCCCGAAACGGAGCATCATCAGGGTAAGTTGACTTTACGATGGTCTGTCGCAAAGTCTTTGCAAATTAGACTAATACTTACTTAATAACAATGGATTTACGCAAAGTAACGCCTTATACTATTAACTATAATGCGCATAGTAAGCAGAAAACAAAGCATAAAACCTTCGATGGGTGGCAAGGGATTCTTTTCTTCCGTAGTGGTGTGTTTCATCTGAGTCTTGTCGAAATGTTCCACGCCGTCCAAGAGGTTCTGGTGCGCTTTCTCGGCTGCGACAACTGGTTTAAAGCAAATCGTGCACGGCAACGTAATAAATAGTTATAATAAGCTTGTATGCATTTAAAAAAAGTTAAAGCTCATAACGACGCCTTCTATAAATCTACAAATATTATGTTTCAGTGACAGTAACATATATTATATGGTACTCAAAGTAATATTTATCAATAAAATTCATGTAAGTGTGACAAAAATAACATAATATATATAGTATTATATAAATGATGATTAGAAGGCGTCAAAAACTTCCATGCTATAAATATAAAAATAGAAGGAAACAAACATTCAGTAGGTATGACTAAAAGCGTGTCGAGACCGCTAGTGAATACAAACAGGATAGATAATTAATATTAATCGCGCGTTTACTAAACAAAACAACTTTTAGTTAAAAATTAAATTGTAAGCAATCGCTCATTAATAGAAGATAACATGCACTTGGTGCAAATGGCATAGTTAAATATTGTTTAAGTAAATTTCTTACCATCTTTGTCGGGGAGAGGGTTCTTCTCCTGCGTTTCCGTGTGCTTCAACCTGCCGGCATCGAAGTTTTCAATGCCATCGAACAGGGACTTCTGATTTTTTTCAGTGGCAACATCTGTAATAGATAAATATAACGCTTAATTTTTGAATAATTATGTTTCTAGTTAGCGTAACCAGGAATTACAATATTTTGAAAAATATGCTATTATCATAAAACGATTTTGAAAAGGAATCACTAAAAATAAATATGGTGGATATTAAACATGATTTATTTTCAACACTAAAAGCGAAACTCATACTCATGCTAGTTATTTGTTAAAATCTAAAACTAAAATAAAACAAATGTAAAAAAAAACTTTGCAAGCACTAATATCATTGTAAGTTTCTGAAAAGTATTTCAACGGACAAATGGACATGCAGTTTTAACTGGTAAATGGCTGCATCCTATGGACTGAGCGAGTCTGAAATATAAATGATGCCCTAATTGATGTAAGGTTCAGATGCAGATAAGGTAAGATGAATCGCCACGGAAGCGACATTGGTGAAGAAATTTTCGAGGTTAGCGATGTTGTCACAAAACTATTAGTATCGCGTTTTTCACCCACGAATACCTAGTGCGTTGGGAAGTACGATTTTTTCAACGGTATCGGTCTTCCGTAAGGATGATATTGGGAATTGTTCTACGCCCTGTAGCAGTGCTGAATGTAGCCTCTCTTGTGCTAAATCTGTTTTGAAAACGAACATGACATTTATGATCGCCAACGCTAGCGGTATGAGGATAACATAATCAGTACGAATATACTATTAACTGAACATTCGTAACTCAGAATAGATACTTCGTTCAACGCACTCAACGCAGATCGTTGTATTATGTAAAACTGTATGTATCAAGTGATTGTATATTTTCTCAAATTCGTGATTCGGATAACTTTGTTTTAACAGCTGCTTTAAATTTTAAAGTTGCTTAGATTTTAAAACATTTTATACTTACTTCTTTTCTTTAAACTTTTATTTTAAAGCTTTAATAATCAACTTTAATGGATACGTAAAAATAATTTAAAATATAATAAGTTGTTTTTTTCCTTAATTGAAAATATACTATATCGAATACATTATAAAAATGTATTTCTCCTGCAATAGTTACAGTACAGTACAGCACTGTTTGTAACATTATAGAAATTAAAAAAAAAATCAACTAAGATGAAATACAATAATCAATCTGTACCTTCAGCAGATGGCAGCACAATCTTTTCATTGGTGTCTACATCTCGCAGGCAGCTGGTGTTGAAGCCTTCAAGCTGGCTCTTGAGGTCGGTGGCCACCTTAGGCAGGTCCTTGAGGGCAGGGGTGTCGCTGACTGAGCACGCCATTTTTAGGGATTCTGAAAATAATGTGGTTAGAAATGTACAATTATGCTCGTAAAACACACTTTTTTGCAAAAGAAATTCAATCACGGGGCTTTTAAAACCATTTCTAATTTTGAAATCAAAAGGAGTTTACTAAAGAAGCGCGGTTTTTATCAGTTTGATTGTTCGTGAAGATACCCTTAGCAAAGGACTCTCGTGTGAAATGCCTCTTATGTCGAGCTCCACGCTTCGCGTTGGAACGTTGCCAGAAGTTAAAATCATTTCCGCCTATTAAGGGAAAATGGGAAAACGTTTAATTTTGAATACTAATTTATTAATTAGTTACAATTGTGTGTCTTTGTATGTAGTAAATTATCTACTTATAAATATATTTTGTTCGCAAGACTGAATATTACTTGACTAACTTGTATTCTTAAACATTAGAGAAAGCATTATGCACCATACTCGAAGTAACTGTAACAAATAAGCACGCAAGCGACCAATGGCATGCCTTGAGGTGATGCGTAATCTATGACTTTCGTACAAAGAAATAAAGAAATGGTTGAGTCATCCAATTATTATAAGTGTAACCGTCATCGATGAGCCATCAGTATCACTTATGTGTTAACGCTACTTTCAGTACATACTTAATTGTGATATTTCATATGATTTAGTCTCCAGGTGTTTAAATAATTTGTTTATACGAGTACACTGATTTTGATTTTTATTTCCCCTCCTCGGTATGGAACGATGTCGTATTAGAGAAGAAAAGAAACGGCGAAAGAAACTCTGCACCACAAACTCTCTAGTCTCCATACGCATACACACACTATGTAATAATAGTGTATTTTCTATGCTCATACATACCTAATTAGGTACATACGCGTACCGAAAGACGAACGTTATCTGACCCGAAAATATCGAGAACTCCGGTACGAAACTGCAGTATAATTTGTTACTAAAGATTTGGTTAGTTAAAGCAAAATTTTTGAGGAATATAACATTAAGGTCAATGTAGTATAGAATATTCGCTGATTAAGGTACATTTGTTACTTAATTTTGCTGTTACCGTTGGTTCGCTAAGAATATCGAATAACAAAATCACGTTCGTATTCCTCAGGAATTCGATGATGATGTTTTTATGGAAATATTTATTATCGAACGCTGCCTGTGCACATGACCCCACGGTGAATCGTGATGCCTATTGGCTAGGCCTCGGCTATCACAGAAACCCATTTTCAAGTGAAATACAAATAGCAGCTACCTACTGACGAAATGCCAGCCCAGAATTAAGTGGTTAATTGATCTAAAAATTGCATAGTTGAATGGCAACAATTCCAAAAAGCTAACGAATAGATAGTTTACATATAAGGACACAAAAGTAAATAAAGCGTAGTAATACGCACTTCATGAATAATTCACGTAGTGATGGGTCTGCGTGATGCAAATTATCGATGTTGTTACATGTAGATCGTCGGATATGATTAAGGTGTAAGGAATTTTAAATGATTATTTTATAGACCGTTTAAAAGCGATGTTTTTTGTTTTTTGCGCAGTTGGGACTACATCTTTATTATTATTATGAATCAAATTTAAATCTAGATAGCTTTAAGGTCAAACTACCTCCTCCTTTAAAGGAACACTTTCTGTTATTCCCTTTATTTTTAAGAGTTGTATAACGCCGTGGATTTATCGACTATATTTTAATAATCGACTATTTCCAATTTCTTCTTAATCAATTGAGATAATTTGACAAAATTGTCAAATGGAACTGCCCATTAATAGTTAAGTGCATCTAGAAGTAAAAATAAAAGTTGATTTTGCGAAGCTGCGTTTAAAAAATCATCAGTTGAATTGAATTTAGATTGTAAAAAAAACAAAAAACTCTAGTTGACGGAGTTGCGAGGTGAATCAGTAGTTTTTATCATAGTAACAGCGAGCCCAAGCAATCGCAGACGGTTAGTGCAAACATGCATGGCATACGAAATTTGACGGTCATTGTTGTCGGCAACCGACTCGTACTATATCAGAATACATCCTGTTGGGAGGGAAACAATCTTTTGTTCACCGGAGGATATGGCTGCCGGGGTGGATTTAGTTTTAAAAGTAATCAACCTTTTCATCCCGTTGCTTTTTCCAGCCTGTTGGCGGAAATACAAACGTAAATGCCTTACATGGGGAACTTTTACTTGTCATTTTAAAGCATTCATTGTTTTTCATGTAATTTTCCCAATATTGATGAATAAATTGGATTTATTGAGATTATTTTTATTAAATTTATATATGCAGGTACTATGAACGTTTACAACATCATAACCAATTTGAAATGATATTTTATTAAACAGTAAAAAAATATTATCTTTACCCCATGCGGTATATCTTTCAATGTGATGAAGATTTATTAATTAGATACTATTTAAATCAAAATCACCAAAAATGTTTAATTAAAACATGATAGCTATCATAGTTCCCTAGGAAATCCCCAATCTTCCGCGGAGTACAGGTTTACACAAGAAGTACAGGCATAAGATAATAAAATCGATCGGAAAAACTGTCTTCGAAATAAAAATAACGACACCCAAGAGCATGGAAATATGCACCGAATTATTTCAAGCAAGACACAGGTCAACGTGAACGTTAGCATGTGGAAAAATGCAGCCACTCATCTTGAAGTGACACTCAGAAGACGTCAGCCAGTACCAGTGTCGTTAGCTTTTAAATTAGGTATCAACGACATCCGTTTGGACGCAAATGCAATAAATTGTGCTGTTATCAGAAACAAGACGCTCAAATCACATTACTCAGTGTAAAACTACATGAATCAATTTAATTGACAGTATGTGCCATTAACGTACTGTATTTTAATTTAATTACAGTGTGCTGTGTGATGCTTCGTGGACGCAGAGATATCGCTGATGATGCACAAAAATCACGTCACACATACCAACGGGTTGAGGCTGTCGTTTGTGTTAAATTATTAAAGAAATGCCTTTCAAGAATTTAAGGTCAAAACCCCAAATCACATACAAAAAACTTTTTATTAATATGCCGTGGACATCTGACTACAATTTTAATTAGCTACAGTCTGTCTGTATTGTTCGCACCCAGGACACAGGAGAAGCCATATGTTTTATTATGCGTCAGCCATTCATAGCGTTTTTATTGAAACAGAAACAGAGAAAACCTTATACAAGTTTTATCAGCAGTTTTCACTGTTATGGTTTTTGTTCACGTTTATGTGAGTAATGTTATATGTATGCCATCATACTTGTAACGATATGAAGCTCGCTTAACGAGTTCTGAGCGTGCCCTGAATGCCTGCAACCTGTTTGTCGCTGCAAGACATCGGTGATATTCAACATGATTCTTATGTAATTTTGTATTCGTCAACCCTGGTTAAATCTCGACAAACTATTGTTTGATTACCTAATAACGCGTCTACGTTAATCATAACACGTTTGAAAATAACTTCATAGTATGCTTTTGATCATTTTGAAATGGATTTCCATGCCTTTGCTACGTATAGTTTCTTACACAAAGTTATTTTAACACGTTCGCTGCGTAACGATTTTTTGTGTACTTTTTGCTGGTGCGTCATGAGGTTATATTGACTCACAGAGGACCTTTTTTCAGTGCGTCGTGTGGTCAAATAAGCCCTCATTCAGTTCTGTCTTGATATAGGTTTTTCTCAATGGGGATATTTATTACTGAATATATTTTATTTTGAGGTCAAAGACTAATAACCAAGCAATATATACCTAGCTGCGTTTTTAGCTCGCACGTTTTGTTTAGCATCTAAAATAGAAACAATTTGAGAGGTCCATTTGACCACACATCGCACTGAAGATATCAAAACACTAGTGATGGGAAACACCTTTGTTGTATTATAGCACTCGACAATTCTTTCCAGAATTTTATTGACAGTTTAATTTTTAACCTTGTAAGTCACAGAAGTCTAAAATAACAAAAGAAAAATAGATTTTTTGTCTATCCTACTGTATGTTTAGGCACACAATGAAGTAACTCTTTCCACTTCATCTGGTCCCGGTATAAGACTTGACGACAACACCACACTACTTTACTAATATAATATATTTAAATTAAAAGTTGCAAAACATATATTTCGTACGCGTTTAAAATGGCTCAAAGTGACGTAACGTCTTCCTTATCGATCGCGTGGCGCAACACTAAGCGCGCGAAATGTCGCTAGCGCAACGTTCAGTGCGGATGTGAGGTACGCGGAGCGCTAGGTCATATTGACCTCACACCGCACTAGGGTAAAACAATTTTCTTTAAGTGCGGGTGAGGTCATATTGGCTCACGAGTGTTTGAAAATCTTGGATTGTTCACCTTAAAGCGGCAATTGCAATGGTATATAAATTTCTTTCCTACGATGAAAATACACAAAGTTAAGCCTTCCGCACCAGGGGAAAGAACGCTATTTTTCTCGCCGCACCAGATGAAAGTTCGCTGTGAGCCAATATGACCTCACAACGCAGCGAACGTGTTAACAAGTAAAAAATACAGGTTGTTGTTGTAAGTTGTAAGTTTTGCATACTGAACTTGGGCAAATAAGCAAATACAGCCGATACATGGTTACATTTCTCAACATATTTCCCGTATGAAATAGTTTATTTGCTTTCTGGACACAAATGAACTTTAGTATTCTATTTCTGTGAATTAGGTCTTAAGATTATATGTTTCGCGGTTGGCGGGCGAAATATCTCATTACTACCGCACTGGCGGCGTCGCGGTCTGCTACGTACTATGCACAGATTATGTTCTCAATTAAAATTGGAGGTGGAGACAAGTGGAACGGAACTTAGCGGTCTAAAATACCTACACATAGTCGCATCGCAGTTAAAATGGTGGAGCTGAAACACAATACTTAAGAAATGCATTCCTAGGTCTACTAACAAAAGCCATATATTATATCTTGATAAAAAAATATCACAATAACGAACAATGATGCGTTAAACTCAGTATTACATAACGACACAAGCCCACATTTAAGCAGTTAAATTCATCGCATATCGATCAGATTGCAAAAAACCAATGGCGTGTTGCAGTTTCATAAAAACCGTTTCACACTTTCCAATTTTCCGAATACTTTTTACGGAACTAATAATAAACCTATATCACGCTACATCCTACTGCAACCAAAAAACTTTGTTCCAAAAGAAGTCAATAGATGCAAAATCTTTTATGCGACTATTTCTGGATGTACACTAAGATATTTTTGCAACACTTTATCTTCGTTGAACGTTAAGGAAAATTCGTTAAGTATCTAATTAAGAATATTGTAACTTATGAAAAGCAATTTTTACACAAAATAAAATTATTATAATACAGTAGAAGTTCGTATATCTTAACCATTACCAAGCATTAGGCAGGCAACGTACACAAAATATATGTAATATAATATGTGTAAATGTTAGTTATCTGAAGTCTGAAGAATGCACAAACGCATTCGTCATACTCAATAGATTAAGTATTTTAACAATACAAACATGATAATTATTATATCAGTAGCCAATAGGTATATCGACAGTATGGTGTAATTTATTGTGACATCACTAACATTTGTTAGAATCAAGAAATATATAACAATTATACCTAATTGTATTATGGAAATGAAAAATTACTATGAATATATTACACACATTTATTACACACTACATGCAAGTGTATCTCAAAAATAAACAGACAACAAACAAATCAATCATAAAGTGGGTATAATCAGGTTATTGTAGGATTGACGTAAACCTGAATAGATAATATAATATTGGGTATATTAATTACTTAGTAGATACTGAAGGTGCCTACTAGCACGATACGACACTAGGTCCACGATAATAATCTACACTACCAAAAGAGAAAGATCTTCACCTCATTTGTCGATGTTTACAATCCTAACGCGGGCACAACGCACATCACTACAAACAATTTAGTCATAATGGCGACTATCTGTTGTGCCTAAATAAAATCAACGACCCATTGTGGATTAATTCTACAGCGTTTAACGGTACGTGGCGTGTCATGGCTCCTTTCCAAGCCCTTTTATGGGCAAGACAAGAACCGAACGGGTGCAACACTGGTTGAATAAACTGTCACGAAAAAAATATCAACAAGTTGCGTTGCGCGCCATATGGCCACTAAGTAAGGCCGTCAAAACTAAAAAGTAAAAAGTTACCGCTTCGACACGAGTCTACACTTGTACGGTTTGTTCGGCATGATCTTCTGAATCGTCGAAAACTGAAGCATAGATTTCAGTATACGAGTATAACAAAGTACTCTGTGAGCAAAGAATTAAACTTAAATTAGCACGCTACCTTTTTTTTTGTTTCGAATGAGTAGTTGCTGGGTCAAAGGCAGGTTTTGTCCTACGCGTAAAAAACAATGACAGTCGTCACGTCACCGAGTTGTAAGTGGTCCCTAAACAGTAAATGCATGTCTGTTTTGCATGATCGTCTAGTCTAGGGTCTCGAGGGAACCACAATACTATGAAAAGTTCTAAACGGCCGGGCGACCCTGCACTGACGGGTTCGATTATGGGCGAAAGCAATAATTTTTTTAAACTTTGTTTATTCTAGGGTTGTCGATGTTTACAATGTCACATTTGCTATTCATGGCACCCGAAATATTTCCTTACATCTGTGCGGAGTAGGTTTAAGCGTTTGTTTTACTTAATGTACCTAGTTATGTGTAATAATATTGAGTAATGGAATCTAGACTATAAGTATCGCATCTGGCGCATCGTTAGCATCTTTATATGTATAGAATTTACTTTATACGTTGTGGTTATTAAGCTACTGAATGAATTGTGGTTCGTGCGGTGACCACAAACCTTGGAAATTGAGAGAACACTTAGCGTGCCTAAGTGTACTTCTTGTTATAAATTATTATCATTTTTATAGGCAACCCTGTTGGTTACCTGTGTAATTAAATAAGTAAGAAAAACACTGACATAGAGATGCCACTTTGTTGATACCGTTAGATGAGGCGCCTCGCACCGGGCGAAGAGCGCGGCTATAGTGCCACACTCTACACTCTTACTTAACACATACAAGTGTCGAGAGAATCAATAAGACTTAATCTATACTAATATTATAAAGAGGAAAGATTTGATTGTTTGCATTGAATAGGCTTCGAAACTACCGAATCGATTTGAAAAATTATTTTACTGTTGGGAAGCTACACTATCCTCGGGTGACATAGGCTAACTATATTATATATGTATAATATTTTTTACAATTTTTCCCGAGGCGAAGCAAGGGCGATTTCCTAGTACATAATAAAATGACACAAAGCGTAATCTCCAGAGTGGAGTATCACGCGACGACTAGGGATAATGTGTAATATTAATAAAGTCGATTTTTTCATTACAGTTTGCGATGGCGCAGGCGGCGATGTCGGCGTTGCAAGAGGGGAAGCGAGCGACGCGACGTCAACCGTACACTGAACCTTATGACTCACCAGACCAAGCCTCGCGCCTCGCGGCTCGCAGCTATAGGGCTGACAACTTATATATTAAGATACAAACCTAAAGAATTATTGAGTTTTCTGTATTAGGTGCGGACTTCTAAGGACCACCACACAATTTAATGTATGATAAGACGTATTTTTGACTGCCGCATTCAGAGTCACTTAACGGTTACTTAAATCCCTTTAAGTTATGTGACTCTGAGTGCGCTAGTGATGGCAGTTTTGTCTTCTTATATAGGACGTTAAGCTCTGTAGCCCAGTTTCATCCCAACAGTCCATAAATCCAACGGTGTAAGTAACAGTTAACTTTAAAAGCTTGATCTCCTCAAATATAATTCTGCTACTGCAGACGCAGGCGAGGCAGCCCTGAATGACTCCGTCACCGTAGAAAGTTAGTTATTAAAATTTCACCGTAAACAGACCAACAGAACAGCGGCCTCGACACGGCCACTTTACTGATCACTGACTTTACAACCTCTGGTCATTACCGGCGCTTGTCTGACCGATCAGACGACTACCAATAACGAGGAAATAATAATTTATGCGCTATTTGATTGCGTGACATGTAATATGCTGATGAGATAGGTACTCAAAAATCCAATCAAATACTCGATTCAATTGCAATTTGTACATACTAATAACTGACTTTTTAAGCAATTTATTTTTGTATTCCCTTGTTAACTTAAACGGTAAAATTCCAGTTATTTAGGTATATTTATTTCCATATCTTCAATCTTTCATCTCATCTCCATAACTTGGATTAAACATGCAAATTGATTCATTCATCTGCCTAAATTTAAACGTGATTTATACTCTGTTAGTTTGTAAGAATGTTGGGTTACATTACTGGAGTACCTACCTACCATACGAAACATTGAGATTTCTTCACAATTAGTCAAGGAATAAAAAAAATTGTATTCATAAAAATTAAAAGACAGATGTTGTGTTTTCAATTAATACAGGCTGGAAGAAGTAAATTGAAAAATTGCGTGAACAACTTTGTACAGAGAAGTGAAGTGAACATAGCCTCTCCAATTAATTTTTGTGGAAGCCTGAAGGGCTCTACTTTTCCCCCTTTTGGAATTCTGCAACGCATCCTAGGTATTTACAGAATTATAAGTAGGTAAGTAAGTATTCTTGTGATTAACAGTAGGTAGGTACCTACTTAGGTATTTTTCATTCTGTTAACAAAGGTAAGTAGCTAAAGTTATTCATTAAAATTTAACTCTGTAAACTTGCGTCATTCATAAATGTTAAGATTTTGAGAACGCAACAATTTTAAAATAGTTATACAGAATATAGACGTTTGAGTTTGACACCAAACATTTCGTTACACCTAAAAAATCCTGTTACTATTACAGGTTAACTACAATAATTCACAGCTAGGTAAATTATACATTAGTCTGTGTAATCCAAAACGCACAAATGCTTCAAATTTTCATATACCTACGTAAAGTTGAACATTGCATTTTGCACACGGACTAGCCTTGAATCTAATAATACCACGCATTCCAGAGTCCTGCGACATCTGTTTAGATCGGCAACCTTGCCTAGTGCGTCTAGACTTTAGCGGCTAGCCCACGGCCTACAGGTAAGTACTCGTAAGGTAGGTCCTACGTATGGTGCGCAAGGCGAGTGAGGCCAGCTGCATATACTCCATGTACGGACACAGACCTCATGGGAACCGGGTTGCTCGCGCAATTGCATAATGACCTTCGTTTCGTATGATGAAATTGTATGCCTTAAAGTTTATTAGCATTTTCGACTTAATTTGAGCGGTTCTTCAAAATTAATACGCTAAACTTGTAATATTTACGATAAATACTCTTAGCGATTGTATCCAGTAAAAATGTGAAATGGCAAGACTTAACGGGAAGTAAAGCTCCGGCCGAAGATCTCATGCATAGATAGCACTATAATGCTCGTTCTCAAAAATAAGGTCACCCTCTCCCAGCTTATCTCAATGAATAACACTTTCTCTTACGCCGAAATATAGCAAGCAATTTGTCACCGAAACTGCCCACTTATATCATAATAATAATGTTCGTAATGGAGCCCATAAACTCTGTTATTCCAGTTAGAAAGCTAAAGTTATATCGATTACAGCATTTACAGCACCCATCATCATCATTCGTCATTTCGTCATCCATTACTGTCCTTTGTACAGTCGAGCACGGGTCGCCTGTCAGAATGAGAGGGGTAGACGTAGACCCCACAATCCACCATTAAGCGAACTGACATCACATTAATCAAGTCCACCACGTTGGTTGGGGTCCGTATTGAATAGGATTTTTTATTTATTGAGATGGAAAAAGTGAAAAAGCATGAAGTTAATCTGATGTTTATCAAAACAACCCACGAAGGTCGGTCATAGACATTATGTCCTCCTGAAGGTGATTGGATGTAATATTTTGTGTCTCTCTTACAACTTGAAGCTAGTTACTCATCGACAGAGTGAAAAAGAGTGTAGGTAAGTCTGTTGGTGATTCCAACCCAGGAACATCATATCTAAAATTACCATGGCCTACACATAAGGATTTAATCGATGTGCTGCCAAGGCTCCAGAAAATCTTTGGTAACATTCCACTACGATAAGCAGATCCTAAGCCTAAGGCCGACTAAGCAGGGCCCAAATCTAAGATTAAATGTTGTCAATAACGTTCAAGATTTTTGTGACATTGAAGAAAAGTCTTAAAAAAAACATCTGACTGTTGAGTGGCTCGTGTCAAAAACGCTGCTGATATCAATCAGAGTTGTATTCGATCGACATTCCTAGATAGATATCAGACTCTGAAAAATACGGATAACGATAATTTTTCTATATTTCCGTGTCCCAGACAAACAAGAGTGCCAATTTCGAAAATTGCACCACCTACAATATTCAACTCGCAGAAAAATTTGTATTTGTAAAGACAGCAAATTGAAGTCTATCTTTCGAAGCGCTCTTGACAAAACGGAAGAGCCCTTAAAACAAATTTGTAAGGATTCAGGCGAAGAAGGCATCCTTAGAAATGCGGAAGTTTATAGCAACTACAAAATTGCAAATGGCAGCATTTCCGACCTCACGTACCACCAAAACGACACGTATTAATATGTGTATGATATCTGAATACACAGTTAAGTTAACGTAGGTACAATGTTTAAATATGCTTGCGATTAAATTGCTACAGAACGATACATTATTGTAATTGAACAATTTACATGTCGATAAAAGCATATCTATTAAAGTTAATGAGATGCTGTCTTATATCGGAAGCATGTGAATAAAATTAAATGTAAGTTTGTTGACTTTGACTTTTAAATATTCGTGCAAGAGTGTACAATTCCTCCTATCTACCTACGTAGTCGTCCCACGCCCAGAAACCAATCTCATAACACGGGCGATAATTAGATTAAATGTAGTATTTTCAATGTCAATACCAGCAGCGGAAACGAAAACAGTGAGAGCATAGTCGTTTAAAAATTTTCATCTTCACAGATTTTGGAGAACGAAGCTCCATCTCTAATTTTTAAAGGTACCCATCAGTAGTTGGGTAGGTACTTGGTAGTTGCCCAAAATTGATAGAATTACTTACGGGTTGTAAATTGTAATGACAAATAAAGGTACTTAGGATGTATGCTAAGGCCATTGAAACTGACGATTTATACTTACTTCACAACGTAAAAAAGTTATTGTATCTAATGTACACAAATTTCACTTCCACCAGAATCTTATAGAACTTAAAATATTGATGGACATAACATCTTTATGCCCGGGTTATGTTTTATGAGTCGTAAACATAAATCCAACCAGTAGGTCTCTCCCGTACTAATAAAAAATAAATGTATGAAGCAGCAGAAAAACAGTTGGTTAAAGAAGACGAGAGAAATTTGGAAAAAATAGTTAAAGAAGACGAGAGAAATTTGGAAAAAATAAAGAATCAGGGAAGACGACACAAAGCTTGGGGCGATGACGCATGCGATTTGAAAACCCCAAGAGAAAACACGAAGGCGCGTGAATACCTAAACTAAACATTTTAATTAAGATAATATTACTTTTGTAATAACAACCGCAGAGACTTAACAAATTCGCAATTTACGTAGAACGGTGTTTTTAGTGCATACTTTTCATAATATTTTAAATTGTTCGTAAAATTAGATAGATTCACTGAATATTGTAAGCGTTCTATCAATGATCGATGTACTTTTTAGGATCGGCGTGATAGCAGCCGATAAGATTAAAAATTTGCCAGTTTGAAATTACAATAAAAGTGTAATGTCTTTAAATGAAATAGATAAGAGAACAATTTATTAAAGCAACAAATAGAACATTAAAAAGTATCAAGAAAGAAAAAATGTTAAATTTAAATTGACATGTTACATAACGGTCGAATTTCGACTGCAGAGTGGGTTCGCTCTGGTAATTATAATAAGGCCTAAATACTAACTAGAAGCCTAAACTTTAATAAATAATTGCAACAAACAATTTCACAACAGATTAAGTAAATCGACAATTCATTTGAAATGATTTTAGTTTAGATTTAGATGATGTATTTGAACAAAAGGTTGATATAATTGATGCTTATAATAATAGAATTGATACTATTTAGAAATAAGTGTCTACTTAGTCTATTTTTACGAAATGTAATATAACAAAGACCTACAATAAAATTTATCAACGTAATATAAATATATAAAACAAAGCTACTTATTGTTTTGATTTTACATCTTATCATTAACATAATAATAATGATACATGAATGATATTGATGATTGATAATATAGATATGATCTATGTTCATTGGAACTAACTAACCGATTACGAATAAAACTGCAAGGATTCTATTCAGATGGTAATAATTGTAGAAGCACCTTAGAATTATTAAATTATAATTGATATTATGATTCGTATTTTTGTCTAGGTACTTAGATTTCCAAATCCTCTAGCCTTTCTTCCTATTCCTTTCAGAAGTTCCAGTATTTAAGTGATTGCACATTGCAGTCACTGAATTCTGACTGATCTAAGAAACATCCTGTAGGAGCTGAAAGCGATAAGCTCACCCATTGTTCAGTGCTTCATTTTAATAATTGTTTTTTTATGCACTTTCATTTGTAGATTGCAACTATTCAACGAGTACCTACCTATAAATATTTTGCGTTATTTTTCCAGTTTCTTAGCTAAATTTACCCCTATATTGGCGCTGATTCCTACTTACCTGGAAGAGATTGATGCCTTACGCCCGAACTCACAGTCACTAATGGTTACTTAAATCGGTCCTTAGTACTAGAGAATTAGTATTGTGATTCTGTACTAAGTAGCGATTTAAGTAACCATTAGTGACTCTGAGTTGGGGCGTTAGTTCCATAATGTAACTAACCCATATTCGAACAAATAAATTAAATTGTAAATGTATAAAAGAAACTATGAACCCATAAGCGTAGCAATTGAGATCATTGCACACGTCAATAAAATCAATCCCGTTAGATTTACCGAGCAGAGTGCTAAGACATCTGGTAATGTTCTATGATTAATATTCATATTAACTGTAGGTACGGTCTACTGTGTACCATACAGTACACATCACTCAAACAGTGTTGCCAGGTACCACATAATTACGGTAGATCTACCGTATTCAGCTTCGAGCTACAATAGCATTTTTAGTGTTTTAATACATTTTACCTTTTTTATTTTTATTTTATTTTTGCCACACAAAAATCTGATTTCAGTAGTAAGTGCCCGTCCAAACGTGTTAAGTGATAAGCCCCGCCCACCTACTTAACAGAAAAATAGAAAAATTTCTAAATTATTTGTTTACTTGTGTACTAAATTACTTATCTACTTATCTACTAAAATGTCCGTTCACACGTATTAATTCACTTAAAATTTACTTAAATTTTAGTTAACTACTTATCTACTTAATACGTGTGGACGGGACATAAGAAACCTTAAATCTCATACAATACGGTGGATTCACCTATCGAATCTGTGGTATTTCACGGAAGAATCTACCGTAATCCAGTTTTTTGACCTGGCAACACTGCACTTAAGTCAGTTCTGGAGCACCTTCTTGTAGCAGCGGACGTTATGGGATGTTATTGTCGGAAATGGTGACTTCCGTGCAGCCATTTTAACTTTTATTACGTATTTGCACCAAGTCTAGAGCTGTTTTCTTTAAATGTATTATCATTTAAAGGCCAACAGATATTTTTTTGGACTCTGTTCAGCATGATCTGTTTATTCAATTTTATCACATTTTAATGACATCAATACTGTTTATTTAGGTATAAGAGGGTCACTAGTGGATAATAGACTCATTAGTAATAATATGTAGGTTGTAATACCTAATAGATCATAGATTAGCCATTCATTTAACTATCC
The DNA here is from genome assembly GCA_963932265.1 of Thymelicus lineola. Lineage (NCBI taxonomy): Eukaryota > Metazoa > Arthropoda > Insecta > Lepidoptera > Hesperiidae > Thymelicus > Thymelicus lineola. The sequence goes on along the minus strand of OZ010693.1, from coordinate 16,612,710 downwards.
GTTTTGTAAAGATAGAAAAAATACCATATTCTTGACTATTAATGAAATAATCTTGAAAACTTTGGAACTTTTCATGTTGACTTTGGAATATTTAGTAATATATTTGCATGTCAATAATGATGCAAGAGCTGCTTATTATCCGGACACCTGTACAACAACAAGAAAAAATAAATGAATTTTAATAGAACGAGTGAATAGTTACTTTGTTTCTAGGTTATTTGATAACGCCTTCTGTCGAAATTTCAATTTAGTAAAATAGGTATTTTGAAATAAGCGAAGACGTTCGTAATCTTTCGGGTCTAGGTTTAGAACATAAATCATTTTCTTTTTCCATGTTTATTAAACATCCACAGTCGGTAGGTCTACCCACGCTCATAAAAAAATCAAAAGGTAGCGTAATTAAATAAAATATTAATTTACTTCGAGAGTACCAAAGATAAAATAAAGCGATGTTTGACTATGTTCTGTGGTTTGACTGGCCATGAACTCCTCCATTGAAATGGATGGTTATAGATAACTGGTAGACAAATCTGAATTAATATAAAAGAAGATGCAGGTACCAAATGTTTCTAATGCCATAATACGAACGTACATAATCAAAATAAGTTATCACTAACCAGACCTTTCAGGGCCAGTCGTTTGTAGAATGCATCTAATGGATGCATAATGGGAGTCCGAGACAATGCCGGACCGATTGTTAATCTGTGCGAGGCGGGAGGCGGGAAATAGACGCGACGTCATGTTCTGGAATGCGACGCATCGCGCTGGAATCGCCATGCTAATCATCGCGTAATCTGTGCCCGCTACTCTCAAAATAGCATTGCACTAGAACCACAGAAGAAATAATATTACATCTAGTACCGATTACCAACCCATGGCATAATAGTCATAAAAGGTCAAAAGTTGCTCAAAATACCAACGTGATAAGAGATATCAAAAATGTTACAGTATTAATTATGATTCATTCATATCATATGCGATGGGCTTTGTTTGAACATGCCGTAAACTAGGTAGCTACACCAGTCTTATGATTTTGAAATAAATCCTTCTTGTAGGTGTAGAAAATGAAGGTACTTTTTAAAATATTATTTATCTCTTTGAATCGTATGATCATGAATAAAATCGTCGCTATGAAAGGAAAATATGTCCAAAAGATTGGATGGGACGTTTGAGAGCCCAATTTATAAGGTACAGGCACTCGTATCTAGTACCTAGACTAGACCTGCAATGCGGTACTCTTGGGAGATAAATCAATTTGTGATGCTGTGTCCTTCTATATATTCGGTACAACGGCACGGCGGCGGCGGCTGACGTAGTCTGTCTGCGTTCGTCTTCCAGAAAAAAATAATCTCGTTATTTCTCCGTCTTTCGCAAATAGGCATGTAGATTCAATCAATATCACGTTTTACAATTCGTTCCTAAGAAATTAAGTTTGGAACCTTTGAACGGAACAAAAAAGTTCTCTTATTTTTAGAGGGAAACTCATAGATTCTGGTATGGATGACTGGAAAATTTTGGCACCTAATACAACTACATACGTTCCAAAACTTGTCTATTTTACATTTAGGAGGCTAAGATCACAAGGTGCCAAGTTTCATAATAACGACAACAACATTCGTAATAAATGCCACTGGGAATTTGGTTCCTGGAAAATTATTTCAAGGCCGTGTTCTAAACTTGGTGCACACCTCTTGTACAACTCTTGTTTCCCCCGTTTTCCATCTCATTTATTGTTTATTCAATTACTTGTATATCTACTTGTATATTGTACCTATACGTAGGCATTGAAGTATAATGTCATAGAACACACATCTCGAACAAAATGTGTCCCGCCACGCCGGGAGGTTCTATTTTCAAAATCGAGCACCCGTTCTCCTTTCAAAATCGAACGAACCCATTGAAAATTGAAGCCCATTGGCGCCAATTGATTGGGACATACATCGCGCGTGTTCGCAGTGTCGGTTCTATACGCTAGTACTTACTTCAATGTGCATAGGGTGTAATATTTACCACTATTTCTTTATTTTTATTTGTAAATGGCATCACGTCGGCGCATGCGTCAGACGTTAGAGCCAGTGTCATTTCATCCCGGTTGATTTGGTTTCTTTGCCGGTTGGCCGCAACGTATAGCACCGAACAGAATACAGGCGGAGAAAAATAAGTATTACAAGATGGCTACATATAAAAGAACTCTTTACAAAGGAATCGGGATTGCAGAATCGTTAAGATTCTATTGAAGACTTTTGTTTTTCAGCCTTTCTTAGCATTTCCATCTAACTCTAGTAGATAGGTTACTGTTAATCGTATTGGTGATATTATAAAGTAGTAAAATCGATTAATGATAAACTTCCAAAAAAAAAAACTTCTATAACAAATAAAAAGAGAAAAAATAGTTCCTATTTAAAATAACGAACATTTACAAGAATTACATTTCAGATTTCAGTCCATCGTCAGACTCAGACAGTAAAAATTTGACGACGAGTTTCAATTAGAATTGCAGAGAAATTAAACGTTGCTGAATATATCCATATTAGAAAGCCGATCGTTGGTAATTATATTGAAACAGAAGCTCGGAGAGTGGTTATTTGCTCAACACTTAATGGGAGGGAACTGGGAGCTGGGAGTGCTACGGAGTACGGAGTGGCTGCGGTGCGAACAATCATTTTGTTCATTACAACCCATCTTCCGGTCTGGACCGCCATTTTGCATTCTACTTCTTTATTTTTCCTTTCAGAGAAAATTTATGTCGAGTACATCCGCAATTGAATGTGATGAAGTACGAATTTTAATTAACTGGTCATATAGAGAATTATTAAATAAGATTTCTGACGAGTAAATAAATAGATTATTACCTAATGATACCACTGAATTGATTGTTGGAAAAAATGTTTTTATAGAAAATACAGTATCCATAGTAAAAGACAAATAATTAGGCCTCGATTCACGAAGAGCGAATATAACCTTTGGTTTTCCATTATATGGAACTTTATTACGTGGAATAATGATAGTGCTAACTCAAACTGCCAACTCCATTTCAAACTACCATTAGGAACACAACTCGCATGCTTCATTATTAAAATGTTCATCCAATAGGTACCTAATTTTCCTCATCTGAATATGAATAAATTCATGAAACATTAACGTACTCCAGTCATAAAACTAGATGAGTTAATATTAAACAATGACTACACGATTAAATATGATAAACAAATCACAACGCGGTCGTTGACCTGGCTCTAGAATGTAACATCAAAAATTTTACGTCTCAAATTTTATGAAGCGTCAAGATGGTAGCAATTAAGATACTCTTAAGTCTTATTTCAAGAGCAGCAAAGTATCACGGATGGATGCTGACGAGTCTAGCGCTACTTTTTGTGCACATCGACGAATACTCGTGCTTTGGAGCAGTTAAAATATTATTAAGGGTGTAAATTGATTTCAAGACAACGGCATTGTTAATGAATCACAAGATTTTTAACGAGTGCTACTCACTGAAAGAGAGCCAGGTAAAGATTTTTGTAACATTCTTACTTTTAATGGTCGATCTGGATGAAATGATCTCAATTAGCAGCAATAAGAAAACAAATAACAACTTAGCGGTCAGCGGTTAAATCCCAATTCTTATTTTTCTAGATCTGTTTTACAAAATCAACAATTTGCGCTGAAATGTGAAAATAAGATGTCTATAACAAATACTCCATTAGTAGATATTATTTCCCATGTCATCGTAACACCCGTTTAGCTAAGTTTCAACCCTATTTCATTCCCGCAATGTCATTTAATGGCATTTTTTGTTCAAAACCCAGACCCGTCGAATGAACTAAGCCGCGAAACGTTGAAGTAGACTAGTGTCGTCCGTAACGTATTATATTTCAGCCCCAAACGTTACCCTCGCCGTATCGATCTGCAGGACACATAGGGTACCTAGTACCTACCTACTGTACCTAGGCAGTGGGGCCCGCGGGTGGCAGCTCGCCAGCTCACCGCCAAATTCCCCTCCACCAACAACTGTATAAAATGTATGCTCACTGTCTGCTTCTACGCTTATTTCGTTTTAATGAGTTTTAACTCTAACGTTATTATGATTCAAATTACAGACGTTAGTATTTGGAATATTGATAAATGGCGATAATTTTGTGTTTGCTTATTTTAGTTGGGCATCAGATTTTTTAAAACTCGAAATACTCAGTTTTTGACAAAATGAATCGAAGTCAACTCTAAGTTGACTTGTAAGACTGGCTTGGTCTTGAGACTAAGCAGCAAAGTGTCCCAATTCCGGTAAATCCGATTTTGGGTATTTTAAGATCTTCAGCTAAATAAGTAGAGGCTGATTCAGCGTCAGGCATCAGATTCAGCGAAAACAATGGAACTTTAGAAATTTAAGCATTATTGGGTGTTGTAAGTGAGTGCGAAATGTATTGTGTCTATAATGAGAAACGAAGTAGGTACGCAAATGCTGCGGAGTATAACATGATCATGTGCTAACGCAACTCCCCCGCCGCCGACCCTAACTGTTGAGCATTAGGGGAGGTTTGGGCCCCGGGCAATCGATTCGCTTATTCGGGAAGTTCTTGCATCCCTTTCTTCCTCACGGACGAGCGCAGAGTGCTGACTCCCTCGCACTGACATTATGCCGTCTGGCAGATTTCATTACCAACGCACTTGTAGCGAATCGTACGTATATTTTACTCACAACCAGATGTAACAAACACTATGTAAATTGTTTCCTTCTAATGAGTCTATTAAAATTATCAATCAAATAAATTTAAAAACATTTAAATATTTGTTTTGAAATTACGTTTTTAGGGAAACTGCCGAAAAATAAATGTGGATAAGATCTATTTTAGGAATAAATTTTATTTTAATAGTTATTTTAGGAGCACAAAAACTATTATAATTTAACGTTTTGCTAGTAGCCATTACTTTATATTTCAAAACAACAATTAAGAGAATATCTGCTGCTAAAACTTTGATGTTTGAAAACAAAAGAATTAGATGATAAAACAAGACTAATAATTTTAACAATATTTATTGATCTGTGGATGATACACGCAACGACGCGACGCATCAACTGTCCACTGTGAGTGATTTATAACATACAACTGTATCAACAGGAACAATAGTTTCAAGCTATACAAACGTCAACCTATAACTCGGCAGTGTACCGTTGAACACATGCATTGTCTGAACAGTAATTGAAGTAATTACCGACTGGCGATTACAGATTTCGTGAACGATCGAAGTAAGGCGCCATGATGTGTGAAAGCGGGCGAAAGTCGACGACATCACACCAAACCGGTTGCTGATAACTCTTTTGTAATAATTACAATTGTGTTACACCTACATACTAATCCTTATCTACTCGTTGAAAAAGTGTCGTGACCGTATTGCATTTTGTTAACTACCTACTGCTATGTAATAATTAGAATGAATAAAATTGGGAAAACGATAAAAAATATTTCTTCACACTTCCTCACATGAAAAAAGGACAAGTCTTGTAGTAGGGGATCCCAAGAGATTTTTGGATTCTTTTTACTGATGGGTTCCCCTAAAAAATTCCCAAGTTCGATGATCGAATTAACGAGTCGAACTAGTTGGATGCAAAGCTTTCAGATGATCGATTTTTTACTGATGGGTTCCCCTGAGCGTACCCCCTATATTAAGGGCTCATATTGGCTAGAGGTACCTACTTATCAATATGTAAGGTATCCTTCCTTATAATAATCTGCCGCGCTCAAGTAATTCCACAAATCCCTTCTTGGGCTCCCCAACTATTGCTTTTCGTATCTCTAACAAAGAAGAAAGAAAACAATACTGTGTGGAATTGAAATAAAACTTTAAATTGAAGTTAAAAAAAAATAAGTTTGATTGAATTAAAAGGACTATTTAAAAGAATGTAAAGCATCAAACTCCTGTTCACAGAGTTTATTATTGAAAACCTCTGAACGATTATTGGATGTGTCACCCATGTGGTTCGTGTTTAGTCATATGTCTATTTATAGTGTGGAGTGAACTGATACAAAACTTCGTTTAGGGTTCGTTAGCATCAACAGTGTCCTTTCCAAGGACTAATTAACTTCTAACTTCATATGAATACAAATAAATATTTAGCCAGGAGCCCAAAATTATTCAGATTCATTTCGTATTTTTGGGATGATAGTTTCAACTTTAAAGGCTTTTGAGTTGAATGACACTGGTTCGTTAGCGCAACCGACTTAATTGTATTTATTAACATAACACTGCATGCTGTGCTGCTGTGCCCAGCGAACCGTAGCTGTACGGTAGTTTTTTCCGCACTTCATAATCATTTAGTAAGTACGATGCGCAAATTATTCAATTAACGTTTCAAAATTAATACATGAAACATTTGTATCGTCGCCTTTATTTTAGCAGACACAGGCAATCTCCCCCTGATTTCGTTCACCCTCAGAAATTCGAGTCACGCTCAAAAATAACGGAGCTCATAACTCAACCATTATGCGTCATTTGTATTTGTTAAAAGAACAATCGAATGTTAAATTTGAACACTACCCGCATCGAAAAAACATAATATGACTCATGACAGTTTTCATAAAGATAACGGACAAAGATAGTACATAATCCTGTTTACCTTCGTAGCAAAAAGTTGAGGTAAAGGAATGCCTTGTTGATATCGTATTGTCGATACTACGTCAAGTGCATCAATAAAGCAATGAACTGGGCAAACTAAACCGATTACACGTATACAAACCGCTACGTCCCTATCGTCTCCGCCGAGTGTAAACTCACCGTGAACTTCACCAGCTACATAAACTTTATTTATTTCCTGTTCTCAGTAAATAACGAGAAATCTTCTGTTGTTTACGAATAAATCTTAATTCAAAAACATTCCTGATCAATGACTCTCATAAGCGGTACGTTAATTATATTTATTTACGAAGACGAATACGGGTTTAGCCCATTTAAAAAACAAATTTAAATAAAGAAAACGCTAAAAAATCCAATTTATAAATTATTATCCGTTAAATAAAGTTAAAAGGCGTGACTTACCTAGTTATTTGGTTGTGGGAAGGAAGTGAAAACACGTGCACTACGTTCGACCGGCTCAACGCGACTGAATGAATGAACGAACTGAACTGAGTGACTGGCTGGAGTGGAGCTGTGGAGAGTGGACTGTGGTGTGGAAGCCGGCTACGTGATGTGTCGGTCGAGGCAGGCACACGGACAGACGACAGACGTTGTGTTGTGTGCGTCCGATAAGTCGGGGGTGGCTGGCAGCGCGGATAGCGGCAAGCGGTGGTAAATACATACGGCGATAAATATGTATTATATAGGATATAAGCGAGGCACGGCCACGGCTGTGCCGTCGCGCGTCGCTCGTCCTCGATGATTCATTCACAATCGTCATTATTCAAACGAAAACAAGTAAGGAAGACTCGCGTCAGCTGTACTCACATCCATTGTTATATATGAAACATAAAAACAACTTAAAGACAGTGATAACGGTCATAAGTATGTTAATTAAGAAAACTCAATGCCTTGATTTTTTACAGGTTATTAGAATACTTACCACACCCCAATCGGTCCGGATAGGTGTCGTAAACGGTGACTAAATTCGGCCCACAGGTTGAAGGGTCATATTATCCAAGTGAAATTACTTGCAGTCGAAAAGGCGTCATAGCTACACACTTCAAAATACCTACCCTTCAAAAAGACAAATGACAATCAATAAAATCTTATAAAACAGTAAGTAATTGCACTTAATTTTTCTAGAAAATAACTACATACTCATAGCCTCACACTGTGTCGTGGGTGCCACACAAAGACAAGCACAACACAACCAGACCGAGAACAGAAATTCAATCTCATCATAAAAATTTTCGCCTCGTTGGGAATCGAACCCAGGAACCTTGGCACGGCGATCTGCCATGGTAACCATTGACACGGGTCGAACAATCCCTGTGGCTTCTTTCTTACCACTCCTTTTCTGCATAGCAGTGTCTTGTTGAAGCAAATCGAGTAAGTTTTAAAATACTAATAGCAATTAAAAAATGCAACCTCTCCATCTGTTTACCGCTAGGTATATCTAGTGCACCTACAAACTAACATTTAGCCGTATTGGGGCAACTTAGAATACTAACCCCAATCCCATAACGGATAGGTGTCGTATGAGGCGACTAAATCTGGCCCGCTGGTGGTAGGGCCCCTTGAAAGGATTATAGTGGTGATATTTATTGTAATAGTTTATTAATAGTTAATACATCATTACTAATATTATTTCTTCACGGGGTTCGCCTGGATAACTACCACCCTCTTTCTTGAGTCAGTCGCCAAACCATTCGTCGTGTTTCTTCTGGGGCTTGAGAGCCGTTCTTTCGTTTTCTTGGCCAGTAACGTATCAGGTTCAGAATATAGAAGAAATCAGTGATACCTTTGGTGTTGCTGATGTTCATGGGCAACGATAGCAACTTACCATCAGGTGGATCGTCAGCTCGTTTGCCGGTTACTTCCATAAAAAAAAACTTTAGCTTGGCCACCAAAACATTTTATGTCCTGAATAAAGTCTTTGCCAGTTCGTCCTCCGGAGATTTGGAGTCTTTGTTACCAGCTTTTGTGTAACACCTGTGGTGACGCCCTTTACTTTTCATAATTCGGCCGTTTTTTGGCATTATGGTCCAATTTTCCTCTATCCAAGAATCTCCTAATGGAGGAACAATTCAGCTTCAGAGCCAATGACTCTTCTGTACAACCGTATAACGATGCACCTATTAACCGGTGTGACAAAAAGCCTACTAGATACCTCTAGCCAATGCATTCGAAAAATTCTGGCACAGCGCTTGATATATGCCTAATGGGAGTGCCAGACAGACTCGTTCCTACACATACGACCCATCTGCCGGTCAAGCATATGGATAGAAAACGTATAAACGCGTCTAATAGTAATCAGGGCCGGCGTTTCTCAGGGATCTGCACTTGCGCCACTACTCCTCTTCACAAAAAAAGTCCACTAGGACCAAACCAACAGTACCCAACTGTCCATTCGAAAAGAGCTCTAATTTTCGGGCCAATTGATGTTATAGTACTATTTGATAGGTACTCAGGAATTTTTTGACTTAAGTCAACATTTCTAAGTGACATGTGTATCAGGATGGCGAAGATGTGTACAATGGATAGTAGAAAACTGTGTTGTTTTTACATCTATGTATATCACCTAATTCCATTAATAATTAACGCTTCACTCATAGCTCCACTATCCTGTGTCGTGGGTGCCATGGGCAATACACAGACAAGAATACACAACACCCAGACCGAGAAAAGAAATTCAAACCCATCGTCCACCGCCTCGCCGGGAATGGAACCCAGAACCATTGGACGGCGGCCCGCCATGGTAACTGTGCGCCACATGGGTCGTCGATTATTTTGTAATTGATAATAAAGGCGCGTCCTAAAGGGATTTTCATTCATGATTTCCAGTAGTAATGAAAATATTTAAATGGACATATACAGTAATCCCTCTATAACACTTACCCTTATAACGCGTTTTCATATTACGCGATTTCAATCCCCGTATTGACCAATCTACCGCGTTTCCCCCCTGGATTACTGTAGTTCCAAAAAGGATAGGGATTATATCTTATTTATTATTATTATCTTCAGTATAGGCGATATTATAAGGGTGTTTCTTTGAAACAGATATATTAAAAGGTGCTGATTTGCTATTGCTCCCAGTAATAGAGTGCACCGATGAATATTTGTCAGTCTTAAGTTTTATTTTATTTCACCTCGAAGCAAAACTGAATCCCATTGTCCACCAATCAACCCTGGGAGAAAAGGGTAATGGCTGATTATTTTCCTCAAAGTCCATAAACACTGCTTGTTTATTCTGTACGAGTAACCGCTCTCGCTTTGCTTCGGTTTTCTTTATTTTTTACACCTTGGGCTACATTATTGAAGTTTTATTAAGGATCCCTAATTTTTTTGGAAATATAATATAGCCTATGTTACTCGGGGATAGTGTAGCTTTCCAACAGTGTAAGAATTTTTCAAATCGGTTCAGTAGTTTCGGAGCGTATTCAATGCAAACAATCAAATCTTTCCTCTTTATTATTAGTATAGATTATGCACTATTTATACACTTTATTATTTCTATTTCCACAATTCTTCATAAAGTTTTATCCTTTCATAAATTCTTATTCAGTATGCATTTTCTTCTCAGTTAAATTTTTTGGCTTGCTTCTTTGGTGTATATGTATTATGTATTTCAAAATTTCAAGAAAACTGTATTGGAGGATCGAAACAACTTACTAATTTTAGAATATTGCATCAATCTGTTGGCGAAAATAATATAGATATCCAGCAAAGCGTCCTTTGGATGCGACAAATTTAGTTTTGCTGATTTCTGCTGACTTATTTTTGTTTTTAATTTTTATCAAATAACTAAATAAGACCTCAATAGATATATTATTTTTATATAAAACTTGAAGTAGAGTATAATTACGCTCAGTCTTTATTATGAGATTTTATTGTACTCTTCAATAAACAAAACGATGTTACAGACCAGTGTTGCCAAGTACGGTAAGTTACAGTAGATCTGCCGTATTCAGCTTCGATCTACCGTAACAATTTTTTGAGTTTTTAGTACATTTTACCGTATTTTTATCTGCACCAAAATCTGCTTTTAGTAGGAAAAAATCTCTTTCATACAATTTACGGTATTTTATTTCAATAGAATCCAAGGTATTTCACGGAAGAATCTACCGTAATCCAGTTTTTGGACCTGACAACACTGTTACAGACTGAAATAATATTTGATGTGGTGAAAAAGCACCACATCGCCCAAACCCGTGGCCCAAACAATGTTTATATTGTATAATATACAATACATGTATGATTATGTATCATTTGTAACATATTATGTATCATTCCTACCAGTAGGATGTCAATTCTTTACACAAATAAGGTATGAGCTACAGTGGGATATGAAATAAAATTCAAAATTCCTGAAAAGAAAGATTTATTTATTAATTTTTTGTTCAATATTAAATCATATATTCTTTTGTTTCTTTAATTTTTTAATTTTCTTTTTTTTTTCCTCAGTATAAAATTAACCTATTTATAAATCATCATTTTAATAATCAAGAACAAACAATATTTATTTATGTTTATTTAACATGGTGGGTAAGAATAGTGCAATTAAAGGATTAAATAAGAAATACCAGGAACATTTTGGGGACATTAAGACACAGTATAATAATTATAATCATACTTAAAAATTATTACTTCAATAGACTACAATGATATATGCACAAATCTAACATATTAATGGATCTATCAAATGTATCCGGTGGAAACTCAGATCAATAAAAAGGTAGATATTAGGTCAAGTATTATTAAAGTAATTGTTTTTTTTAATGATACTTATTAAATTTAAAATAAACATTATGTTTCATTAAAATTAAGTTCGGTATTTTTTTTTAATAAATAATATTAATATATTTATTTTGCTATCCATGTCGTTATTACCTATAGGTATCCAAAAAATATTTTGATATGAGAAAATGGGAACGAAGTAGAAATGATCCTCACTGGCAGCCATCTTTGTCAAGTATAGTTTATTCAGACCATTTTGATGACACTGATATGTAGAAAACAAAATATGGAAATTATAATTAGTGTACGAGTATATATTTCTTGAATTGTTTTTGTAACATACATTCAATTTAATTTCCTTTTCCCTTTCTACCCTGAGCGCTTACTAACCTACTAAAAAAATACAATTTATAATGTGTAGATACAGTACAGACGAAACGAGCATTGTCATTCTACTGAATGCTGACCGATAAAATACAACGTTTTGACAAAAAATATTAAGACAAACTTATTTAACAATCTATACTATTTCTAACATTTTGTCGGGAGATTTAACTGAACTTGGCAATGTCAACATTTCATTTACGCATACATGTTCGCTATGCTTTATCTAATACCTTTTATTGATCTGAGGATAGAAAATATAAATTACTGAGTGCAATATTATCATATTCACATAACCTGAATTAATTAATGAATTATTTTCCCCCAAATATTTTCCTGGTCAAAACCGCGACACTAGTAATATAATATAATGATATGTTTTTATAAGTGTAGTATTGTAACAAGCTTAAGCGTATTGAAAAGTAAGAATAAAACAAAAAAAAATTCTCTTATGACAAGGGTCTTAGAAGTAATACAACCATATCATAGCGCGGACCGGCTAGCCTAATCCAAAAGAAATCAAAACTCTATCTTAAAACCTAACCTTACTTGTATATTTAATGAAAATATATTACTTCTCTTTTTATCGGTGGACACAAAGATATTTATTTACATTATTTTACATTTACTCCGCACTTTTACTTTCTAGTACATCTTATTTATAAACTAATACCGACTCGACACCGACATTTCGACTTGTAAATTGAGATAATTAGCCAAAAGTAATTAACATGTAGGCTTTCAAGTTATTTTGTTTTATTTAAGCCATAAGATGATTAATTAATGTCACTAACAATAACTAAATATTTTTAACAACTATAATAGATATTTTCATTACTTACTATCCGATATTTACGAAAAGATTATTAATGAAAAAATAACAAAAGTATTCTAAAAGGATATAAAATTATTTAGATTGAGGCTCACGAAATATGACTCTTTTATTGCGGAATAATTTAAATCTATTTTTTGTTTTATTAAATTAAGCTCTTTAAATATTAATAATAATAATCGGGATTGACGTAATAAAGTGGAGTGATAATATATGTGCGTGTAGTGTACAGATAAACCACGAATTTATTTTTACTATCACAAAAGACGCCAGAACAGTGTCATTCATAGACCGCCCCAAAGAAAAAAAATCAAACTAACAACACTAATCTGTCAAAACTTTAAAAAGATATTTGATCGAGAAATAATAATTACTGTTTTTAAGTTTTAATTCACTTAATTTGATGTTTGGTACGCATCATTAAGCATGATATTGCTAAATAAGTGTAGGAGATAAAGTACAGTTTAAAATAAGTAATTAACACGAAAAAGAAAAAAATCTTGAATGCAGATTAAGACAAACAAACATAAAAAACCTAACAGCTAATTTTCCGTATAATATTGCACGTGAAAAAACGTAACTTTTTAAAACTATCCGATATATCGAGTTTAATTTGAACGACACCTAATGATTTCCTTGCCAATGGACCACGTTTATCCGATATGGATTTTGCATCTAAGCAGGGCTGTCCAGAACGACACTGCTACAGTGCTACATGACGACCGCCCGCAACACGTTGCTGACCTTGCAGTTGCAGACGGGGCAGCGCTTGGCCTGCGCCCACACGCGCCGCGCGCACTTGTAGCAGCAACAGATGTGCGCGATGCGCCCGTGGACGAACACCCCCGACTTGGGCTCCGAGCAGCACACTATACACATGTTATCGTCCTTCTGCTTCGGAGCAGCGTCGATGGTCAACGCCGGGTCGCTTACCATCTTAACCAGCGGCTTGACCACCGGGTGGTCGGCTGACGAGTCGCTGTCGGAGCCCGAGCGGTCGTTACGCGCGCGCTTCACGTTCCTATCGGCCGATTCGGCGCGCCTTTTCGTAATCCTATTCTCATATCGTAGCTCGCTTAACCTACTCTCACTGTCGGGTCGGGAAGGCCCGTCGACCTGATCCGTGACCGAGGTGACAGAGGTGACCGATGCGATCGACTCCTGGCTGTTGCTGGCGGACGCCACGCCCGAGTCCTGCGACAGTGTATGGATCGGTTCGCTATCTATCCCCGCGTCGAGCTTGTGTTTTCGCTTCGGTCTCGGCGGGAAGAAATTTTTACGTACCTAGAATGCATTTGTAACACGGTTAATATAAATAGGTATTATACATCATTTTATTCTTGACATCACATAAAAGTACAATAGTACATAGTACTGCATTGTTAATTAAGTAACATATAACAAAGAAAATAATGTCTAATTATGTACATTAAAATAACAAGAAATATTGGACGAAGAAATATACTAAATAAACATTATCCACGTGAAGCTACAATTTATTTTAGATTAATTTAAAATGACTTCTGTGAAGATATTGTACTTTAATTATATTCTATAACTGATATTACGAATATATGAATTATCATTATATATGGCACATGGCAAAATGTAGTCTAATGTATCTTCACATCACATCATCATATTAATCATTAATCCACACACAGTCACTTGAACTTCTAATGACACTGATACTTGACAGTATATACTGATAAGGATAATCCAGCGGCCAGCCTGACAAGCTACCAGTAAATAATAATAATAACCAGTAAATTTACGCAAATCAATGTGGAATTTTTGTTTCTTACGCCAAATATGTACTTACATAGTATTTTTAAACTGTACTTAATCGGAGCTTCCATTTCCATTGCGGGCTGATTCCCTAACCATATTTCAGGTCAGATTGCAGCGCTCCTCTAATATCACGTTCTATGTTACACACATACACAGCCAGCGTCACATACACAGCCAGCGTCACATACACAGCCAGCGTCACACACACAAAACAAACACACCTTCCATCCATATCACTAGAGTAGAATAGATACTTCAATGAATAGACTTCAATGAATTCTTCAGCTAGTGTAGTTCAATTCATTAATTAAATCACACAAGGGCGAATGGCGTGCTACATGTATATACCTATCATATCCTTGGACTCACCTGATTTATCTGCTGTACAGGAGACGAGTGAACCATCCACGGTTATAGTTGTTAGTCATAACTTATATTAAGTTAATAAAGGTAATGTCAGTATTTTTTTATCGAATTAACCAGCAAACGAGCTGACGATCCACCTGATGGTAAGTGGCTATCGTCGCCCATGGACGTTGAACATCAGCAACACCAAAGGCATCACTGATGAATTGCCGGCCAAGATATAATTCATAATTTAAATACCTCATTAAGAGGTATAACACTATCAACATATTTTACTATAGAAGTATAGTTTTTAAAGGGTTAAAAAAAATTGGTGTAACTGTCTTAATATGTAACAAGCTAAATGAGGTTATAGCATAGAATAATTTTATTCTAGTCTTTACCAAGTACTGATATAACTGATACTGTAAACAATTAACAATCTTCTATAATATAACATCTAAATCGAAAGTATACCAGATGTTTTTTATTACTGGTATAACAGATACATAATAGTCACTAATCAATATATCCCAAAGACTAATCAACGAGTTTCAGTCGCCATTGAATGTGTAATGGCGATGGCATTGATTAGCAATGCGTCACAATGCGAACGGTCAAAAATGATTCACAGTGAGCAATCAATGTGTCTCAGGAGCAATCAATGAGTCTCAGCTGTGTATCATATCGACCAAACAATATGGCACAGCAACCAATCAATGAGTCTCAGCGACCAATCAATGAGTCTCAGCTGCCAATCAATGAGTCTCAGCTACCAATCAATGTGTTTGTTATAACAAACATTCGATCTTACCTTGAAACACTTCTCGCAGTATCGGTAGAGCGGGTTGTTGTTCTCCGAGCGGCACTGGGCGCAGTTCCAGTAGTCATAGAAGTCAATCTCGCTATCGCTGTCGCCCGACGCCGTCTGCTCCGAGTCCGCGAACTCCAAGTCCCCATCGTCACCCACCAGGACCTCAATCACTTTCGTTGAGATTATTTCGTTCTGGAATCAATGAAAAGGTTTTTATGAATCATGGTGTATTTTAAAATGGATAGTTAACATGATATGAAGAGCAGCATTATTTAACAATATACCATTGCATAGTCTGAATATAGATTACGAAATGTATTTGTACCTAAAGTTTCCCTTGTTCCTTTATATGTAAAAGCAACGTTTAAAATGTGATTATTACATGTATCAAACAATAAGTTCCTAATCAAATCAATAATTATTTGATCCGATTATTTATCGGCCTCTGTCAATTAATCTCTAATTTCCCAACAAGGCCAACTGGAATTTTATATTTTTTTTATTTTAACAAAAGACATCGCGTTCAATTATTATAATTCAACCATGTCCACTTACCATCAGGTGGCCTAGTTGTCGACCATTCACATAAAAAATGACCAAAGTGTGTCCGTGTACTCACGTCGCTATTCCCCGACGAGTCGCCGTCCAGTGGCGCGTCTTCCTCGGGTTCCGTCACCGGCTCGAACTCAACGGCGCGCTCCTCGTCGCTATCGCACCACTCTGTGTCGCTCGTGTCGCGCAACAGATCTACAAACACCACACGGTTAGCCAATAGCCTCGCTGGCCCCCCTGATTAGTCGCAGGTCGGCTTCTATACCCCAATGCACTCCTGTGCCCTGTATCGCTTCCTATGATGATTCCTGCCCATCTAACAGGATGTGGATGTCTGTTGTCCTTATTTTTTCGGCTAACATTCAATGTAAATAATAATCTTACTATATTTTTTTGTATTGATTTCAGATTTTTTTTCCAATTTCTTTGTTTGTGACTATATATTTTTTTTCATTTGTTAAACCAAATTCAGTTTTTGTTAATTTTTATTTTCTGTAAGTCAGTTCTGTCCATTCTTTTTTTATTTTTTGATATATTTTCGTGTCTTCAATATTTTTTTCTTTCATTATCGCAGTTTTTTTTTCATTTTATATTTTTTGTTTATCTTGCATCATCATATTATTTTTAAATATTTACCTAATAAGTAAAATTAAGTCACTCCAAATAGTAATCTATGATATGCGAAATAACACAAAGTTTCATGCATAACAAAATAACACATACAAACAAACACATTCAAAATAATACTAATTACACTGTAAACTTACCAAACAAATTCAGTTCAATCAGCAATCATTTAACGTACTTATGTAGTACTGTACAATACTTTACTTTTCTACATAAATCTATTATTATTTAGACTAGAACATGTTTCTTAAGAGACAGCTTTGAATAAATAAAATTAATCTCGTTGACATTCAAATAACAAATCATATTTAGATGGTGTAACTTTAATAAGTAAGCTAATTCCTTGTGTTGTCGTTAAATTAGAGTTTTACAGTATTAAAGCAAGCAAATTAATGGACAAGCTGAATGGCTAATTGGCTATGCTCTTTAAAATTATGAAAAGCAACCATCAATGAACAACTATGAGGTAAAGGTAATAAAGCAACCCCATTTTAACAATAACACAAGCACGGCAATCAGTCCGCAGTCCATTATCTTCCTTGGTGATCCGTGAGCACGCGCGCATGGCAGGAGTGGACCAGTCACCAGGGCAACACATCTGACAATGTTACCATACATGTATGTTAGTATCTCACGCAAACAACATCCGTCACACGTCAAGATAAACCTTTTTAACCCTAGAAAGATAACCTTATTTCAACCTACGTTAAGAGGTACCAGGGGTAAAATTTACTGCAATGAAGAAAGTTAATGATACACTTGATAAATCCGTCAAATGTATTTTTAACTTAGTAATTAACTAAAACAGATTATTATTTTCATTAAATAATAATTTTGCAATAACAGTAAATATATATTTGCTTTTAAATAAAACAAAGCTCTCTAAATAAAATTGGACTTTAGTTAAAATCCTAAAATATTGAGACATTATGTAAAACAGAGCTATTTATAAAAAAAATTGTATCCAATAAAATTTAAAAACATAAATAGTTACTTTTCAAAACGTCGGATAAATGCCCAAGGTCTACTTTTGCAATATATTTGTCATAGGATTTATATTTTCCCCTTTGATTTTCTATTTCTTTATTGTACGTTTAATTTACCAATTATATTATAATTACTAAAAAAAGCTAGAAAACATTTTAATGAAAAAAAGCGTTTCCAGCCAGGGAAGTGTGACTTGGCTGGATATATACCAACTATATTTCTACCCCGGTAGAAGTTACTTCCCGAAGTTATGTAAAGTTAGTCCCAACATTTCATGTACTAAAAATAAAACAAAGCATTGAAAATCAATAGTAACATAAATAAAATGAAAATCATATGTTAATGGTAACTATGAGTAAAATTTACTCACCTCCTATTCTACGAAAGCGGTCTTAAATAGCTGTGATCTGATGTGCGCTAGCGTCGAATTATGGCACTTGACATGTGGGGGTAGAGATAAGGAAAGCACTTGTGGACCCCAGGCAATGTAACTGTTAACTTTTTATTCCAACTTGTGAGTAAAATTTACGAAGGTTATCCTTCTAGGGTTAAATTAAAATTTAATTAGTCAATAAGTAATAGCATACTAATTGTAAGTTAAATATTATTTGTCTTCAGTCTGTTGAAAATCTGAATCAATTATTGAAATTTGGATAACCAAAATATGCAGAAATCCCCGTAAATCGTAATAAAATGTGTTCAACAAAAAAAAACGAAATACAATAATTATGGATCATGCAGAAAATAAAATGGTTCTGTTGGAATAATGACAATGTTTTCCAAAAAAATAGCACTGATTGATTTTTTTATTTTTATTGACTGTATCACCTACATTTATCAATTGTTTCTTTTTCCCAAACAATACAACTAGTTTCGATTTGATTGCTCTCTGTGAATTATGATTGACAATAGACTCTCAATGAGCAACAGTTATATTTATTTTGAAACAGGAAAGTAAAGGTAGGGTTTAAGTACGCTGTGTAGCCTGTTATTGATATAAGAGGCAAAAGATCTAAAATTTTAAAAATAACTGTTAACAATATACAGGGTGATTGGAAATAGGTGTAAAAGATCTGGAGGGGCTAAAGTATAGCGCATTTCCTATCAATCTATGTATGGAATACCCTATCCAAAAATCAATGGTTCTGGAGTTATTAATTTTTTAAATATTTTTCAAAAAATTCCCGATTTTCTAGGAAAAAATTCGATGATTTTATTTATTACTTATTTGGACACAAATTTTAATGAAATAATTATTGTTTAATCATTGTTCTATTAAATTTCATTAATAGTCATCGCTTAGAGGCTTAATCTTTTAAATTAGGTTCTCTGAAAGTCGTGACAGTAAAAAATAAGGTGTCATACTTTCATTTTCATTTAATCGTAAAATAAAATTTTATTAATAAAAAATACGTACAAAGTGCATCAATAAGTACCTGACTTCAAGACCTATCCGACAAGGTATAAGAAAGTACATAAAGTTTCTAAAATTTAGAAAAAAAGACTTGGTAATAAAACCAAGTACCAGGAAATACAAACCTGTAGAGACTCTTAAAAGTAGATGCTACCCACGCCGGTACTTATTTTGACCCTTTTGTTTTTGTTGTAACACGTGCGAGGTTATTGTTGTCGTTTTAGATAATATTGAGTTCATTGTAAAACATGTGCATTGGCGTTTTTAGTTAATGAGTCAATACGACAGTTAAAATTTAACTACTTTCGTGTGCGGACGTACATTATCGTTGTTTTCTTAAAAAAGTTTTTCTTTTCCATACCAAAATAAGCTTAATTTCAATGGCGGATTACAGTAATGAAGAATACGCTGACATTTTATATTGATATGGACTTAGTGATGGAAATCCTTCACAAGCACGAAGAGAATATCAGCTACGTTTTCCAAATATTTTGGTGACAAAATTACTATTTTCTAAGTCTGCATGAAGCATAAAACGGCAGAAGTCTAATCTTCTTGCAGGATCTCCTTCCTCCAGGGCCTGAACCTGTGTATAATGGTAGGAGTAGAGCCTTGCCGTATGCACAGTAAACCACACTTTCCATTGTGTTAAACCAAGCAATCTTGCCACGACTCTGGTTGACGTAGTCGGGTCTCTAACAAAATGGTCTATGATTCTTTCTTCCTCTTCAGTATCGTAGATATGCGGCCTACCTGCGCCATGTCACCTCTGTTGAACGCTGCCAATTTCCCTGACGCGTTGATACACCGCAGCAAAGACTCTATGACTTGGTAGGCGACGATTTGGAAAACGTAGCTGATATTCTCTTCGTGCTTGTGAAGAATTTCCATCACTAAGTCCATAACAATAGAAAATGTCAGCGTATTCTTCATTACTGTAATCCGCCATTGAAATTAAGCTTATTTTGGTATGGAAAAGAAAAACTTTTTTAAGAAAACAACGATAATGTACGTCCGCACACGAAAGTAGTTAAATTTTAACTGTCGTATTGACTCATTAACTAAAAACGCCAATGCACATGTTTTACAATGAACTCAATATTATCTAAAACGACAACAATAACCTCGCACGTGTTACAACAAAAACAAAAGGGTCAAAATAAGTACCGGCGTGGGTAGCGTCTACTTTTAAGAGTCTCTACAGGTTTGTATTTCCTGGTACTTGGTTTTATTACCAAGTCTTTTTTTCTAAATTTTAGAAACTTTATGTACTTTCTTATACCTTGTCGGATAGGTCTTGAAGTCAGGTACTTATTGATGCACTTTGTACGTATTTTTTATTAATAAAATTTTATTTTACGATTAAATGAAAATGAAAGTATGACACCTTATTTTTTACTGTCACGACTTTCAGAGAACCTAATTTAAAAGTTTTAGCCTCTACGCGATGACTATTAATGAAATTTAATAGAACAATGATTAAACAATAATTATTTCATTAAAATTTGTGTAGAAATAAGTAATAAATAAAATCATCGAATTTTTTCCTAGAAAATCGGGAATTTTTTGAAAAATATTTAAAAAATTAATAACTCCAGAACCATTGGTTTTTGGATAGGGTATTCCATACATAGATTGATAGGAAATGCGCTATACTTTAGACCGTCCAGATCTTTTACACCTATTTCCAATCACCCTGTATGTATACGCTCACATGACGGGTCTCACGTTGCATGGCGGGGCATGTAAAATCATGTTCAATGTTCGAAACCCTTATGGAAACATACCACATGTTTCCTTCCTTAGGGAGGGAAACCGCCAAGGCGCCAACCGGTGACGTAAACGTGTAAAATGTGGTATGGACATGTTAAGACCAGTCAAAGAATTTGTTTGTTGACTCATCTCATCATTCATCACCAACAAAACGTTTCGAGCGTTTTCGTATCGGACGAAAGGACAATAGTTTATTGTTCGACACAATAGGATAGCAGTAAACTATGCCCTTTTATACAGAATGTCGCGCATAATATAATGTTTATTTTAGGGTTCAAGCGATTATTACTTTAGAGTTCCGTTTAATAAGTAATAACTAGTTTACTAATTGTTATAAAAACACATGCCTATTTTTGTGTTTGTCATATTTTTTCCGATTGTAATTACCTGGCATAATTTTCGGTGCAAATTATTATATAGGTCTTTGTCTTTATAATTTTGTGGAGAATATAATAAAATTTTAATTACAAAACGTTTTGTGGGGTTATGAGGTTTTTATTATGGAAATATCCGGCAAAGGCAACACTAATGCGTTTCCGGCCAAAAAGAGGGGAAAAAAGAAAGAAAGAACTATCTCTCAAACCCCCAGCCAGAACGGTTAAGGTATTTTTGTTTTAAAATGCACATACGTTGGTATTTAAATTTATAAAATAAATATCATACAGTGGAACCTCGATTATCCGGGCCTCGGTTATATATCGTCATGTCAAATGACAATTACCAAATACTTTAACCCTTTAAGGTTGCAGTATTTTAGTAATATTTTTTAATAAACATTCATTTTTGATAAGTTCAATTTATGTTTGTTGTTTTTAATAATTACTTACATTTATTTTAATTACTTACATTTATTTATTTTTACATTATGCATTATGCTATAATCTGTTGTGTACAAAAACCTGTTTTTTTCATACATTCGATTATCCGGATTTTCGATTATCCGAATGCCTAATGACAACAATTAGTCTGGTTAATCGAGTCTCTACTGTACTTACTTACTTACTTTAAAGTAACTACTATTTGCTTTACTACAACTGTTTAAAATTATATGAAAAAAAAAGAATTATAAAACCTAATTTTTTTTATATGGACTACATTTTTATTGTGGAAACAAATAATAAAATTATTTTAATACACATATATTGTGTCTAGAAGTATGAGCTATACAATACATAAAGTAATAAAACATATCACTGTTGACAGCCTAATCTGTTATTCATAAAAAGTGTGACTGATTGAACAGACCAATTATAACTTGAGCAATCAACTGAATTCCAAACGAACCATCACCAATCTTTACCTGTAAGCTTAAAACATGTCCACACAAGTTCAATTCACAGTTTCATGCAGTTCAGTGACTCACACTACACAGTACTACACTTCACACACTACATGTGAGAGTGAGCAATATGAGAATGTGCAAAAAGACTTCTAAAGTTTTCCTTAGAATAGGATTTGCTTATGTAAATAGAAATAATGAGAGAGAAGGGTTTCCGGTCTCCTTGAGTATTTGTGCAGGTAATTAGTACAACTTTTTTAACCAACTTCAAAAAATGTTCATAATTTAGTTGATTTTTTTGTAAGTTGCTCCTCAGAACATTGTTATTTTATCAACCAGTGTGCCCTATTTTGCAAAATTTAGTTCTGATGATGAGATCAATCAGATGTTGAGGGATCTCTTTAAATATCATTGGTATACAAATGGTAATTTTTTGATACGGAATGTTAAGGTGACTTAGGGTAAAGTGCTTGTATAAATTGAATATGCTTCAGAGTTACTGTAGAGTCAATGTAAACTTTACTGAATTTCTATTTAGCTATTTAGTTTTATTAGTGCTTATTTCAGAATGTGATAGATACCATAACACCGTCACCTCAGTAAAATATTGAAACCAATATCAAACCTATATCAGTACAATATAATAATATTTTTTTATGTAATACTATAATAATGTACATTAGCATACAGATAAAATAAAACAATAATTACTTTTCTACTTATCCACCTCATTTTTAGTTTTTTTTTTACTCATTATAAGTTAATGCTTGACCACTGATGAAGTCTTAGATGGTGAGCCCACCATAATTCACCATATAATTTTATCATGATAATATATAGTGGCCACTTATTACGTCTGCTGATAATTCTTGCACTAGCATTGCGAACAATGATGTCAACATACAGCACAGAATGGTAACAATGTAAAAGTATCAACAGCAATGAATGTCCACAAAAATAGAAAACCAGACAGAATATAACACTAATTTGTAATATTCTTTAGAGCATGCAGTCAACACTCAACTCAGCATTATAATTAATTAAGATACATAATTAGGTAAAACCAAAATTTTCTTACCAGTTTCCCTATCTTGTATGCTGAATATGGTCTCAGTTGAGCAGCGTCTACTTTTAGAAGGCTCAGATAAGGTTTCACATGACATTCCCTTGTTCCACAATGATTCTGAAATATCAACCATTACTGTATGTAAATAACAAAATAGTGACATCCAGGCATTGAAATCTTAAGTATATAGAACCGACTTGGCAGCAATGGGCTTCAATCTTCAATGGATTTGTTCGATTTTGAAAGAACGAGGCTCAATTTTGAAACTAGAACCTCCCGGCGGGACACATTTTGTGCTATGAAATTATAGTTCAATGCAGGTGTTTTAAAATCTTGTTTTCAGTCATTATTGATATATTATTCAATTTTAATCTACTACTTATGTAGAACATTAGTATTATTTTTTTTTTTAAAGTTTCATGGCTCAGTTTACATTTTTAATTATCATAATATGTTTCTTTGACTTATAAAAACTGATGTACGCTAGTCTAGTCCAGAGTAATTACATGAAATCTTATGTACACAGTTCATTGCAACGTGAATTGGTTACAATTTACAATGATAAATAATTATGGAAACGAACATAAACAATAGATAACCTCCACCTTAATGAAGTTGATCAAAAAGTGACAATTTAGCCGGGCAAACATAATTATGTTCATTGATAAACGGAAATCGAACTTTAAACATATTCAATTATAAAATTTTCTCTACATTCGTTCATAAAGTGACCATCAAACAATAGGTAATTATCAATCATGATGATATGATAATGATTAAAACCATGAATACATGCTCATAAAAAAAAACATGATAGTTATCTCGTACGTCGTACTACTCGAAACTCTGTAGTAAAATTCCTACTCCGTGGCCTTCGAATGCGTCCTACCGAAATTGCAACTTTTTGCAATAACGTCTAATTTTATTGAGAGTAAATAACCACCATAACATACCTGATGCCAACGTCGCCAGCGTCGAATTACTTGTATTCATAATATCAATCGCTTGATGTGTTTGCCTGAATGTATGTTTCAAACGTTTTCAATATTTACAAAGTAAATTTAAACTTGTCCTGACTCGTTGTCGTTGTGACTTGTGTTGTGTTCATGTGTGTGTTGTGCTGCTGTGGTGTTGTGTTGAAGATAGTGGTGGGCGATTATGAGATATACTAATGGAATCATTCGATTATGAAGATGTCTCGAGATATCTCGATTATAACCGTTAGTAATTACTAATCTGTATCTCTACTAATTCGCTGTCCTCGTTGGCGTATTTCTAATATCTAACTAATTTGTATATCTAAGATTAGTAATACAAATTAGTAACGTTATTGGATTATGATAATAAAATTAGTTACTAATCAACAATCGATTAGGTACCAGTATTAGTAATTAGTGAATGTCTCGATTATGTAAATCATTCATGATCGCCCACCACTAGTTGAAGATTTGCTTGACTTGAAGTGCTTGAACCGCGAACTAGGGATATTCACTTGACATCGATATATCGAACTTACTCGATGTTTTCCATACGATATATCGGATTGATTCGATGTTTTGTCAAATATTATTGTATTCGCTTTTTTATTTTCTGTCGAATCTATTAAAAAACTAAATAATTTTAACACTACTTGATGATTTTAATTTTAAATAAGATAATGACATAATTATTATCTGAGTGACCAGCTTAATTACCTAACATGGAGTATGGAAGTAAAGAGAGCCATCTTATAATGAGGGGAACGTTAAATAAATGTCCAGCTGTTTATTGGAAATAGAGGTACCAAAAATGGCCATTCCAGAATGGTGCTATCATCTGAGAAATTACGATATGAAACGAACATAGCTGTTGCAGACGGAGTAAAGTTTGCTGAGTTTAAATATTTAAAAATTTTCATGGTACCCTCCATAGTGCCAGTATACCAAACCTCAGCTATTTACGTAGTCAAATGTAATGTTAGATAGACTTACAATTTTTCAGTAAGTATTCGATATTTAAAAAACATCGATGTTTTCTAACGATACATCGATAAACATCGATGTTGGGATCCGAAATTTTATATCGAATATAAATAACGATATTTTTCAAGTGGACACCCCTATTATAGCATGAACCATAGATATGTACTATATCCACTATATCTATTGCATGAACGTAAAAAACCATAGATAGATAATTTTTTTCTTCTTTCATACATGGCTTTGGCATAAATACGCTCAGCCAAAGACAACCATAGACAGAGAAAAATTACTCTACCCTGTCCACAAATCTGAGAGATTAACAACGTTTCATGGGTGACCAGTTTCGGGTGCAAATTAAATGATGACCATAAACCGGAAAGTAAATCGGAAAAATATTCGCTTTTACGGTGGGTCGAATACTTGTATGATTATTGAAGAGTCCTTTAAACTGGTATAAAAATAAGTAAAACAATATAATATATAATTATAATATAATATAATTATTTGCCCTTATTAACTAAATTCAAAAGATATTCTGCTTACAAGAACGAGTATTTGGTTATCGTTACATTCGGTACATAGTTAATTTTATACTATTTAGCCGAGTACTAAACATTTTGTAGAACCATATAATAATAGGACATAATTTTTCGAGTTGGTTATAATTTGTATGCGTGGGATCATGGTGGGATCGAAGCAGAGCCATCTAGCGGTAGTGAGAAGAAAAGCTTCGGTCCCATAGAAATTGTAGCCAACTCTCATTTTACGTAGCGAGTCCGTTATGCCACATAAAACTCGCACTAAGGCCTCTGGTACCTCCACAAAGTCTATGATCCAGATAGAGTAATACATATATCAATGGAGAAAAACGACTGTTTATATAATGGTGCACACTGAGGAGTGGTGCAAGCAGACATCATAAATCTAAAAAATACAGTATTAAAAAATACACCTTTATGGTTTATTTCTAGAAAAAAAGTAAAAGATTAAAGTTTCTAGGAATACTTCCAACCGAAAATATTTCGAAATACTTCCAAGATCTTCTTAATCGTTTCGCTCTTGGCAGATCGGTTGTGGTCGTCATGAAGTCGCATTTGTGGCAAATGTAATTCTCCTCACAATCTCTCGCCATTTTGCTCTGTTGGTCGTCATTTTGGTGCACTCATGTAATGGACCGCCCAAAGCAGATTTGATTTGGTCGGTCCACCGCATGGGCGATCTACCGCGTGGCCTGGTATCCTCCACTTTTCCCTGCACCACCAGACGCTCTATGGAGTCATTGCCTCTCCTAGAGACGTGGCCGAAGAACTTAAGTATGCGGGATTGTACTAAAGCTGATAGTCGCTGTTTAATGCCGAGTTCCTCGAGTATGGAGGCATTTGTACGAAATTCCGTCCACGATACTCCAAGCATCTTTCTCCAGCACCACATCTCCAGGGCGTCGATCTTTTTCTTCTCCACCTCACGCAGCGTCCACGTCTCCGAAGCATACAAGAATATGGGGAAAACAAGAGTTTGAGTAAGCCGGGTCTTAGTGGCCTTCGTGATATTACGATTCTTCCATATTCTTTTAAGTTTAGCCATGGCGTTCCTGGTTATACCAGATACTATATCCAAGATAATTGCATTGAAGTATAATGTCATAGAACAGACATCTCGAACAAAGTGTGTGTCCCCCCCCCCCGGGAGGTTCGATTTTCAAAATTGAGTTTTCCTTTCGGAATCGAACGAATACATTGAAGATTGAAGCCACGTGGCGCCAATGCATAGGGACATACATGCTGTTCGCGGTGTCGGTTCTATACGCTAGTAATAATAGTTCAATGGATAATTGCTACTTTTTGAAGTTTTGAAAAATTACTATTCAAGATATTGCAAGCCAAGTTAAATATAAAATTACTTTATATATTATATTTACCTTGGCTTGCGATATCCTGAATTTTATAATAAAAAAATATTAAATTTTGAAAAAAAAATTAATAGATATCGCATAATCATTCGCGAAGGTCGTCCTACACACAATATGGGTTCGCGTATTTGCACGAATGTGAGTGACCGGCATAATATTAAATTGTTCGACTTTAATTATGCCCATCTGTGGTTATTACTGTATTTTTATATTCTGTGATTTTGACTTTTAAGTAATTATTGATTGTCTATGATTTAGCTTCCTTTTCCTTGTGGCATGGTGACGGCGTAAGGTGAGTGAAAGCATTTTGTGCAATATTTTTTAAATAAAGCTCTAAAGGAAATTAATTTATAGAAGAACATAAATAAAGCTTTTTAGTATTTTAAAACGAAATCGTTGATGTAAGGGAAGAACAATTTTACCGATTTCCATAACATTTATTTGCACGTGGACAAGACTGCGTCAATTGTTTTTCACGTTTGTGTAAATTACTTGCACAGTTTTTAACAAATTTTGAAGTGGAGACTAGTGTGGCTTGTGTGTAATATTTGAAAACAATACTACTGTCAAGTACCGAATAAGGTCGAAGTTTCTCATTACAAAGAAAGAGGTTATAAAATCACGTTTTACGCCGGAAGCATTTGATAAGTGATAACTTTTGTTGTAGTTGCCGTAAGCAACCACAATGCCCCAGAACGAATACATTGAGCGCCATAAAAAACTATTCGGCAGAAGACTCGACTATGAGGAAAGAAAACGTAAGAAGGAGGCCCGCGAGCCCCACAAGAGAGCCGAGAAGGCGCGCAAGCTGCGCGGAATCAAGGCTAAACTCTTCAACAAGGAGCGCCGCAATGAAAAGATTCAAATGAAAAAGAAAATTAAGGCGCACGAGGAGAAAAATGTCAAACAAAACACTGAAAAGGTTGCAGAAGGAGCGCTGCCAGTATACTTGCTGGACAGAGATGTCCAGTCCCGTGCTAAAGTACTGTCCAACATGATCAAACAGAAACGGAAGGAGAAAGCTGGCAAGTGGGATGTCCCTATACCCAAAGTGAGAGCACAGGCCGACGCTGAAGTATTTAAAGTATTAAAGTCGGGCAAGTCCAAGAGGAAAGCTTGGAAGCGGATGGTTACTAAGGTAACCTTCGTGGGTGAGAACTTCACCAGGAAACCGCCCAAGTTTGAGAGGTTCATCCGACCGATGGCACTCCGGTTCAAGAAAGCACACGTCACTCATCCCGAACTGAAGGCTACATTCTGCTTGCCAATCATTGGAGTGAAGAAGAACCCCAGTTCCCAAATGTACACAAGCTTGGGTGTGATCACAAAGGGTACAGTTATAGAAGTCAACATCTCAGAGTTGGGTCTTGTCACTCAGGCAGGCAAAGTTGTATGGGGCAAATACGCTCAAGTGACTAATAATCCTGAAAATGATGGTGTCATCAATGCTATTCTCTTGGTTTAATTATAAAATAAAGTGGTTTAAGATATTGCTGAGTTTTATTTCATTATCCATTATTTTTGTATGCTATATTTTGTCTTTAGATTTTGATAACTTGTATTTGAAAGAGCTTCAAAATTGTTTACTGGTTATATTAAATTTTATGATACTCGATACTACACAATTCAAACACTTCACAGTTAAGAATTTAATAGCTTTAGCGTCAGTAAATTGCTTTTTGTCAGTAATTTTATTCGTGTATGTACATCCACATACACACACCCAGGATATTGTCCATCCATGTCTACTTATGACTGTTTTCAATACGATCTACACTTATCTATCCATAATGTATACTAATATTATAGGGGAAAGATCTGTATTGTTTGTAAACACAACTAAAATTGATAAACATGAGTTGTATAAAGTTGTATTGAATATAAACGAAATATTCTTACTATTATTAAGAAAATAACAATAAGTAAGAGGTAATTTGATTTTAAAAGTCACCTTAAAATATAATGTAACTTTTCATAACGTCGAAAAGAACAGCAATGCATAATGTCTTCTGGCAACATTTGTGCATTTGAGTTGTTAAAGTGGTCTGTTGAATTATGGATTCTAATTATACGAATTATTGACAGTAGCTATATGATTGATTTGAAGATTATGGATAGTCTGTCATATATATAAATAGTAAAATACCGAACATTGACGTAAAATTCAATAATAATGAAATTGAAAAGGTAGATTCAGCAATATTCTTAGGTATTCATATAGATAAATATCTTAAATGGGATGTACACATTAACGCAATATTGAAAAAAATGGATAAATTTTTATACGTACTAAAACGCTTGAGGCAAACTGTATCCATGGAAGCGGCTCTCACAGCATATCACGGTTACATTGCATCTGTCCTACGGTATGGCTTAGTGCTTTGGGGTAATACAAGGACAATAGACAAAGGTCTTAAGTTTCAAAAACGTTGCATTAGATCTATTTGTGGCTTAGGTCCACTAGACAGCTGTAGACAATATTTTAAAGATCTAAAAATATTACCCCTACCCTGTATGTACATATATGAAATATGTCTGTTAGTATCAAGAAATAAACAATTATTTAAGACATATAGTGAGGTTGGTCTTGATAGATGCAGGCACAAAAACAAATTATGGTTACCAAAACAACGACTTACACAATTCCAACAAAACGCATATTGCATGGCTGTTCGTATATTTAACCACTTACCTGAAAAATATCATAAACTTACAGGCAAAAACTTAAAGAAGGAATTACTCTTTATGTTACAAAACAAACAATATTATAACTTAAAAGATTATTTTAGTGACAAATTTTTATAAGAGATTTATTTATGAGCTGAATTTTATGACTTCATTATTTTCATGACATATGTACGACTATCGCTGGTTTTAATTAAATTTGGTTTTTTTTTTTTTTTAATAATCTATTCTGACATTTGTACGCCGGTTCTACCGGCAAAGTGTGCTGGATTTTAATGTATTATTTGTGACCTTATATGTACGCATACTTGAGCAAATAAATTCATTCATTCATTCATTCTGTTGATAGTAGTTACTGAATGGAGGAAACCATATCTATAACCATGATGCTACTTGTCTGCAGGAGTCAACATGCAGATTTTTGTCAAGACCCTCACGGGTAAGACCATCACTCTTGAGGTCGAGCCCTCTGACACCATCGAAAATGTCAAAGCTAAGATCCAAGACAAGGAGGGAATTCCTCCGGATCAGCAGAGGTAAGAAATTTTACTTTCAGGAAGCCAATTTTCCTTGTAAATTTAACTGAATATAACTACAATTTTCATGAAAGTAAATTTTGAATCAATTATAATCTCAGTAAATTTTTTCACATTACAGCTTTCAAAACTATCAGAGCTGAATAAGATCTGTATTATTTAATGTCTGCGTTAATAATAACATTATTGATTTTAATTCTAAAGCCCATCATCATTCAAGTCATATAATGTAATAATATAAAAAAATGTCTAAACAGAGCAAAAACATATTTCAGGTTAATCTTCGCGGGTAAACAGCTGGAAGATGGCCGCACCCTGTCAGACTACAATATCCAGAAGGAGTCGACCCTCCACCTGGTGCTGAGGCTGCGAGGTGGAGCCAAAAAACGCAAGAAGAAGAATTACTCCACCCCCAAGAAGATTAAGCACAAGAAGAAGAAGGTCAAACTCGCTGTACTTAGGTACTACAAGGTAAGCTATGTCAAATGTTAAGTACAATTGTACTTTTATTTGGAAAGTAATTTAATATGTGGAGCGGAGTTCATTAATGGTCCCTTAGGGGGCCTTTCATTAATTACGTAAGGGCGATTTTGTCTATTTTTGACCTCCCCCCTACCCATGGAAGGACACGTAAGATTTTTTATCTAGTTATAGTATAGAATTAATGCCTTAAAATTCTTAGATTAAAATGTGTAAGAATAGATTGGTAATTAAATATTACGGAAGTATGTCTAACACCCTCCTCGAAATAAGGGTATGTAGAGATTTTAACAACAACCCCTCCCCCCTAGAACCCTAGTGCGTCAGGTAAATAAGTTGAAAAAAAATTCTATAGCTGTTGTTTTACCAATAGCTCTTGTTATATTAACTGTAAAGTTGAAACATCACGATAACAATAATCTACAAACAATAGGGTACTTTCGTTAGTGAAAAATAAATTATGAAATTTGATAAAAATTAAAATTTATGTAGAAATATACTTAAATATTTTGATTTTGAGTCATAAAAGCACATTATTATTTTATTATATTAAAATTAAAAGTCGCAATTTTTAATCTTTATATCACGTGACCTAAAACACGAGCCGCCACGGTGTGACGTCATACAGGCAATAAGAAACTGTCAGCATAGTGATAAAGTACTCTGTGACTGTCAGTTCAGTGTAAACAGCTATACTACGTGTGCCGGTCGTACATAGCCGATTGTTGTTTTTACCACTATGACGTCACCAAAATGATGACAGCGTTTTCGCGGGAATTAAAAAGGTTTAAAATTTAATTTAATTTTATGGCAAGAAAGCGTGTTCATTTTGCCGAAATATATTTTTTTGTGGCTTTTTATTAGGAAAATCAATATTTTGAAGTACTTTTTGAAACATAGTAGAATACCCTATTCAACAGTTTCTACAAGACAGGTTTAATCGCGAAACGCAATTCACGAATGTGTCCTACGTTCGCTAAATGTCCTTTTCGCAATATAATGTATGTATTGCAGTGCCGGATTTATATTTTTTATGAGTGTAAGCCAATTAATTTTCACCACCCCATGTACCTTTCTAAAGTAATAATTTTTCATTGATAGTAAGGAAAGCACTGAATTAGTCACTAAGTGCGTAAAAAAAACAAGAATTACAATTTTTTGCGACACTTTTTAATAGCAAAATCGTCTATAATACATAATTATATCATCTTTTGAAATCTGCCGCCCCGAGGCCGTGGCCTATACGGCCTATTGACAAATCCAGGACTGATGTATTGGTTTGGTCAGGTGGACGAGAACGGCAAGATCCACCGGCTGCGGCGCGAGTGCACGGGCGAGCAGTGCGGCGCCGGCGTGTTCATGGCCGTCATGGAGGACCGCCACTACTGCGGCAAGTGCCACAGCACCATGGTCTTCAAGGACGACGACAAATAGACCACCACACTCCTAGCGATAAGTCAACCCGCTCAGACCGCTGTGTATGATGGATTTGTCAATAAATCTTGACACAGTGTCCGAGTAACTGTTGTTTTATTTGTTGCCACTAACGTTTTTTCTTTTGGTAAGTATAAAGTATAACTCCTTGTCCATTCCTTTGGTGTCCGTTAGAGTTAAATAATTAAAATCGGGTATTTAACACAAATTAAATAATACTTATGCATTTTTAGTCTGCAAGACAGCAGTGCTTCTGAATTGACTTGAGGTAAGTGGAATTAAATGTTTACTCCGAAGTACGTTTTTTTCTATTTTACGCCTACTACCAAGATTGATCAATAATAATATCATTTAATACACAATAACAATGGACCAAAAAACCTCTCTGAATCATCCAGATTAATGAAAGTAGTGTTATCACAGAACAAAACTAGTAAAATATATTTCAATAAAATATTTATTTCAATACTGAGAATATAATTTATAACGTCATAATTACAATAAACGCGAATTTTGTGCACTCCCTCTGCTATCAGGTTACTTTACATTTGGCAAGATCCGAGTGAACTTAGTGAAATGCACCGTCTATTATCTAATAGGAATCTACAATGCTTTGTCTCATCTGTACCTGTCTAATATACTTAATCATACGTACAACACATGTATCTATTCTCAGATCGTTTATGCTTTTGGAATGAATACATTGTAATTACAATATAATTTTGTACAAATAGTTTCAATAAATAAATAAAAATTAAAAGAAAATTAAAATATCGCGTTCATGCTCATAAGACTTGATAGAAAGCAACTTAGTTGATTGTAAACTGCAGGTTACAATTTGAAATAATTTAAATACATATTATAATATGAATCTAAAAACCTCATGAGCAGGAACAACAAACTAAAAGCACCAGAACCTCCATAGAGATCCAATTACAACTCAAATATAAATACTAACAAGTTCTCTTAATTTGTAAATATAATCTTCACTAATTCTTTAATAATAATCTATTAAACATTAAATATTCTTCTAATTCCTTTAATTATTTCAAGTACACAATATGAATTGTTTCCAAAATCTAGGAAGATGTTTGGGTTATCGAACTACGCACAAACTGAACTACAACACTTCATTTATTCAAAACAAATTAAAACATACAACAAACTTATTTAACCTATTTACAAACGGTAAAATAACATTTCGCCGATAAATAGTTCCCTACATTACACTTAAAATTAACTATCACCAAATGCAACTAGTGGAATTCTATTACGTAAAAACATTAAGTGATTTTTTGGTACAGCTACGTAATCACCAGGACAATTTCAGTTTAAACTAAAAGCTTAGTGCATCCCGTGCACGATGAATATACTAATAATATGCTTAATTCGATATTGCTTCGTCTCCCACTGGATACGTTACTTACAAATTATATTAACCCTTAATGTTCCGTACATTCAAACCATTCGTTTGACACCATACTTATAACTAAATTATTATAATAAGAATTTGACATGTAAGTACAATATAAGTGCAAGAAAAATATTTAGTTTGTGAATAATGTGGCCCCAGCCCAGTGATGGTCCAACACCAAATCTTGTTCAAAAAATTTATTTAGGGAAAGAGTTAATCGCAGATGATAATAGACAAAAACCTAGGTTTATAGCAAGCACTTTGGAACCTGTCAAACATAATTATACACTCAATCAATACACGAGTTCTCGTACTCGTACTAAGGCCCCTCGCCCACGGCGACTTTTTGTAGCGATGCTCGCGCGTTTCGTAAACGCGCGACAGCATCGCTACTAACGCTTGTTAGTCGCATTTGCAACGCGCTACAGAAGCGATGCCAACGCGCTACTAACGCGCTACAGCATCGCGACTGTATCGATGCAACGCGCGACCGTGTCGGACGACATCGGGGAGAGAACGGAGGGAGGGTGGCGCGTGAGTGGAGAACCGAGCAATCAGTGCAACACAGACAGGTCGAGAGTGCTGTTGTCTGTCAAATGCGCAAAATGGAGTCGTTCGACACTGAAACATTTATTATGGCAATTCAGAACCGTCCTGTAATATGGGACTCTCGTCTTCCTGAGTATTCGAATAAGATTGCAAAAAGAAAGGCATGGGAAGAGATAAATGAAATATTTAATTCAGAATTTGGAAAAAAAACAAATAAAGAAAACAATGCTTGTGGTAAGTTATTTAATTGTAGATGAGCGGTGAGAATAATGAGATGTTCTAGAATGAACGAATCAAGTTACGTTTACAGCTCTTTCTAGTTACTTATAGCCATTTTAGGTTACATTATTTCAAATTTTTGAATCTTGCCACGGTACAGAACCTACACCGGTGAAATAGTCAGTATATATGTTTCGAATTGCAGTACCACTTAGTTCTGAACCTCGTCTTCTAATTAAATGTAAATTTTCACTGGCAGGTGGATCTTGGAATCCGACTATACTCAAAGTGTGATCAAATTTGTACCCATCTCGCTTACGTATAAAATTGTGCAATACGCAACACGCTTTAACAATATTCGTAGCAAAATCAACATTAACGTTTATGGGCCGGTTGAAAATTTTAAATTTGTTACTCAATATACCAAACGTACATTCAATATAACGCCGTGCGCGCGTCAAGCGGTAATTATATATTCTCTTATTTCGTGGTAAATGTTTACCAGCGTATGGTCTTTGCAAGTGTTGTGATAAGGCAAATCCTTCATCGCCAATAAACGAAAACGGTATAGGTATTCCATTGTTAGATATAGGTCTTGATTGAGGTATATTATAATTTCCTTGTCGTAACTTTTTTATCCATTCGCTGCTGTCATGTATTGTTGAATCTGAGCTCTTTCCATAGCATCCGACATCTATATCTATGAAATTGTAATTAGC
Organism: Thymelicus lineola; assembly: GCA_963932265.1. Lineage (NCBI taxonomy): Eukaryota > Metazoa > Arthropoda > Insecta > Lepidoptera > Hesperiidae > Thymelicus > Thymelicus lineola. The sequence continues at coordinate 16,577,591 of OZ010693.1, read as the reverse complement.
GTCACATATTGCTAGCAACACGATGGAAAAAAAATGTTTATAATTGTAATATTCTGAGCCGGTATGACATGGTTTTATAATTCTTATATGTTTTCCATCTATTGCTCCAATTAAGTTAGGAAAATTTGCATGTTTCATAAATCCTTCAGCGGTTTCTAAATGTAATTCTTCTGTTGGTTCTGGCATGGAGATGTCTTTTAATTTTTTCCATATTACTTCCACAGTTTCCTTCACAATCGTACGTGCAGTAGTATGTCCACATTTAAAATCCAAATGAAGATCTGTGAAATTACATCCAGTTGCTAAGTACCTGTAAAAAAAGAAAATAAATTATTATAAAATACATACATATATATACAACGTGTTACAAAATACCCCGTAAAAAATATAATTAATTATCAAAGCCAAAAATTTTGTCAACCCTAGTAAGCTGTCATGTCAGGGAACCAGATTATTTAACAGAAAGGCCTACGTACCTATTTTATCTAATAATTGTCTACTTTAAACTTTAACTTTAAACTTTAAACTGGTATATGTTTTTTCAGCTATTGAACTCCAGAAAAAATGGAAAAGTTTAAAAGATTGCTTTAACAGAGAACGGCTAAAGGAAAAAAACTCTCCCAGTGGGTCCGGGGCTAAACCCAGAAAACAATATGTTTATTATAAATTATTGACATTTTTACAACCTTTGACCGAAATCAGACCGCCAAGTCGACCTACAGTTACTGAGGAGGAGGAAAACGACTCCGAAGGCTGTCTGGAATCTTTTGTTATCCCAAAATCAAAGAAGCTTAAAAAAAGTGATGGCGATGATGATGCACAAAACAAATTGTACGAAATTCTAACTGAGAAATTGAACAAAGTCACGCCTACCATTCAACATCCAGATCAACATTTTTTACTTTCGCTTTTTCCACATTTTAATTCCATAAAGGAAGAATATAAACTCGATGCGAAAGCTGAAATGATAAATTTGCTTCGCAAATATAACAATATGGCACAAACGTCTGCATACACCAGTCACTATGGATATCAGTCTGGATACCAAAGCTACGACACAACTACTGCTCGTACAAGTACTGAAAGTAGCGTGTCGCAACTAATAAATAGCTACCCCTCGCCGCCAACGCCTGCTGGTGCCAATGTCAATACTGCAGGTAGTTTATTGCAACATAATGATAATGAAAATGAATATAATTACAGTAATGATAATTCTACACAAGATTCTATTATCACAAACATATATTCGCCGTAAAGTAAAAAGTAAGAAATTACAAACCTGTTTATGATTAATATAGAATTATTAATAAGTATTTTTTAGTTGTGATTAAAAATGTGCAAAATCTATTATAAGATAATTAACATAATATTTGGTTTTTCTTACCTTAAAGTTATTGTTAGTCGTTCTTCAGCTGATATACATTGTCTCATCACTGTATTTTTGCGTGTCAACTCTGGTTTTACAATGGAAAGCAATTCACAAAACGTCGAATAAGACATTCTATAACAACTTCTGAATTTGAGATCATAGTTTTTTAGTATTTTAAACGTTGTTACATGATGTCCACAGAGTAATCTTTCTTTATTAAATGGGTGCATCCAATATTGACGCTGCTTTCGTTGCCTACGCTTCGGCTGCTTACGTAAAAGCAGCACTAAAGACAACGTGACTAATGTTGCTTCAACGGAGTCCATCTTGCAACTGTAGCTATCGCAGGTATTTTTGTGCCGTTACTGAATCGCGTTTGCATCGCGACAGAAGCGCGAAAGTATCGCGTTTGTATCGCGACTGAATCTGGGCCCGTGGGCGAGGGCACACAGCTAGCGACTGCTTCGCTACTGTATCGATGTGGACGCGCGACACCATCGCGACAGCATCGCTACAAAAAGTCGCCGTGGGCGAGGGGCCTAAAGGACACGCGTTCGTACTCGCAATAAGGGTATAGTCCCTAAAAGTCAACAAAAGGATTCTTAAATTAGATATACTTACAAACAATTGCAGCCAACACTAGCTGCTCCAAAACAGACCAGCTTATTTACTTCAACAAAACTTATTAAATTAACATTATTTTGGTACACAAACCACTTGCATTACCTTTTTGTACATAAAGTTTGGTCAATTCATACATACAATGTATATGTATACGCTCACCGTGAGTATAAAGTTTCTGTTATTTCTTTGTAATATAAATGAAAGCAACCCAATCGAGCGCTGCCAAGAGTTAGTTATGTCAGCAATAACGGCCGCATGCAATGTTAATTATTAGCTTGTCATAACTGTCAAGCGCTCATCACTTGGGCACAATACAATCATAACTTTTATAATATGTACGTAAATACAACAAGAGATTTATTTGGCTGATGGTTCTCACAATGTATCACATCTCACAGAAAGAGAGAATTACAACTTAGCAGCTTTGGATGTAAAGATAGGTACTATTTATATAAATGCCGTAATTCAAAGCTATTGATAACAAATTAAGATGAGTGACAGACTAACTAATAAGCTCCATAAATATTTGACAATATTCTCATTGTTGTAGATAGTAACAAGTGGTATCCATTTTGTAATTAAACTGTAATGACAACACTGCCAAAGGACGACAGCATCTCAGCCGAATCCAATGTACTTGACGGTAACGGGCGACACGTACGAGCAACGCTCTTTCGTTTCTCACGAATCTTTCAGGAGAACGTAGAGCGGACCTAATTGTGACATGTCACCCGTCACTCGCTTGTCACACAGCTCTTAAATTGGACACCACGACCAACTTACCATTTCCTGGCCAGCCATTCCGTAGATGAGATCACCACCTAGTGGCCAAGTAGCGAGCTAACCTTTCTTTAGGGCCTTCAAACTGCTCCCGAACGTACAACGCCCGCACTTCACGCTCGCATTCATGTGATAAAAACGCTACACCCAGCCCCACACTAGGATTCCCTTCGTCATGGGTGCCATGGACAAGACATGTCGGGCATTTCATTTGAGCAAGTTGAAAGCCACGATTGACGCTTGTGAGCGAAACTACTAAATCACCCGAGTGTGTGGTACCATTCAGGGCGGGCGTGAAGTGCGCTGGGAACACCGCGGGCCCGCAGCCAACAATTGAACCCAAGCGACGAGCCACGAGGCGCCCCTCACAGCTCATCGTTGGGCGCCTCCTCAGTGTTTTCTGTTCGCTCCAGCACTGGTTTTATCGTCTCCAATAGCTTGCTCAGCGCTTGTTCTGTCTGAAATGTAAATAAATTACTTAAATGAAATGAACATTTTACTTTTACATTGTGATACTTTGGGAAAGTAAAGGTCGTAGCTGACTTATACGACACCGCTCCCATCCAACCGAAGTATGAGAATTCAAATATAAACTTAAAATCGTGCTCTGTAGGTGCACTTTACAGTAACAACAAAAATTAGCAGCCCGCGCGCGGGAAGCAAGCTAACCGCAACCTTGCCCCTCAATAGTTGTACCTACAGAGCACGATTTTAAGTTTATATTTGAATTCTCATACTTCGGTTGGATGGGAGCGGTGTCGTATAAGTCAGCTACGACCTTAATTCGTTGAATAATTTACCGTACTTAGTTTGTAAGTTCCATACAAGGTCGAAAAAACTTATGTGGGTGACGGACGGTAACATTTATTGATTCTGTTTTAATTAGAAAATATCAACATACTATAAGCTTCTTACTTTTCCTTTCTCAGGATAATTTTTCACTCGAGCGCCCGAGTTGGAATCCTGCACGCACCCTCTAATTTTCATAAGTCATGAGCGTGTTAGAAATTATTTGCTTCAGTGAAGGATAATATTATGAGGAAACCTACACAGTGTACTGCGTAACAATGGATCAACCAGTAGAACTCGGCGATCGGACCACGGGCAATAAACGCATTCTACAAAGGTCTGCCCAAGTCTTATTCGCCAGTGTGTTGGAATATGGCGTGCAGCCCTTATGTTGTGAGAGACCCGAGTCCAGCAGTGGAACAGTTATGGGATGTGGTGATTATGCAGTAACTGTTTCGATTGTAATGAGGACAATAAAATTTATAGGTATAACTCCATAAGCATAACTTAATATTTTGGCTTGAGAGCCAGTTCTTTCTTTCTTGGCCGGCAACGCATCAGTGATGCCTTTGGTGTTGCTGATGTTCAATGTTCATGGGCGACGATAGTACCATCAGGTAGATCGCCAGCTCGTTTGCCGGCTATTTCCATAAAATAAAACAAATAAAGTGGGCTCAAGCAACGCATTGACCATTCACTGACAGAAAAATAAGAGTGAACAATGATATAAGTAAAAAAGAGCTACATATGTCACTAGCGCGCCGCGCCGAAGATGAATATCGTAAGAGCGGTCAATTGACCTCTGTCTGCTCGTAGTCGCTCTGTATTACAAGACAATAGGCAGTTTTATTGTCAGAAGTGCTTGAGATTTGAAATACAACGTTAAATGCCTTCGTTATTGTAGTGTGATTGGTGTAGTGAAACGAAAGATAAACGAGTGTGTGTCTCTCTACGGAAGCTCTTTACGGAACAGATTTTTTGGTTGATTTATTTGTAAGGGCATGACGTATCTATAGTTTTTTAAACATCATTGAGAGTGAATAAGGGGAAAGTTCTGAGCGGATCCCGGGACAGTGGTTTCCTGTTTGTGGGTGTCTATGTGTGTGTGGGGGGGGGGGGAGGGTACCTGTGCGAGATGCGTGACGGTGTGGTGCAGCGCGGTGCGCCAGCCCGCCAGCTGGCCGCGCTGCCGGCGCGCGTGCCGCTCCAGCGCGGCCGCCCACTGCGCCGCCGCGCCCGAGCTCAGGGACGACATCCTGACACACACACACACGACCGCTATACTCGAACACATCATTCGACGGACCACTCTGACAAATACTGCCAGCATATATAGGCATTGTTCTTGTCGACATTATGAAAAGCTACATCATATTTTTGCGTGAGTTAAAATCAAATGAACTCGATTTTAACGCATTTTTGTTAGTAAAAATGTGACTGTATCTTGTGAAATTTAAATACAACTTATCTTTATTAATTTTAAGTAGCATCGAATCATTATATGGAAGCTATTTTAATAAGATAAGGAGTCAAAACACAATAATCAAACATTATTTCAACAACGTAACTAGTGGTTTGCCATTGCATGCCCAGAAAAAAACGTTTTTTCAACGTTCACTTTCTGAATGGATCAAACGTCGATACTGAAATTTCGACATTTACCCCTCACTATTTTCTGCAATAGATAGCAACACTATTTGTCAAAGTGGTCCGTCGAATTATGGATTCGACCATATACACATAGCTCAATAGAACACAGTCGAATACACCACTAATAAAATAAGTAATAACTAAAGCCAGAAGCGAAGATAACTTTATCCGCTTCCAGTTTTTATTGGAGGCCAGCCTTCAACAAAAACGTCTCGTTTATTATCGACATAATTACCGGACTAATCACCGGTTTCTGAAAGGCTGATCAATGAAAAAATCTAAACTTAATAATATTACAAAGAGGAAAGTTTTGATTTTTATAATAAGTCAAATCAAAATTACTCGATTTAATCACCTTTCAGACAAAAAAACTAGTTCAAAATCAGTTGATCCGTTCTGAACGAACGGACAAGTCTATAGATTAAATAAGTATCACGGGGTAATTAATAACAAGTACCGTGTTTTTTAAGATCATGGTCTATGGCTTCAACCCATTAATGGCCCACTACTGGGCACAGGTCTCTCCTCTTAAGGAGGCCTAGAGCATACTCCACCACGCTGCTCCAGTGCGGATTGGTGGAGGGGTTAGTGGCCAACCCGAGTGTCGGAAGTTTTTCAAACCGCCCGAGGGCCTCCGACATGGCTTAACGACTGTTATCATATGATAACAACCGGGACCGACGGCTTTACGTGCACGGAAGCGCTCAAGAATTGTTTGCCACTAGCGGTCACTCATCCGACTACCGACCGCGCCCGCTGTTGCTTAACCTTGTCGATAACTTAGGATCGACACAAGCCGCAGCTATGAGCGGATCATGGTCTACCTGTGAGCAAAATTTTATGAAGATCCATTTAGTAGGTTTTGGATGAGAGTAATAAACATCCATACAAAATTTCACATTTATAATAGTAGGAATTAGGATATCCTGTTACTAGTGTTGTCACTGACCTATTCTGCAAGTTATCGATATCGACAGTGTGGCTGGTGTCGACCAGGTAGAGCCGCCAGCACAGCAGCGCGTTGAGCAGCAGCAGCGCCAGCAGCAGCAGCGGCAGCAGCTTGCCCCCGCCCCCGCGCGCCCCCGCCACCCCCGCGACCGCCGGGGGCGCCGGCGCCGCCGTCAGCGCCGGCACCGCGCATACTGTACCACAGACAATACTTGTAAGTTGCTTACGTATTTACGTAAGTAGCTTTCGGAAGCACAAGTTAAGAAATTAAAAAAGAATATTTTTTATTTCTACAGCCATACACACACACGTACACGTGGGCGTTAATCCCACTGACTTTTTGTCTTTGTCATTTGTATGAGATTATGTAACACAGGGAGCCCTATACTAACTTGTCTCCGTGGATAGAGTATGTATATTGTTCAGATTTGGGTAACTGTGTTTTAACAGGGTGAAACGATATACATGAAAAAAATCTTAACTACATACGTGCGTGTACGTACTTGTATGCGTGCATTTAATAGTATATTATAATACAAGTGTGGTATGTTGGTCATTACACTCGAGGTGATATTGCACAGCGCGAGCCGAAGGCGAGTGCTGCAAGAAAACCGAGAGTGTGATGACCAAACCTCACGTGTGTCATACAACGTTTTTCAACACACTTACGAGTAAAAAAAACAAATTATTCGTACTAAAATAAACAATGCTCACAGACCAGACGGAAACTTTGTTAAAAATGGCGCGCTCCGCGCTGATATTTTTTTTTCTGCGCGCGTTGAAAATGTATTTATTTATTCGACGCAATGTCGGATTAATGATGAGAGGAAACGCATGTGACGAGAAGAGTGATGAATATGAATGTGATGGATAACTTTAGTCTATCGAGGGTCTAACGAGGACGACCTAAGAAAAGATGGATGGATTGTGTTACAGATGATATGAAAGATAAGACAATTAGTGTAAAGATGACGGCTGATAGGAAAGTGTTGTAGAGGAAAACATATTGCGACGACCCCAAATAAAATTGGGAATTGGGCAGGATGATGATGAATGTCGGATTAATGTGAATACATGTAAAATTTTAATAAAATCAGATTCTGCCCCACCTTACTCTGTTACAGATAACAGTTTTGTCCTATCTGATTGCTAAGAGTTTATTCAATTTTGATATAATTATGTTCACGTATAATCCGATAAAGTATGCATCTGCGAGTGTGCGTGGTGTGTGTGGTGTGCGTGGTGTGCGAGCGTGCGTACTGACCGTCGTGGCGGCGGCGGCGGCGCGCGCGCGCGGCGGGGGGCGGGGGGCGCGCCTCGGCCGCCAGCCGCGCCTCCAGCAGCCGCGCGTACTCCTCCAGCCCCGACAGCGTGTTCTTCTCCAGGAACGCTGCCCACACACACGACAATACAACACATTGGCTTCAACCAATGATATTAAACTATACATACGTTATGCCCTTACAAATCAATCAAAAAAATCTGTTCCGACCGAGCTACAACACACACACGTTTATCTTTTGTTTCACTACACCAATCACTATTACATTGGTAAATTATGTAAAAGGGATGGCACTACTAAAACTATAATAGTGAAAAAGACAGCTAGACGGCCTCACTCAGAGGCAGCTATCAACTGTCTGAATTAAAATCGCTTTACTTGACTAGATTCGACTGACGTAATTTCAGCGCCGTCTTGGCATATCTACCTCTTTTATACATATAATATCATTGGTTTTAACCCATTAATGGCTCACTACTGTGCACGGGTCTCTCCTCTTGAGGAGGCCTAGAGCATACTCCACCACGCTGCTCCAGTGCGGATTGATAAAGGGGTTAGTGGCCAACCCGAGTGTCAGAAGTTTCTATGCCGCCCGAGAGCCTCCGACTTGGCTTAACGACTGTTATCTTACGATAACAACTGGGACCGACGGCTTTACGTGCCCTCCAAAGCACGGAAATGCTCAAGAATTTTTGCCACTAGCGGCCATCCATCCAACTAGATACCGACCGCGCCCGCTGTTGCTTAACTTTGTCGACCATTTCGGAAAGTAAAATTACTCTGTTCTCTCATTCTAAGGTTAGGATAAGTAGAATCTCTCTCACCTTTAATCATCGGCCACATGCTCTTCTTGTACTTGACGTGTGCGTAGAGCGCGAGCGCGGTGGCGGCGTCGGCGACGCGTTGCAGGCAGTAGTGCACCTCCACGCTGAAGTAGTCCGCGTACGGGATGCCCGCGTTCTCGCTCGTCGCGTCGATCGAGTACAGCGCGCCCGGCTTCGAACACTTGTTCATTACCTGACATACACAACATACATACATACATGGCTTCAACACATTAATGACCCACTACTGGGCACGGGTCTCCCCTCTTGAGGAGGCCTAGAGTATACTCCGCCACGCTGCTTCAGTGCGGATTGGTGGAGACACACATACATAGACATACATAGTATACAATGAATTCGTTTCCCGTGTCTGTACGCTTACATCTTTATAAATAAGCAAAGGATTTTAATGCGGTTTACTTCAATAGTCAAAGTCAAAATATTTTATTCATATAGGTATCACTGATACACTTATGCACGTCATTTTTTGGCTTTTCGGAAGGTGCTTTGTCGTGGAGGAGAAGAAAAGCCTAAAGAAACTCCTCAGCACATCTTTTAAAAAAATATTACAAAAAAAGATAATAATACAAAAGTATTTACTATTCTGAGCGGAACTGGTTGCAGAGCTGGTCATTTCCATGCGTCTTTATCATTTAAATACTCGTCTACACTATAATAACCCTTGCCTAACAATTGTGTCTTTACACGTTTTTTGAAAGTTTCTATTGGCAAGTCACGTATTAATTTTGGGATTTTATTATAGAAATGTATACCAAGCCCTATGAAAGATCGCTGCACTTTAATAGACAGAGTGATTCCATGGGAAGGTTTATATGTGTAACACCGGAAGAGGGAGAGGGAAAGGGAGAGAAGGGAGTTGTTAGGCGGTACGAAGTTCGCCGGGTCAGCTAGTAAACAATACAGTACAAATACTCTTTATTAACATACTAGGAAACAAAGATATACAAATAGTCTGTTTTTAAGACGAATCTTATTTGGTCAACAATTTTGGCACTACTTATTTATCGAAATATCAATTTTAATTTGTTAAAAAAAAAAATTGATAGAATAGTTTTGGCATTAAATGACAAATTCTTTCAATTTAGGGTCAGACTAAAATTAAGATAAAAAGACACTGTCTTTATATATGTTTATGGCTTTATACATATATATGATAGGTATACTTACAGTAGCTTCCCAGTATATCTTTAATAATGTAGTTTTTATAAGGAAGAATATAAACGCGTATAAACAAAATTTTTATATTAATAATCGCCAAACAAGTCCAAGACTAAAGTAATGGTCATTGACAGATCTGGTCAGCTTTCCCGGACCGGAGAACTCTCAGATCTCGAATTTGTCAGGGAATTTGTATACCTCGGATCGTTGCTCTCTGATCAAGGAGGATGCGAGAGGGAAATCCAGAGAAGGACACAAATGGCCAAAAACGCTATGAGCAAACTTACCCGCATATGGCAAGATCGAAAGATCTCCAATGTTACGAAGACCAGACTAGTCCGTACTCTGGTATTTTCCATCTTTCTCTATGCATCGGAATCGTGGACAATTAGAGCTAAGGACCGAAAGAAAATTGACGCTTTCGAGATGTGGTGTTGGAGAAGGATGCTTCGAATACCATGGACCGCCAACAGGACGAATAAGTCTATACTCAATCAGCTCCGAATCAAAACTAGACTCTCAACTGTGTGCTATCAACGGATCCTGGGGTATTTTGGTCACATTGCCCGCCGCCAACCAGACGATCTTGACAAGTTAATGGTGGTAGGCAAAGTCGAAGGGAAACGACCCCGCGGCCGATCACCTAGCCGTTGGAGTGACCAAGTAACCGCACTCACTGGTCTCTCGGTAACATCTGCTCTGAAGAAAGCCGAAGAACGAGGAGAATGGAGCCAAATTATAAAAACTTTGAAGGACTTTCATTCTGGACACGACCTTCAGTAATGAAGAATACGACGCCAGATGATGATGAATCGCCAAACAAAAAGAATGTATCAATTAATTACGCCTTCGTTCCGCCTAAGTAAAGTGCAACGATTTTTCATAGGGCTTGGTGTATATTTCTATAATAAAATCCCAAATTTAATACGTGACTTGCCAATAGAATCTTTCAAAAAACGTGTAAAAACACAATTGTTAGGCAAGGGATATTATAGTGTAGACGAGTATTTAAATGACAAAGACGCATGGAAATTTTCATTTCAACCCCGAGAAGACATAAGTTTGCGCGTTAACCGCTAAAAAAACCCCGTTTGTCATAGCACCACAGTTCCAGAACATTCCTCTTAACATCTCTAAAAGCATTGGGATCCTTGGTGTCGAATGAATGGTGGTGTGAAATTTCGAATGAAGTTCAGTTTCGGGACCACTTGGTTAGTAAGGCCAAACTAGCCGCAAAGAAATTAGGAGTGCTCAATAGAGCTAAGCAGTACTTCACGCCTAGGCACAGGTTAATGCTCTATAAGGCGGAAATTCGACCACACATGGAGTACTGCTCCCACCTTTGGGCCGGAGCCCCAGCTGGCCAAGTAGATCCGTTCAATCGAATTCAACGACGAGCCATTCGTCTTGTCGACGATCCCAAGCTTACAGACGGATTAGAATCGCTTGAGTTGAGGAGAGATGTAGGTTCTCTCTGCGTATTCTACCGTCTGTATAATGGGGAATGTTCTGAAGAACTGTTTGGCTTACTACCTGCAGTTAATTTTCGTCACCGCACACCACGTACCAGGTTCCATCAACACTATCTGGATACCTGGCGTTCGTCCACAGTCCGGTTCTCACGACATTTTCTACCTCGCACGTGTAAACTGTGGAACAAACTACCTGTATCGGTGTTCCCTCTAAGCTATGACATGGGTCCTTCAAGAAGCGGGTCTATCGTCATCTTCTAGGCCGGCAACGCGTTGGTGACGCCCCTGGTGTTGCTAATGTCCATGGGCGGCGGTGATCACTTACCATCAGGTGACCCGTCTGCTCGTTTGCCTGCTCAACGCATAAAAAAAAATGATTAGCTCTGCAACTAGTTCCACTCAGAATAGTAAACTTTTGTATGGTAATATATTTTTTGTAATATTTTTTAAAAGATGTGCTGAGGAGTTTCTTTAGGCTTTTCTTCTCTTCCATGACAAAGCACCTTCCGAAAAGCCAAAAAATGCCGTGCATAAGTGTATCAATGATACCTATATGAATATAGTATATTTCGTTACAAGTGCGGAAAGCCTGTCATTGCAAAGAGTTCTGACAAATGTCTACCCGAGCCGAGGCGCAGCCGAAGGCGAGTGTTGACAGTCGGAACAAGTTGCAATGACGGTTCCGCACGTGTACTGAACAACTATTTTTAATACAGTTGCGAAAAAATGGTGCAATTTAATAGAATAATAAAAACACAATCTTTTTGGAAAATGGCGCCAACCGTAAAAGAATATAAGCAGATATTTTTTTTTTGTTTTCTTCACCCATTCTGGGTAGGCAAAGGGAACTATGCCCATACAGCCAAGTCTTCAGTAGATTTTTTTTTATTGTTATGAAATGAAAATGAAATTTAATAAGATGAAATAAAATGAAACCTTACCTAACTCATTGAATCAAATCAATAAATCTGATATTGAAACAAATTAGTAGCTTCTTTTTAGAAATATTTGCATGAATCGTAAAAACTTCTATGATTTTTTTTTTGTAAAAACTTCGTGGTTAGTTTTTCTTTTTAATACACATTATTTTGACAGTTGGGAAAGAAAACGCACGAGTGTGTAATAGCCCACTTCCCGAACGCTATACGTCCCTGCAATACGCCACTTTTTGAGCAACTGTATTAAAATCTGTATTAATTTCTTTAGAGAGACTGCAATTCATGGTGGATCACTAATATTAGTGCACAACAATATGTCTTGTAAAGATCGTAAAGACATTGTTAGTCTTTCTATTGAGCGCACTATTGAACTGGCCTGTGTGGAACTGGAGCGGTTTGTTATAGTTTGCGCGTATCGACCCCCCTCTGGTGATTTTACTATTTTTGAAGATACATTGGAGGATGTACTTAAACGGTTATGTGTTTCTAGAAAAGAATTAGTGATATGTGGCGACTTCAACGTAGACATTTTATCAGATAGTACTATGGCTACTAGGCTACTAAGTTTGTTTAAATGCTTTAATTTAAATCCATTATTCAATGAGCCAACCAGAATAACTGAAACTACAGCTACTTGTTTAGATAATATCTTTTGCAATTGTGAGATTTTAAATAAAGAGATATTCAGTAAGTTGAAGTCAGACCACTGCGGACAAAAAATTTCGTTGTATAATTCAGTCACTAAGAAAAAACAAATAATAAAATGTAGACCAATAACTAAAAATAAGATTTCAACTTTTAAAGAAAAAATCCACTCGAAAATGCAAACGCAGTTAACATTACAACAAAGAGATCCAATAAAACTATATAACACATTGTCTAATAACATAAATAATGAATTTAATAAAATATTCAAGTTTAAGTATGTAGATCTAGCTAAAAATAGTAAATTTAGTGATTGGGCTACTGTAGGTATTTATAAAAGTAGGAACAGGATGTATGACCTTTACGCCGAGAAACAATACAATTTTTCTCCAACTTTCCAGGAGCACGTGAGAAATTATTCTAAAATATTTAAAATTGTTTGTATTCAGGCGAAATCAATGTACATAAAGAACAAAATTATTAATTCGGATAACAAGATAAAAACCACTTGGAATATAATTAACAGTGAGAACGGTAACGCAAAGTCCTGTGATTTCAATTACGAATTATTGATTAATAATAATATAATCAGTGCTGATAAAGACGTGGCAAGCGAATTTGAAAATCACTTCCGTAATATTCCTATAACATTAACCAGTTCACTAGCTTCTTCACCGACGGAAGCACTTTCTATATTAAAAAATCATATTAATGAATGTAATATTTTATTTGAATTTCAACATATAACCGCTAGAGACTTAATTAAGGCCTTTCAGTCTCTGAAGGTAAAGAATACGGGTGATTTGTGGGGCATCTCGGTGAAAATAATACAGCATATTATAGGTATTATAGCTCCATATTTGGTCGTAGTTTTTAATAAATGTATAGATCTAGGTATCTTTCCAGATCTTATGAAATGCAGCAAAATCATTCCACTTTTTAAAACAGGTGAAAAAACTGATCTTAATAACTATAGACCAGTTTCTGTTTTACCAACCCTTAGTAAGATTTTCGAAAAGATAATATTGAATCAAATGCTAACCCATTTCAACAATAATAAATTATTACATCCTGAGCAATACGGTTTCACTAAAGGCCGTAGTACAACCGATGCCGGGGCTAGGCTATTAAAGCATATATTTGAAGCATGGGAGGCGTCACATAATGCCATAGGAGTATTTTGTGACTTATCTAAGGCATTTGATTGTGTTGAGCACGAAACATTGCTGTTTAAACTTGGCCACTATGGTATAAAAAACAAGGCCCTTAGCTTGATCGCGTCTTATTTGAGTAATAGAATACAAAAAGTCAGCATAAACGATATTAAGTCATCGGGGTCACCGGCTGTGATGGGTGTACCGCAGGGCTCGATCTTGGGTCCGTTTCTTTTTCTGGTATACATTAACGATTTACCACATTATGTAGAGAACCAAGCGGATATTGTACTATTTGCTGATGATACATCACTAATATTTAAGTGTGAAAGGAATAAAGTAAATTTCGACGACGTAAATAGTGCTCTTTCGCATGTATCGCGTTGGTTCACTATCAATAATTTACTATTAAATGCAAAAAAAACGAAATGTATAGAGTTTGTGCTACCTAATGTTAAAAAAGTCAGCAAATCTCTTAAACTAAATAACGAAACATTGCATATGGAGGAATCGACGGTCTTTTTAGGGGTGACCTTAGATAGTAAACTTCAATGGGGCCCACATATAACAAATCTCGCGACAAAACTCGGTAGGGCTGCTTTTGCTGTCAGGAAAATAAGGCAGTATACAGACGTCGAAACTGCTAGGATAGTCTATTTTGCTTATTTCCACAGTGTTATGTCTTATGCCATCTTGCTGTGGGGCAAAGCAGCCAATATAAAACAAATTTTCATACTCCAGAAACGGGCAGTTAGGGCTATTTATAAACTTAGGTCTCGGGAATCTTTGCGTGAAAAGTTCAAGGAAATAGGTATACTTACAGTAGCTTCCCAGTATATCTTTAACAATGTAGTTTTTATACGGAAGAATATAAACGCGTATAAACAAAATTTTGATATTAATAATCGCCATACGAAAAGAATGCATCAATTAGTTACGCCTTCGTTCCGCCTAAGTAAAGTGCAGCGATCTTTCATAGGGCTTGGTATACATTTTTATAATAAAATCCCAAAATTAATACGTGACTTGCCAATAGAAACTTTCAAAAAACGTGTAAAGACACAATTGTTAGGCAAGGGATATTATAGTGTAGACGAGTATTTAAATGACAAAGACGCATGGAAATGACCAGCTCTGCAACCAGTTCCGCTCAGAATAGTAAATACTTTTGTATTATTATCTTTTTTTGTAATATTTTTTTAAAAGATGTGCTGAGGAGTTTCTTTAGGCTTTTCTTCTCCTCCACGATAAAGCACCTTCCGAAAAGCCAAAAAATGACGTGCATAAGTGTATCAGTGATACCTATATGAATAAAATATTTTGACTTTGACTTTGACTTTGAAAAAAATATTTTGACTACCAACTCGCAATGTACCACATTTATGGCAAATTAATAAATGAAATGAAATGACTTTGACTTTGAGTATTACTATAGTAACAACGTTACATTACCTGTACTTCAGTGACCTGCACCTCCTTGGGCCCGATGGGGCCGGACGTGAGCCCCAGCGTGTAGCTCACCTGGCGGCACTTCAGCCCCCCCTGCGGCTGCCACGGCGCCTGCACACCATCCCCCACATTACATTTTATAACCCCCGACGAAAAAGTGGGCTGTTGTAAGTTGGACGTGTCTGACGTCTGTGTATCTGTATGTCTGTCTGTGGCATCGTAGCTCCCAAACGGATGAACCGATTTTGATCTAGTATTTTTTTTTGAAAGGTGACATAATCGAGAGTGTTCTTAGCTATGTTTAGTGTAAATAAAACTGTCGTTTTTTTATTTTAATTTAAAATTTTAATAAAATACGTCTATGTTCTATGAGAAAGGAGTATATGGGGTATAGGTGCCATTCCTGCTTCAATACAACCATATCTCTTATTTCTTTCTTTTTCTTCTGTTTCTTGGCCGGCAACACATCAGTGATGCCTTTTAGATCGCTGATGTCCATGGCCGACGATAGCCACTTTCCATCAGATGGATCGTTTGCCAGCTATTTCCATAAAAAATCTGTATATCAACACTAGACTTCTATAACTGTATCCTTTTCTTAAACATCTAAAGAGATCCTAATGTTAATTTCACTCATTTTTATACATTGTAACATATAACACTTTAGTTCCAAACTATTGTCTATATATTTGGAACTTATAATATATTGTTGTAATATATTATAAGTTTTGACAAAAAATAACCGACTTCAAAATTAGGGATAACTCATAAACTACTCGTCGGATCTCACTCAAATTTAAGTCGGACGCTTTCGATTAAAAAAAAGAATCATCAAAATCGGTTCACCCTGCACCCAGTCGTAAGTTCTAAGATAACACACAAAAAAATACAGTCGATTTGAATACCTCCTATTGTGAAGTCGGTTAAAAATATTAAAATTGCTATAATAATAATAATATACACTACGTATACGAACACCTACGGCCGCCACAATCTATCTTGTATCAGCGTGGTACCTACATACCTGCACGTAGTCGGTGGTCCCGCGCGCGGCCAGCAGCTCCAGGTTGAACTTGGAGTTGGTGAAGATCATGGTGAACATCTGGTCGATGTTGAACGGGAACTGTTGCCGCAGCAGCAGCTTGCCCGTGTGCCCGTTGGTGCACGCCTCCGCGCCGCCGGTACTGTCAACCAGAGAGGACATACTGTAACAGATCGTCTACTTTGAAAATGAACGTGGGGGCATTTAATGTTATTGTAATAACTTGTAAATAGATTTTTTTACGTAAGTATAAAATGTTCCCTAAATACTGCCACTTACACGTTATAACAATATTATAACGTGCCACGTAGCCGCAGCATTGCAAACAAATAAAAACCCCTTCACGCTCATAGCCTCATGGAAATACCCTGTGTCATGGGTGTTATGAACAATACACAAAGACAGGACACACACCCAGACCGAGAACAGTAAATTAAACTCGCCATTCAAATTACTGTCTGGTAATGTAACCCAGGATTACCCCCTTCGAACGGCTTTCCTGCATGGTAAGTCAACATACCAAATCTGCCGTCTCCCTCCCACGCCCCCCCCCCTACTCACTTGTGATTCTTTTCGGGCTCGCTGTCGCTGGTGTCCGACATGTCGGTGGGCAGCGCGTCCCCCTCGCCCTCCCCCTCGCCCCTCCCCTCGCCCTCATCTTCCCGCACGCCGCCGTTCGTCACTGCGCACCACAAACAATAAGTCAGTCACAATCCATACCTGTCCCACAGCTGGGCTCGGGGTCTCCTCTCATAATGTTAAGGATACAGGCCATAGTCCACCACGCTAGCCAAGTGAGTATTGGTAGACTTTACACACCTTTGAGAACATTATGGAGAACGCTCAGGTGTGCAGGCTTCTTCACGGTGTATTCCTTCACCGCAGCAAGTGATAAATAAATTAGAAGTATGTGCCAGGATTCGAACTCTGGTCCCTGCGTTCGGGAGGCCAATGTTCAAACTGTTAGGCTGTCACTGCTTTCGACAATAGCGAAGATTATTTTAAAGCCTTTATTGGTTGGATAGTGGATACTTTGATAAGGCAAGATTTTTTTTACTATTTATAAGTTAATACTTAAACACAATCCCACCTTATGGAGTCTAAGATGTATATTGTATATAAATATAACAGATTTCTCTGTTATACTTCGCAAACGGAACTTTCGTCGTGACCGGATCTTGAGAAAGGACCGCATAGGTCCAAACCGAAAGAAGTCGGGCAAATCCGACATGAGCCAAAAAGTGAGCAAGTCTTACACATTATACATAACAACGCAAAAATACCGTTTAAACTTATTATAGTTAATTTTAGTTCTTACTGGAATCAAAATTGCCAATGATCTTCTAGTCAATGAATGTTTAAAGATTTAAAGATTTTTATTGAACATAAAAACAGATGTACACAATTGAGTTTGTTATAGTTGGTAAACTGTGTTGCAATTGTTTACGCCCATACCGGACTTACAAGACATTATGTTCTTAATTACGAAAAGTATACAATTTACTAAAGTAATCTACAATGAAATTACAAAACGGTTACATACTAATATTTGAAATATTATACTCGTAGAATGGTGAAAATAAAATAATACAAAAAACAGAGTGATTATTAAATATGGATGGCTCGGTGTATATCATGTGTTATGTGTGTGTGTGTGTGTGTGTGTGTGTGTGTGTGTGTGTGTGTGATTCTGACTCATCATACGTTAAGGTTAATAAGTAGTTGGTGATTGTAATTTTACATTCCCGAAGAGTGAGTGGGTAAACATGTCATTAATAAGCTCCTATATAAGGTATCTTAATCTTAACCTAAAAATGTATTAAAACATGTTATATACCGGTGGCAGGCACGGCCATTTCCCAGCTGTCTTCGGCTGCCGCGAAAAGCATCTCGGGGATTCCCCACTTAACGTCCAACCCGTTGTTTAGCTTCCGTTTGGGTTTCGAGGCACGTTCCGCACTTTTAGATAGCGTGAGTGCTCGATTTACGTCTAACCACATGATTATTTTTGTACATAAGAGATCAAACAAATTGTTTCTTTTTACTGTTTAGAAAAAATGCCGTTCTTAAGTAAAATTAACAATTTCACCACGTCCTAGTTAAAAAATATCTTCTACATTCAAATATTCATTTATGTTTTAGTCAGAGTAAACTATCGCAATTTTTTACTTAAGTTTTTTTTTTATTAAATGTAATTTATATTTTCTTCTAGATGAAATTTTGATCTAATTTAATAAACGCATTAGTCAATTTATGGAACACGGGTTTTATTTACAAGTAAAATACTGTTGCTATCAGATACCAAAACACTAAACGCGCGACTGCTGGCGTCAACGCTAACGCACTACTAATTAATTACTAAATCCGCCGCCTGAGCTGAGCTCTCATTGCTCTCAAAGTCTCAAACCCGGTAACAATAACATTAACAACGACGATGTGTAAACCAAAGTCAAGCGACACCCTTCTTTACTGTGTGATTGTGTGTGGTAAGAGCCTAAGAGCCAAGAGGACCGACGACACACTGCGACCTGCGTGACGTGTGTTGAGTGTTGACTCCACACCTAGGGTTCGAACGATACTTTCGATACTGAGTACTCGATACTCGTACCTGGTAATTACTCGCAAGTACTCATATGAAACGTCGGTATCGAGTACTTTTAAAATACTGAGTACTTTTCAGTATTTTCATAAGAAAAAGATCAACTGCGGCCCGTTTTACCGCTCGGACTAAACAGAAATTCACTGTCGACGACCTTTTTTTTTTTTTAGCTGTGATGTGACTGTGATTCTCGCGAGTACTCGATAGTCGATACTGAGTAGTATCGATACTTCAGGACCGATACTTTTTTGGTATCGATACCATACCCGTCGATACCACACGAGTACTCGGTATCGATACCAGAGGCCGATACTTCGAACCCTATCCACACCTATTACACGGGAGAGCCGCACTTCTAAACATAATAAATCAGTGTAATTTTAGTTGCCTACAGCATAGATGTAATCTATGCCCTATGGCCTACAGTTTAAAACTTTAGAGTACCAATCAAGTATGTCATAATGATTAACAGTGCCGGCGTTAGGGTAGGGCGCGGTTTGGCGACCGCCCAGGGCGCCAGGTTTGAAGGGGCGCCACAGTTTCTTCATGTTGTTAGTACGCCGGGCCATATTTTAGAAAACTTTTTGTCCCAGAAAATTAAGAGGTTTCCCTGGGAAATGTGATGAAAATTTGTATGGAATATTTTTAAAACATCAACCGATTTGCTTCAAATTTGCAACTAAGGTAAAACATAATTTCCGTATGCGAGCTGCGGGCAACAGCTAGTATTAGCCCGGCAGTACAGCCCGGCACTGCATACAACTTGGAGGTAAGTTGAAATAAAAATACTAACAAAACCGCAGTAAACAGCAAAAACTATCGTTATCTCGTACACTCAACACGCAAGTTCACGCACTCTGTGATTTGTCGCCACGCGCGCAAGCCACAATCGCTCATATCTGTATGCAATACGGACGATTACACGCGGCGCGTGCGCAACAGACATTGCGCGGTATCTAAGTGATCGACTGTACGTGCGTACCTTACCCACAGAACAAACCTTACCTATTCAGATGCGTCGAGGAATAAGTGATGTGGGAGTGGGAGCTTGTATCGATTGTATTTGTCGATATATTTGAGATCTTGTTTACGAGTTTTGCATAAACTACGAATTGGTGAGTTGCTATGTTTGTGATTACATGTTTTGGTATTTGTATAGGGTATTTTATGAATAACTTGTAGTTTTTTTAATGTTGGTTGAACAAAAGCTACTCCATATAGGACAAGCGTATGTAATGCAGAAACGTACTAAGGTGCGATATACATCAATTTAGTTGGAACTACTGAGGCATGAAGATCTGTATACGACAGGACTTAGCATATTAAGTGCTCTGATGCCTTTAAAACTTAATCTAGACGTATTTTCAATCTAGTATAACCTATGGTCTAATAAGACAGCCAGGTATTTAACAGAAAGACTCCAAGGGGATATTATAGCCGTCTATGTTCAAGGTTCGTTTAGGGAAGGAGCGCTGTCTGGTGAACAATATTGCTTCAGTACTAGAACACTTAATTTTAAGCTTCCAAGTGCGATAATAATACTGCTGTAAAATAATAATATTGCTTACATTGACAGTGGGTATAAAAGTGTTTATTTAGTTTTAAAACTAACTTGTTTCTGGATAAATTGGCAAGTGTAAATATTTGGAGCAGGTCAAGCCCCGTGGGCGATAAGACGGTAGTTCATTGTTACCGTATCTTACTGAAGGACGTACGCAGATAATGCCACAGACAAAACGAAAGCTGACGTATAATATGTTTACTAATAACTTTATCAACTGATCATATCATTTGGTAGAAATTTCTATAAATAACTTTTATTTTACTTTATTTAATTACTATCAGCTAACGGAAAAGTAAAAAGCTCTTTTGAACACTATTTATTTAAAACTACAAACATTCAAATGACATAATTTTTACATATCCCAGTAACGAACGAAAAAAGTAACTAAATCAACTAAACAATAGTTTTTTTCGAATGGATAATTTCTACTTTGCTGTTGGCCCTAGTGGTCTACAATAAAGAACAATAAAGTAAATTACTTTGGTTTACTATAAACCTCAAAACTTACTTTTCAGGGTGATTTTTAATCAGTCAGGTTACCCTTTATCTTAAATTTTGTTTGGACCATTGGACCATTTGAAACATTGTTTGGACGTTTTAGTAAGTACCTATGTTATATCGAACGAATATAATATTCTCCCCCGACGCCACTCAGTGTTATCACCAGTCGCGTCAGTCGCCGAATAAAATATGTTACGGCAGTCGGGAGTCGATAGCGGCCACTTGATGCTTATCACTCTACACTCTACAGTACGATCTTTGTGCAAGGTTGGTTTCACATTTAATATGAACATTTTCTCAGAAATGTAATAAATTGTCCATTCATTCTAGAAATTTTGGCGGCATTATTCATAATTTTGTGAAACTGTGCTATGTTGTACCTTTATGTGAGTACATTAAAAAATGTCTTCCCCTTCCTTCCTCTTGGAATTGTCCCATTTTACAGATTTTCTTAATTTAGAAAAAACTATATA